>VZRE01005210.1:862806-1078891 GCA_013396775.1 Cephalopterus ornatus | reverse complement strand
GGCGGCGGCCCCGGCATGAGACTGGGGCCGCTCGGGGCTCGGCCGTGGCCCGCGGGCGTTCCGTGCTCGGTGCGTGTTCCCGGAGCCGGCTGTGCCCGCCGGGGCCGGGGCCGCAGGGCTCGCCGTGCCCCGGGTACCCCGCTCCGCCGGGCTGCGGCTGTGCGCCCCTGCCTCCCGCTCACCTGGGCGCTGCCGATCGCTCCCGAGAAAGCCGATCCGGGGCGGTGCAGCGTCCCCGTGGGTGTGCGAGGGCCCCGCTCAGCCCCGCGGTACTGCCCGCCCGGGTTAATTTCTGCCCGCTGCTTCCCGAGAGGTCTCTGGTATTCCCGGATCTCTGCAGACCTTGTTACGAACCGAATTATTATTAGGAAGAGATAAGCGACTGGGAATAACTTTCTTTCACGCCAAGTGAAAACATATAAAATTAGGGTCCACAAACCCCCGAGTAAGCTTGTATTCACCTGAGACGTGAATGAGACATCCAAAGGTGGCATAACTGCATCTGCTTTGTGCAGTCCCAGAGGTAAAGGTTAGTTTGATAAGCAGCACTTTTATCTGAATAGCTTAGAGGATAATTTATGCAGTGTATGACACAATTTTATTATTTCATTGGGAGTTACAGGTCCAAGGTCTTGTGACACATGCATTACAGCTTCTGATACTGAATAACATTTTTTTCTGACTTATTTAATTCTAATAGTTCATAACAAGGATATTAAATCAGTTTTGATAATCAAAATATATGTGGTATAACCTGTGTTGTGGTTTCTGTGAAGTCTTTTCAAACTTTACAGAATATATTTTACAGGACTTCAAATATACTTCATTAAAGCATGTCAGGCTAAAAGCACCGATCCCTGTGAAATTTCTATTGGCAACTACTTCTTTCTGTAAAGATGAAGGAAGCAAAAGTAAAAGAAAACTGTTTCAAGAAAGTGACAGAAGCTTTTCCATCAGCTTGTGTACTTGGCATTCTGTATCCCCTCTGTCACGCTTCAGCAAAATTTATCAGTTTATTAAAGTCTAAAGAATAGACCACAAGTTCTGGTTTAATATCTTTTAAAATTTTATGTCATTCTCCAACAAAATACTTGTGGATTAATAAGGCTAAGTTTTGACCTTGCCAAAGAGATTTTAGATTAGTTTTTGTGATGCTCAGAAATACCTTTTAACTTCTATTAAGAAAAATGCAATTTTTAGGGCCTTGAGGTTTGGTATAGGCTAGTTTTCATGCCCGGAAACTAAGAAGAATCTCAGAAAATCCATTAAAAACTTTTTGTAGTAATTTCTCTTCCATTCTTGGTGTTATGTGCTGTACATTGTTATGCTTAGCAATCTCCAAAACTGACTTTTTACCCTCTATTGCCCTTGTTTCTCTTTCTGACTAGATGCTTTGCTTCATTTGTCTACTTCAGAAATTCCTTACACTTGTGTTACATAACATGGATCTACAATTTCTTTGTGTACTGTACAAATTTATTAATAGTTTTAGGTCCTCATGGTGCTGTAAAAATTGACCTGGAAGTGTCTCTGTTGCTACACTTTACCAATTTCTTGGTGAAAATTAGTATATCTCATCCTGTACAGGCTAAGCTTGCTTTGAGTTACATTTATAGAAATCGGACAGAGATGTATGTTTGTACATGCTTTTGTACTTTTGAAAGCATTGTTAGTGTTTCTGTAAAAGTGGAGTTAAACATTTGGTTTAAGGGTAAGTAAAGTCACTGGAGCAAGTTGTGCTGATATTTTGTATATTCTGTTTTCCTTCCCAGTAGCTTCCATTGATACTGGAGGAGTGCTGTGTTCTTCTAGGCAAAGATTTCAAGTGTTCTGTGCATAACATCTACTTGATTACTTGTGTGTTTGTAAGCTTTTTTAGCTGTAGAAAAAGTGGTGCCAAGCTCAACATACGTCTTACCAGAAATCTTGTGTATGGTAAGAAGCAAGACAAACGTACTCATTCCTGTACAGTGATTCATGTGTTAGAGTGGACTATGTGTCTGTCTACTCTATGTGCTTTATGGTGACTGTTACTTGGAATTTATTTGCTTGTTGCCTAGGGATATACTTTCTGGATGACTGCAAAGTTCAGATTTGTTTGTACGGGTTCGTAATGAAGCAATTATATAGTCCAGGAAAGTAAGAGAAACCTCCTAATGAACTCTTGAAGCATGCTGGGTTTAAATTAGGGGTATTGTTAAGATAAGAATCCTCATTTCTTTACAGTCTGTCAGGGCAGCCACTTCTAGTGCAAAGCACTGACATCCTAGAGCAGTCATAGACAGACATTTCAAAATCTGTTTGAATCATCCTCTTGGGTGATAAAGTCTAAGTGCTGGACTGCTGTCTTGAGAGTGTCCTCAGGTTTTAGGTTAGATTATTTGAACTGAAATGAGCCAATGTGAGTGGACTAGCAGTTAAGGTGCAGCTTTGGGGCATAGGCAGTCCTGCCTTCAGCTTTCTGCTCACAAAGACTGGGCAAGAACCTTAAATACTTTCCTCATGTTTGTATCCACCTTGAAACTTTCTGTGTGACTGGCATGGCAGCTGTCCTACCTGAACAGTGTCTTGGGACTAATGCCTAAGCTTTATATCCACAAGAGAATCTTGCTTGTATCAAAGGCCATTGAGCTCACCCACACATTTGGTCTTCACAGTGACACAGTAGATGCATCCTACCTGAGCTGTGCTCTTTGTAGAGCGTAACAGCCTTGGCTGTGCCTTCCAGGTGCAGCCCAAGGAGATGGAGGCAGTGCCTGTGCTTGTATCTACCTCCACATTTATTGCCCAGACCAGTGGTTCCCAGTTGTTGAATTAGACCCCAGTGCAGCCCTCAATGAGTCTACATCTCCAGGCTTCTGAGCAGGGTGGTGAGCAAAAAGGCAGTGTGTTTTCCCAGGCCTGTTGCAGGGGATCAGTGATCCCTGAATGGTACCTTGAGAGCTGTTGACCTGGAGGATAGAACACTTGGCCTGGCAAGTCGGAGGCCTGGTTTGAAGCCTGCAGCTGGTGTCTCCCAAGGGAGGCCGAACCTGAAGATGGGCCAGGCTCACTGTGATCCTCTGGCTGAACCTGCCACTGTGAATAGAGAGGAATGTGAGCTCCCTCCTCAGTGCCAGGTTAGTCATCCTGCCTGCTATGGGTGAAGCTCCATGGCAGGGACATTCCTTTGGGATGAGGTGCATCCTCAGTTCTGGTCTCTGCTTCCCAAAGCAGTTTTTGGGTCTGCCCGGGAACTCCTTTCTACATAAGCTACTTCATAAGCAGTTGTTGGAGCAAAACTTTTATGTTCCTTTCTGTGCCTCAGTACAGTTTCAGTGGAGAGAGGAGTGTTTCTGCTCATATGAAGGCATTCCTAGTTGAGTTGTGATGTGGGATTGAGCTCTTTTTTGTGGATCAGGGCATGTGGTACAGGCTGCCTATGTTGTCAGTGAATTTATTAGTCATTATTAAGAAGCTACTATTGCCAAGTTGTCCTGTGCTTTTGAGTAAAGCTGCTAGGACACCATGCTTTATGTTATCTGCATTCCAGCATATCTGCTGTAGCTGCAGTTCCCCAGGTAGGGTCCTTGTGGGACTACAGTGTGCAAATGTCTGTTTTGTGCATCTCAAGTGGACTTTCATGTGAGCCTTTATGTTCTGCTCCACCAAGGTGATGGCATGGTATCAGAGCTTTAGGTTGCTGGCTATTGGCAAAATACAGAAGTATCTATGCCCTGATAAAAAGTAAGGCAGAGTTTCTGGGCACTCATAACTGAGAATTTAGAAGCCTGTAATGTGTAGTTCTGATGCTGTCATGCGTCTCTGCTGCTGAAAGGAGCAGTTCCTCCTTTCTCTAGCTGCTTGGATTCATCCTCTGTCTCAAGCTGCATTTAGTGGTTATGCAGTTGGCAAAGACTCTCAATCCAGTCAGTTCCCTGCTCATCACGTTGACCTCGGAATGGCTGTCACTGTGCAGGTGCACGAGCACTAATGCAAGGTTAGGGAAATGGAGATGCCACATTCCATTATAGAGATGAGAGAGATGTTGTGTCAATGTCAGATGGTGGTAAAGACTCTTGGATGCCCACATTATCATTCTGTAAAATATGCATTGATGTGCTGCCAGGTCTCTGTGGATGTTGTGAATAAAAGGACTCCTGTTCATGCTGTATGAGGAGTGGTGGTGGTAGTACAGAAAAATGCATATATCTACTCAGAAAATGAGTTGTGCTGTGTTTGGTACCAGGTAAGGTTAGTGAGCTGCAGCCATTTACAAATGGCTCTTCACTGTGTAAAAGCCTCCATTTCCTTGGTAGTTGTTCTACTTGTCAGCTGTTACTATGGTCTCTTCAGGGAGCTGTGGAGATGCAAGGCAGTAAGGGCATGGCAACATGAATAAGTTACAGTGATGTGAAGTGAAATATGCTTCATCCAAGAGGGGATAATGTAAAGTCACCCAATTCTGAATGATAAGCTGGCTCTCAGTTATTTTGGGCAAAAGCATTCACATGTGCAGCTTTTAAGTTTGCATGGTAGTGTGGTAGCTTTTCTGTGTAGCTATATTCATAATGAGTCAGAATTTCCTCTTTATGGCATTTAGCAAATGAATAGGAAAGGAGTTAAAGAGTTGCCTGAAGAGGTAATTCATGTCATGATAAATCCTGCAATTTGACTGACAGAAGAACTGTGCTTGTGTACCCTAACATCCAGATTATTTATGAATTTGACTGTGCTGTGTTTTTTTTTTTTTTCATGAAAGCAGGGCATGCATGTGGGAGGGAGAAGTTCTCAGGAAATTATAGAAATTCTGAGAAGCTCAAATTCTGCCACAAAAGACTGTGAAGTGGGGTAATTGAGTTATGCCTTCTAGTAAAGCCCAGTTGTCTTGATTTTTAGTAAGCAGGCCGAATGGTCATCTTTCCTCCTTGAGAGAACATCCATGACAAACTGATAGCGTTCCTTGACACACAGGGAGCTAAGGCATCTTGGTCCAGTTTGGATTCCCAGGTGCTATGCACTGGTGAAGACTGTTTTGAAACTTGAGACCATGTTCATGAATTGTGACTTGCGTCAGTTCACCAGGTCTTGGTTTTATGCACTTTAGGTGTGTAGGTCCTGTTAGAGCATGTCCTCTGTGCTGAAGACCATTTAGTTATGACAGGTCACTGTGGTGGGTTGGTTTGGTTTTGGTTTTTTTTTTTTTCACTGTGTTATGATGAAACTATTTTGATACTGATACCAGGTCGATCTACTGAATATAGCAACCAGTGATTTTTTTTTCCCCACCAAAATATGCATACTCTAAATTTCTGAGACTTGAAATTGTTTGGGGTTTTTTTCTTTAAGTTAAATTGGTTCTTTACCTTCTGTCCATTTCATTTGTGCTAGATAGTTAAGCCTTGTTTTAGCGTATATAAGAAACTGCTCTGTTTATTAAATCTACCATAAAATAACAAACGTGTTTTCAGTGCTGTAGATCTGTATGGTTTTCTTTTTCTTTTCTAAACTTTATTTGCTGTCTCTTGTGTGCCATGGCCTGTGCACAAGAACATAAACATGACTTTTAAGACAGATTTAAGAATAATGCTGTTTTGAGGGTATTAAAATAATCTGTTTCTTTATATAGCAGGCATGAAGTATATTACATATTTTTTCCAGGAAGAACTCAAGGGATTTTCTTTAACCCCAACTCTCCAGGAAAAAAACCCCTAAATACTACTTTTGTTAAATGTCTGGCTTGTACCAGTTAGCTTTTACAGCCTTAAAAGCCATAAAAATAAAATGTATGTGTGTTGATCAATAGCTCCCATTGTCGCTTGTGTTAGTCTGAAATACTATATCATGAGAAGTAACTGGGGGCCAGATGGGTGGGTAAGTTTCTTTGACATCAACTCTAACAAAGACTTACAAGTAGCCTAATGGTAGAAATTGCACTAAAGCATGAAAAGGTGTTGAACATAGTAGCAAAATCCCATGTGTTTCTTGGAGGAAAAGCTCACTGTATTTCTGAGTCCCTGCTCCTTCTTCCAGTACTGTGTGGAGAAGACTTTACATCCCAGAAGAACTGGATATGTGTGCATTTTCTTAATGTCTGGGAACACTTATTGGCAGACGTTCTTCTCACAGAAAGCTTACGGCGTTATGCTTGCAGAACCATTTCATGGGAACACAGAGCGCAGCTGCTCCACAACACAAGGGACTGTAACAATCACCCTTTCACAGCACCTCTGTTTTGTGGTCTAGCAATCATTTACCTCAGGTTCAGGAAGTTTGCGTCCTCCTCATGGAACATCCCTTTACCACAACCTGTTGGAACTGATATGCAGCAAGGAACAATAATAAGCCTGGTCAGGTGGCAGCTCTTCAGAGAAAGATCTGCATTCTTTTGCAGGTCACAGGCTGAATACAGATTGACAGTGTTGTCAAAAAAAGCCCCCAGAACCCACAAGTGAATGTCATCTTGGGGTGCGTCAGTTGAAACAGAGCCTGCAAGGCGCATGAGGTAGCGCCTCCATTCTGCACAGCACTGATAAGGCTCTTGCTGCAGTAGCCTCACCTACCGCCTTTGGTCTGTGGCATGGCATTTCAGGGAAAAGGCAGATCACCTGGGAAGTGCCCAAATGAGAGCAGTGAGAAGGATCGGTGGTTTTGTAAATACGGTGTATTGTACTGTGCTATTCAGCATAAGTAAGAGGCTGGAGATGGGTGTTCAGACACTGTAAAAACCTTGTAGGAAAGAAAAAAAACCCAACACAAGTCTCCCCCTCCCCCACCAAGCGTATTCCCCAGTTCTGTTGTAGGCAGAACAAAAAGTAGTGGCCTTCAATTGTGCCAAGAAGGAGGGATGATAGGTAGGTGGCAAAGATAATGTGATAGTGTAGGTAGGCAGTGGAATTTGTTGCTTGAGACTTCGGCAACCAGTTTGGACAAACATGCTGGCAATGATACCGGCCTGTGGTCCTGTTTCAAGGCAAGAGATATTGACCTCTCCTGAGGTGAGTGCTGTCCCTGGTTTGGTCCAACCTGTAATAGTGCAGTAAGAGCCTGAGAAACTGCTCTTTGTGTACATTAAGTAGCTTGAAGTCCCTTCGCTAATTCAAGAGTCATGACTTGGGAAGTCTAGGCACACATTCTGAATGTGTGCAGCTTTTTAAAATATATAGGCTCAGCCTGAGATGGGTGTCAGAGATGACAGAAAGTGTTTCCTCTGCCTTAATATGCTGTACCTGGGAAGCACCAATTGACAGAATATCTCCTGATATTGGCTGGATAATGTGCTCTTCATCTCAACTGTTGACACTTTTTGGAGAGATGACATTCTTGAATATGTTCCAAGGAAAGAAGGAAGCAGCGCATGTGAAACACACTAAAATAAGCCTGATAACAGATAAAATAAGCACCTGGGATGGGCACATCTGTGCCATAGTGTTGTGGAACAGACTGCCTCTTGTCTGGTTATCTTCCTTTTTCTCATTTTTTATTTTGGTGTTCAGTCCTTGAAACAATGGCTTGTTTTGTACTGATGGAATTCAGCTCTCCTCAGAAGGAGTTACGTGCTTTATATGATCAAGGAGGAAACTGCTGACACTTCCATACTGTCCAAATACTACAAAAATGCTGGTTAGTGTTCTCTCTGTCTGCAGAGAGAAATCCTGTTTGGAGGACAGCCATGTACTTTAGCCATTTTCAAAATGGCTGATTTTCGTTGAAGGGGATGTCCTTTGGTTCCAAGTAGAATGTCGTTACTTGTAGTTCTCTTTCCTCCCAGCTACAGTGCTTGGGCTATTTTGGCTGGAGTGTGATTGCCACTCATGCAAATTCTGTCAAGTAATTCCTGTGAGTTGGGAACCAAAGCAGAAGTCTGCTCTTTCCCACAATCAGCCTATTACCTATGCAGGCAGCAGGGTGTGCGCTCACTGAGAGGTTGCTCTAAGGGCTCTCAAGGCTCTGATCTGTAGAGTGGAGAAAATCATGTTTCCAGCGGCACTTTTAGGAAAGTAATTGGTGGAGCCAGGCCAAGAACTTGGAAGCAGGTTCAGTCCACATTGAATTGTTTAATCTTCTCCCCTCAGATGCCAGTTAGTTAAGATTTGTAGTGTGTCTTGTCTTGTCACGTACTGCTGAGTCCAGTTGGCTTACTTGGAAAAATCTGAAGTTGGTCCTTCCTCCTCAAAAACAGGCTTATTTTTGCTCTTCTTCACAGGCTTTTCTTCCCCCTTGTCAACAAGGCCATCTCCAGTCCTTTCCCTCTGTAACACATTGGTTCTGCGTGTTCAGTCTGGGTCCAGAGGTACTGCTTTGTGAAACTGCATTCTCCATGGTGCCACTGGCAAAGGAGTAAAAATAAGTGAATAAGACAAGTATGTAGCAAAAGTCATGCTAACTTTTGATCTGTGAAGCTAGGATGCTCCTGGCTGTCTTTCTGAAGCCCCATGTTTGTCTCATCAGACCACACCGCAAGCATTCATGCACAGTGAGGGAGTCTCCCCTCCAAGAGCACTTATGGGCTAGAAATCAGTGCTTTAAGAGACCTGGTTTGAGTTGAATGTTTTGGCAATAAGCAACATAGTTGTCCTTTTCTGAAATGATGCAATTTAAAGTGCTACTGGCTTTTTGTACTTTCTGTGATTTTCTCCCTTATGCTAGGTATGGATAAGTACATGTAACAATGTAATGTGTTTTTGTTACACCAGAAGGAAATAGTTCTGAAGATTCTCTGGAAACAAGGCCTTTGGCACTGCCTGTTGTAGTGCTTAGTAATGACTTACTGCCTAACTTTGATAAAGTTATATGCGTTTTGGGGTTGGGACAACTGGTTAATAGCTGATAGAACAAGTGATGTTTGGGGTGATTAATGGTGCTGGAAGGAAATGATATCATAAATGTTCACTTATGAAATGCCACGCCTTCCCCATCGGCAGCCACAGTCCTACAGTCCTTTCTGCCTGCCACTCTGAAATGAATTAATGGTTAAAAGAATTGGTGTGATGACTAGGCTTATGCATTATCTTGCCAGCGTGCTTTCCCTACAAGGATGAATAGTGTTGTCATTTGTATAGGTGGGCTACTGGAACACTGCCTGCTTTGGCTGTATGGTATGGTTTAGTGAGTCCAGCAGTGACCACTTAAACTCAACTGGATATGTGTGTGTGCTTCAAGGAGAAACTTGTGTATTTCCTTGCACTTAAAAACCAAACTAGAGATGAATGTAAATACTGAAAGCTGTTGTTCTTTAGCTCTATCTGCATGTCATACAGCTATGTGTAGATGCTGCTTTGCTCAGGGACATGCTCTTCGTTTGATTACAAACTCTCGTCTCAGTTTAGGAGAATTTACAGGCTGAGGATCCAGCCCCCTCTGCCTGCCGTCATTGGAGTCTGGTACCAGAGCAGGCAAAATGGGCTCCCCTTGCTGCTGTTTGAAGGGTGAGAGTGTAGCAGGGGGTAAGGGTGAGGTTACTCCTGTACAAGTTCACTAGTGTGTTTTGTTCCGTAGCAGGGGCTCGTACTGCTCGGAGGTGTTTTGGTTGACAGGCATCTGAAGAGCATGAGGGCAGCCAAATAGACCTGAGCCCAGCCAGCTGGGACTGAATGATGGTTGTAGCAGATGCTTAGGGAAAGTATGAGGCACAGAGCGAATGTGGTCACCTTCCCCTTGGCAGACTCTCTTGCCTTCTGTCAGTCACTGTTTAGAGACTCCAGTGGCAGCAGTTGTGTCCGTGGTACCACGTTCAATAGTCACAGATGGATATGCTCCACATAAACCTTTTAATGCATTTTTGAACTCACTTTCATTTTGACATCACAAGAACATAAGGAGGCTATTGGCACTTGTTGGGAATTCTCTAGTTTTGTTGTGAGCAAAAGCATAAGCAAAAACAAAGTTGCTCCTATTGTGTTGTGGGGTTTTTTGTTTGTTAGGGTTTTTTATTTGTTTGTTTTTAAAACCTGTAAAGGAATAGATATTACTTATTTTTAAGTGTATGTGTACATGTTCATTTTACTAAAGCACTCTGGCTCTTGACTAATTAAAAAAAAAGGTCATTTCGGTCAAGATGTCTTGAAGTTCAGAAGTCAAAAGTTCTTCCCCAAAAAGAAAACACTTTCCTGATAAAAGCAGAAAAGCTTGCAGAAAAGGGAGGAAGAACTAAAAGCTGGGTACAGTTTAAGAGCTATCTTCTAGCTTAATCTAGTACATGGTCATCTGTGACTTGCAACCAACAGTGGAGGGTTTTGTGGAACCAATAAACTCTTTGTAAGTGAAGAGAGGAGAGTGTCCAGATCCACATTTGCTGCCTGACCAGGTTGAGTGGTAACACAGCAGAGGAGCACTCTCAAAAAGTGAAACATGGTATTATTACTGTAATAGTAAGAGAAGGCCTGCCTCTCTAGCATTTATGCCAAATGTACAATTAATTTCTGAGTAAGATCTGCACCCATCTTTTGTCTACTATTGAGCACTTTGAGTTTTGCTGGTCTTCCTGTTGATTTTTCAGTTAACGTTGCCTTTCTGTAGTCTCAAGTATGAGTTGCTTCAATTCAGCATTCTTTCACACTGTTGTCTAGAATGGATTTTCTTTGCCAGGCAGTCTTTGAACACAAATGTGCATGTGCTCAACCCAGCCTCATGGTTTTAGAGTTACTGTGCTGTCTGGCACAGCTACGTGCCGATAATGTGTCAACTCAAGATGTTTCCAACATGTGTGGCTTTAATATAAGCGTCCTCTGAGATAGTCCGGATAAACCACTTTATCAGACTCTGTACAGGGCACTGCGGCAAGATAGAGCTGTGTGCAAAGCTCAGCATTCAGATACACTTGCTGGTTGGAGGGGTGGGAAGAGAAGGATAGAGGGAGTTTGTTCTGAGGTTGCCTGTGGTGCTGCTCTTGTTTTGCCGACAAAGAGGGAGCTTAATTCACTGGACCTGTCAATCTGGTAGTTTTCAAGCACTGAAAGAAAAACTACTGTAAAAGTGTGTGTAAGAGGGAGGAGAGAGAAAAAGAAACTAAGGAAGACTACTATTTTGATGAAAGCCTGATGGTGTAAAAAAACCCCAAACTTGTAGTTGCTGACCTGCACCCTGTATGTAGCAGAAAAGGGGAAAGCATAAGAGTAAAAAGGAAGTATTGCTGGTGGCATATTGGGTTGGAGTACTGTGTGCGGTGGAAAGAGTATGTGATGATAGAATTGAACAGCACCCTTTGTCCCTCAGTAGAAGCTTTCTTTTTCAAAACCGCCACTTTTTAAAGCATGTTTAATCTGTGGAGGAAAATGGTTTGTGCTATACCTTTAGTTGTTCCTGGTTGCGTGGAGCGCAAGTGGGAGCTGGGGCTACAGGAGGAAAAGAGGTCTATTTGTTGGTGGAAAAGAACTGGATGGGGTTATATTTTGACTTTGTGGCTTGACATTTTGGTGTAACCTTTCCTTCTGTCTCAAGGAATAGATCAAAGTCCAGGGACTTTATCCAGGTCGGAGTGAATTTTGAAGATTAGGTCTTTTTTTTTACCTTTTTCCTGGCCTTTATAGAACCAAAAGTTTAGCACACTTTGAATAGAAAGTACAGGCTTGCTGCTAGATAGGGCATCGAAACTCCATTTTCTTTTTCTTTCTCTCTCTAATGCTATTTTACGCCCTCAGTTCTGAGCATCTGGGAGAATTTGTGCTTTGAATTTTAGTGGTTTGGTTTTGTTTGGGTTTGGTTTTTGTTTTTTCCCACAATCCAGTAGAGTTAAAATCTTTGGTCATAGGCATCCCAAAGTTTAAATTGCTTTGTTTGGGCCTAACTTTCTTTCAAGAACTTTTTAGCTGATTTCCCTTCTGATTACTTTGTTAGTGCAAGGTGCCTGGTAGCTTTACTCTTTATGTATGGTGTAGGGCATTGATCTTCATCGCTTTTGTTGCTCACTAGTAGTGATGGATTGCTTGTTTTGAAATGCAAGGTAGCGCATTTTTGTGGATCAGAACTTGCTTTTTTGCAGGAAAAATAGTGGATCTTATTATTGACTGGTCTAAATGTAATTTAAAGCCTGTCTTGGCTAGCTTTTCCTTAGTTACCTTCATAGGTTGTCATTGGTTCCAGGTATTGTAATCAAACCACATGGATCTTTAGCATATAGATCATGTCTTCCTGAGAAGTCTCTGGAGAGTAGAGAAGACTTTATTTGATTGATGCTGGTCAGCTGCTGTGTTTTAATGCTGAATGTTTCTAAGAGATTGGTGGGATGTAAGTGCTCATTTGAGTCAACTAGAATTGGAGCTCACAGTGATGCCGTGAGGAGTCGGAAGTGATTGAATGAGAAAGGCATAGGGTCATTGGGGAGTTTTAAATTTTTTCTTTAAGTAAAATAAGCTCAAGTGCATAGCAGAAAAATATGGTTGCAGCAGACTGTCACTTCCAGGTGTGCTGTGCCAACATCCAGCTTTTCTAGTAAATGTCATTTCTCATTTTTTGCTACTGTGTTCGGTGGTTTCCTGATCAGTGAAGGGCTACATCTTTGTTCACAATAGGTATTGTTTGGGTGGGTTTGGCACAATATTTTTGTGCTGTGGTTTGATCTCTCCTTTGTCTTGAATAATCTTTTAAAATGTAATGCTTAATCCCATTCCTTTTTTGCAGGTTTTCCTTTAGTATTTTTGCAGTGGCAAAGAAATGGTGTAGCTCTGATTGCAGGAGAATCACTGAAGCAAAGAAAAGGTGTAACTTTGACTGCAAGAGTTCGTTCAGTTTCCTTCAGTTCACTGAAGGAAAACAGTATTTTGGGATGTTTCTTTTGTGTCTGGCTATAGAACAGAAAGAACAGCCTGAGGCAGAGTAGCTTGGACCTTCAGTCTGACATGCTGTGGCTGTTCATATATTAACAAATAACTTCCCTGATTTTCCCTTGTTAGTAGTTTCTCCTGTTTGTCATTGTGAAAAAATTCTGTAGAACCAGATATTGAGAGTTTGTTCAAACAGGAAAATGTGTTTTTGAAACCACAGAACATGGTTAGAACGCTTACTACAGCTAATGTGTGTTTTTAAAGTCACTTTTTTTTTGTCAGCTTTGGTACCAGTGGACTGTGGAAAAGCATGTTTCTTCCCTGCCCCCCACCCCAAATTACACTAACTGCAATTAGGAGCCTGTAATTAAAATGCTTTATTCCTAGCTTGGGTAAAGACTTTGGAAACAAAGTAATTTATTCTAAGATGGCTTTACCACAGATTTCTTTCAGGGCAAAGCTGTTTCCTGATGTGTAAGATCAAGAACTCTTGTTCCTTAGACAAGTTACACTGGGGCCAAGTTCTTTTTACAAGTGGTTATTCCTAAAATAGTAATCCTTACATATGAACTAGGCTGAGATTCTCAGAAGCTCCTAGTTTTTAAAGTGCTGAGATTCCTTAACTTTGATGAGAGCTGACCATGTTTGCAGATCTTGACCTAGTCCAGCTCCCTCTGAAGCTGTTGGGAATCTCTGTAGTTGGATTCCTTGGGAACTGGATATACCTGGTGTTCAGATTTTTTTTTTTTTAGTGAAAAGCCTGGGAGACAGGAATGGAAATTGATTTTTGTTCATAGTGGCACAAGTTTGGTGGCAAACCTGGGATCACCACATGAGTTTCTTTTGCTGGTTTGGTCTTGCCTTGTTGTACCATAGCTACTGAGAGCAGGCACTTAAAAGATGTCATGGCTTGATAACAACAATGGATGGCCAAGAATCAAAAATGTGGTAGGTAGTAATTAAAACATTCAACCCTGGTGCCATTGAAAATACTCTAAATGCCTGCTTGGCCCAGGGAGGTATCCGGTGGAGTAATTTGAAATTTGTTTTTGTAGGACCAAGTATAGTGTTTGAGTTTCCTGTTAGAGCTGCTGCCATGTTTACTTATGGTGACTGACATGTGGGTGTGAAAGCTTGCTGTAAGAATAGATTTTTAGCACACTTGCTGCTGGCAGTGAAACCTGAAACACAAAGTGTTTGTTTCTGGAAACATGGTCCATGTGACATATCCTGGTTCACTCTCCCATTGAATTGAAGTAGATTGCCTGTTGGTTGTGGCAGATCCAGGCAGAATGGAGCAGCCTAGCAGTGCTGCTAATCATAGAATCATAAAATCAACTGGGTTAGAAAAGACCTCTGAGATCATGAAGCCCAACCCTTGATCCAACATCCAGGTTTTTAAGGTTTTTAAGATGAAACTGGATGTGGCACTTAGTGCCATGGTCTAGTAACCATGGTGGAGTTGGATCAAGGGTTGGACTTGATGGTATTAGAGGTCTTTTCCAACCCAATTGATTATTACAGTAAAGGAAGACTAGTGCTGGAGAATGTTTTTGGTTTAATATTTTTTGGTCTTTGAAACATTAATGTCTATGTGGGGGTGTTTTCAGCAGCCACTTTGGCTTTGAGAGTATGATTGTTGGAGCTTTCTGTAAGAGCAGGGTTGAAGGTTCTCTTTCAGTAAAGCTTGATCTCCTTTTGGTGAAATAAAAACTACTAAAGAGTTAAGTTTTTTGCATTCTCTGTATTCCTTTGAAAGTGAAAATTCTTTCCCATGCCTTTTCCCCTCTCTCCAACACTTCAGGAAATTTAATTATTTATTCAAAATGTCTGATGTTGGTGTTGGATGCCTAGAGGAACTGAGGCATTTCTGCAAGGCCAGTCCCAAAAAATCCGGAGAGGTTGCTCTTTCCTTCTCTACTGTAAATTTATAGTTTGACTATGAGGGTTTTTTGAAGCACACGGCCCAGACAGCTTTGAAATATGAGTAAAGTCTTAGGTGTATGTAGATGAGCTGCAAACAATTGAAATTTGTTTAAATCTTGATGTCTTCCATGTATTCACTGGTGCGGGACTGTTCAGGGAGTTTCCAAATCAAAGAATACTCTCTTATTCAAGACAGAATAGAAAAAAGACCCTTGAATCAGGCATAGGCCTGGCAGCCAAAATAGGCCTGGCTTTTGGCTTAGCAGATGGCTTCACTGTAATTTAAGTAAATTAGTGAATTTCCCAATATACTTTTTCTGCCTGTCAAATGCTGAAATAATACAAACCTGTCAGAACGCTGTTGAGTGGCTGAACTGACTGTGCATTGCTCATAGATCATAGATCTCTAAGGAGAGCCAATATGTTTATTACTTTATCTTGTTATTTGTCAGCAGCTCTTAATTCACATTTAGCTATTCCAACACATGGTTCAAAATTAAGAATTCAAGTTGTTAAAACTTGTCTGCTTCCCATTGGTGATTTCTATAAAGGAAATATCATCAGATCGAGTTGTTGAGCTCTCTCAACTGCTGTTCTCTTTCAGACCTATTTAGCTAATGAGTGCTTTCAGTTCATCATATAGAGAGTAAGTAGTTACTCAGTTTTTGCCAAGCTAAGATTTCATCTGTTTGCGCTGACTTTCCTAACTTGGTAATTTTAATTTGTGGTGAAAGTGAAACTATGGTTTGAAAAGCAAAGAGGAGAGAAGGAGCCAGGAGGCTCTGTACCAATCCAGTGCAGAAGGGACAGTGATAGTGATAAGGGTTGTTTTCTTGCTTACATTTTTCTCTGCTTCTTGTGTGGGTGCCTGAGTTCCAGGAAGGCCCTTGTAACCCTGTACATAGAGCGACTAGAGCATTTTCCAAGAGCACACAACACCTGATGAAACATAGGGAAATGAAAACTCTGGAAGCTACAAATAAATTTGAGCTTGAACCTAAACCTGCTGATTCTAATGGGAAGATTTATCTAACAGAGGAACTTTTGGAAAAAAAAAAATCCTCCGAAGTAGAAGTCTCTTATTCTTCTTACAGCAGCTTATCTATGAAGGTGCTATGTAACTTACCCATCTAGCTGTGAACTGAAAAAAATAAAAGTAATAATAATCACTTCTCAGAAGTGATTCATTTTCTTTTGCATCTGCAGGTTGTTTACTGGGACTGGCTCTTCAGGAAGTCTGTACTCTTTTGTGTTTATTCTATACTATTTTAGTTGTACTAAATATCTGAAAGACTCAAAAGGTTGGCTGGCTGAGGATTGTATCAGAAGTGAGTAACAACTTGTTTTTATCATGCTTATTTAAAAATTAAAAGATCAGGTGTGGTCTACAGCCTGTTTTTCCAAAAGAAGCTGCTGTTCACCATTATACCAAGAAACTATTTTTTCCCCTCTAAATGAGGCCTGGATCTCTTAGGAGATTTTAAGGCTGTGTAGTTATTTTCTGAAATACAGGATCATTTGATGCATCTTCTGAAATGACGTTTGAGAAATAGTGCAGTACATCTTTCCAGTGACCAGCAAGCAGCACAGCAGTGTTTTGATCTTCCTTTCTGGTCGAGGATGTAGCTCTAAAACACTGGCCAGATCATATACTGGCAGTGAAAGTGGAACAGTGTAATCTAAACCCTCCCAAGTGAAAACAAGGCAGGCAGTTACTTTGAGAAGAAGTTTAGTATTTTTAAGATGAGCTCTGTTTACTTCAGTTATCTTATCCACAGGACTGAAAACAGTGTGTCTACAGAACGTAGTGTGGTCAGTTAATCTCTGTGTATGTGAAGGTTTCAAGGAGTGGTCTCATGGGAAGGAATAAAATGCCCAAACCAGAATGAAAGCTTTCTAGACTACAAGGCCCTGTACCTTCTCTCCTGCTTGCTTTTCAAATGGACAGCTGTGAGCCACATCTAGGAAAGAAGATGGATATGTTGATCAGAGTGTGCTGTGTGATGCTCTGAGCTGGTGTAAGCATCCTTCCTGATCCAAGGCAAGAGTCATCCATGTATTTAAGTTGGGATGCTGTTCCTACTGCTGAAGAAAGTTCATGTTGTTGAGCTGTCCTGGTGTGAGAAAACCATGGTAAAAAGCAAACAGTCTTCCTGGATTACTTGTGGACTGGTACTGAGTTCTGAAACCATACGTTCACATCAGGGAAAGGAGATCCTTACTGCATTTGTTCTTATTTTATGCTCAGACTGGCAGTGTTCCATAGATTTTTCCATGCTGTTGATTTTTTGGAGGTTGTGTTTCTACTCTCTCTCTTGCTTCTCTGAGGTATGGGTTTTTCATGACAACAGAAAAGAAGGGTAGGATAGATGGGCCTTTGGAGTGGGATGCAGAAGTGTCTGGGGTAACTGTTGAGCCCGAACCTGTGTGATGCAGCTAGTTTTAGCCTTGGTGTTCCAAGTGAGAGAGCAGGGAGGTGGGTGAGAGGGTAAAGAGCATCGGCTGTAAAACTGAGGGACAGCATGAGAGGCAGAGATTATAGTCCTACCCTCCTGTGCCTGGAATGTGTGCTGGCTGAGGCATTGATGGGACTCAGTATGTCCTCCTCAGAGGTTGCAGTTTTAAAACCCGTTTCATATGAAACCTATCCCCTGAAAAACTGAGTTCTAACTTTATCTTTTTAAAAATACTTTAAAAAACAAACTTGTGCTGTGTGTGTTAAGTATCTGTGATGGCAAGCTTCATCCACAGCTTCTGTCGCCCATGTTGTCCGAGCATGTTCATCATCAGTGGAGGTGCTTGGTACTCGACAGCAGAAGCATGTCCTGCCTGCTTACACTACTAGAAAGGTGCAAGACCAGTGATGTTTGGCTTGGTGCCATTTAATTACAGCACAAGAGCTGTATGGCAGTAGGTGAGTAGAGACATTAGGTAATGCATCTTGAACAAGCCTAGTGCCGAGGCAGTGATTAACTTTGAGGAAGAAATGAAAAGAAACTTGCTCTTTGATATTATGTTCTTGCTAGTTCTCTCTTGTGTATGAGCAATGGGAGAAGTTTAATGGCACACAGGTTATCTCTAGAATCATCTGTAAGCAGTTTACTGTAAGTTAGGATGCAAGCCTTTGTGGGTTAGTTTACAGAGCACTACTTGAAAAAGAGATATTTCTGCTGTCGGCAATATTAAAATTTTGTTTTGTTTTGACGTAAGAGCTTATTCATTCTTTTTCAATTCATAGCCTTAAATGGCCAAAAATGCAGTTTTACATTTTTTTCTTTCATTTCCTAATTGTTTGTCTGTAGGCTTTTTATTTTTCCTGCTAGTGGTGTGAGTAGAGAATTTAATCTTCACCAGGGAAAGTCTTCCGAAAAAAGTCTAGGCGTGACCTTACTAGTATTTTTCTAAGGAGAACACCACAGTGTGAAAACAGTGGAATAAAATCATAATTAAATGATCTCTTACTTTTCCAGAGGCACTTCTGACTGAATATGCTGAAGACAGACCGGGATATAAATGGAGCTGTAGTGTACCTCTGTAAGCCGGGTCTGTGGTTTAAAAGTGCCCTGGGGCACTCTATCGGAAATCAGTAATTGGAACTGTAGGTATTATGTCTGACCAATATGCAGGTCAGTGCTTTTTGTAGGTTCAAAAAATTTTCACTGTATTACTTTACACTGGATTTGGTCTTCTCTTGAAGCCAGGCCTTGAGAAAGTGTCCTGCTGCGAAGTGCAGGCTGGCTGTGATGTTGTGGGACTGTCACTGGGGGGCTGTTGTTAGTGCAGCTGTGCGGAATGTGCTGGCTGGTCTGCAGCCTTCCAGGTCCGAGAGCTGTCTGGGATTGAGGGGGGTGCTTGGCTGGTGACTGGCTTGTGGCAGGGATGTGGAGACATGCAGGCCATGCTGGAGGAAGACTTCTTTTACGCGATGTGGATGGTGGTGCTAGAATTCAGATGGAGGGAAAAAAATGTAGGTGTTCAAATTATTCTTGCAAAAAATTTTACTTTTTTTACTTTTGTCTGGGAAAATAATTAGGTGTGATGTAGTGTTTCGTTGAGATGTAAGGGAGTAGTCCAAATAAGGTGGTGGTTTGTGGTCTCTTGAAGTGCAACTCTCTCAAGGTTTTGGTTATCATTTTATAACCATCACAACTTTATTATTATGGTCAACTGGAATGATTTTGAAGAGGAATGTTTTTGCCAAATTTGATTAGCTTCTGCCCTTAAGGTGATGCTTGTGTATTTGGATCTTTTGGACTGTGTGCTGACCAAGCATGAAATCCTGCAAGTCCGTGTGGGCAGAGAATCCCCCCAGTGCAAGAGTGAAGTCAGCAAGGCTGAGCAACTGCGTGCAAGGGGGTTACGTAAAGCTGGGTGTGGAGCAGCCTCCTTTGCCATGAAACACGGCTGACTGCAGGGATTCTGATGTGCAAAGAGCTGTGAAAACATGCTGCCAGGGAAAAAGACTTCTTTGGATACGAAATCCTGCTGTTGCAGATAGATGTGCTAGTGGAGTGTAAAAGCAGACACTTCTTCGAGGATTTTCTTTTGCCTTCACAAACAAGAATTCTTGGAAATATTCTGAGCAAATATTATTTTTATTTACTAGGAATAAAGAGTAAATATGTATGTTTGCAAATTTTAATAGTATAACATGGTTCAGTCATTTTCATTTAGTTGTAGTTGGTAATTTAAGTGACAACAAATGGGATGAACAAAAGTCATATGACTCAGTAGACACAGTTCAAGGATCTAAGACACCAGAATTTTCGACATCATTTGAAGCTGTTGTTTAATGCAGATTTCTTCCTGTGTAGAATGGTTCTTCAAGTTCTTGTACATATTTTGGAATTACAGCAATTTAAAAGTTGTAATAAGTCCCTTTCTTTTATGATGATTCTGTCTCCAGTTAACCTGTGATGTAATTCTGGCAGTATCTTTGAGTTGATTCTCTGTATGTCAAATGTGAAAGCCCTAAAGAGAGAACATGGGGAGTTAATGTGCTTCCCATGGCGAGCAATGTGGAAGGCAGCCTGAACCAGCAGAGGAATTGTCAGCTTCTCCTTGCCTTGTGTTCTGCAGTCACCTGTAGGCTTGAAATCCCAGTGCATGGTACAGCAGCATCTTCACAGTGTTTATTTCTTACGTCTACAAACAAAAGAAGTGAGCAAGAGAAAATGAATACACTTGTCCAAGGGAGATTTGTTCTGTGATCGTGTGTAATCAAACATGTAATCAACATTTAATAAACTACTTGCATTTTTCCTTCCTGATTAGTTGCTGCCAATTATTGGAATTGAAGAGTGAGTTTCAGGGTGGTGCTGGACGAATATAATCCAGAGGAAAACAACTAGCGGGTACTATGCCTTTGTGCATCTGCATCTCTAACTCCCACTCAAAAGCTGGATCAGCTGTTTATATGTCCGCTTCCTTAGTGATGATAAAGACAATGGTAATTTAGTAGATTAGAATAGAAATTTAGCTTTTTTTTTTTTTTTTCCTTTAAGAGGAATTGAGGTTATCTTTTAAACTCATCAGCGGGTTGTGATCACGCCAATGTTGTAACGGGGAGGGGCAGGCACCAGAAAAATCTAGATTAAGTCCATAAAGGGAAGCAAATGTAAAAGATGCAGCTGAACTGTTGGCCTTGGGCTTTTTTTTTTTTTTGAGGGAGAATGAGGGTATGAGTAGCACAGCTCTGATATGATTTAGCTTATTGAGGCAATTTCTAGAAAATCTGAGGAGGCCCAAGAAATTGTCTGGATCTCCCAGTGTAGCAGAGACCTCCCAGCAGATCTGAATCTGGGCTAGGGCAGAGTGGTTAGAAAATGCAGTAGCACTTCGGGGGTTGTATATCAGCTTCTTCATGCCCTGGCCAAATTAGGGAAAGTTGTCATCTTAAAACACGTGTGCTCAGTCACTAATGGAAATGATGGTGTAACAGCTGCTGTCTGGGCTGAGTTAAGAAAAAAAACAAGGGCAGGATTAATTAGTATGTGTGTGTGTATGTGTGCCCTTGTGTCTATGTGAGAGGAGTAGCGAGATGTGCCATGAAAGGTCAGGAGTGTGGGAGACAGCAAGGCACATGCTGTGGATATTGGCCCAAGGCAGAGCTCTGAAGGGGACCTCTTGGGCAAAAGTGGTGCCCGCAGAAGGAGGACTGAAGCTTATCAGAAAAAAAAAAAAGGTGGTTCAGAGAGATGGGATGCTCTAAATTTCTTGCGAGCAAACAGAATTTGCATTGAAGAACTTCTGTCTTTGTTATTCACTTTACCTTACAGAGGGATGTACACTTTGTCTAACAGCTTGGGTAAAAACCAGGCAGTATTTGTATTTTTTGATTTATCAAAGGATTGGGTTTTTTCTTCTTACTGCACTGTAAAAAATCCACTGAAGCAAACAAGAAAATGGGTGTTCTGGCAAACCTATGCAAATGCTACTGCTTAAAGCAAGAAGCCTATGGACTGGGAGAAATGGGGAGAACTTTAGTCTTTCTCTAACAGCAAACTTCACTGTAATGTAAAGGAGATAAAACTCCTGATAAGTTAGATATGGTTGCAACACATACATATATGTGCTTTAGACACCACAATAGGGAATTTTCACCAACTAGGGTGGAGATTTCTTAAAGGTACTGTTCTTTGCTTTTCGGGTGGAAGAACTTTGGTAAATGATGGAGACTTTTTGTCTCACTGTCTCATCTCTGCTCCAGCTTCAAGTTTGCACTGTCTGACCTTGGCTGATCTATGCATAACAATCCAATGCCTATCCCTGCCCAAAGCTTTTGGTGTGTTTCTGTGAATCTTCGTGACCTATATTGCCTTGATATTAAGAGGTTGGCAGCAGTGCCTTGTTCCATGTGTTGGATTTCCACCTCCTCAAACTGCAGCCGTAACCAATGATATCAATGGAAAACTCTGTTCTCATACCTGAACTTTTTTGCCCAGGGGTGTGTGTTGGGCCCCAATGTTCACATCAGATATTAATATTATTCTGTGTGCTTTATAACAAAAACCATATATTAACTTGCTGTTTCCCCATTTAGATACCTGTTCTTGGAAGTAGGACCATACTCAAGTATTGCATGTTGCAGACATTTTATTTCATTTCCAGGATCATGTGTAGTTTGTGTAGATCACCAAGATAATTCACTATAGTACTATCAAACACTCTGTCTTGTTGCTTCTCAGGGAAGTTGGTCACGTCTCAATAAATGGAATATTTTCAAACAGTACGATCATCACTTGTTGGAAGTCAAGCTTTCATTTTGTTGCAAGCCTCTATGATGAGGCTTCCAAATAAAGTAAAATAATTTTTCTTTGATCTACGTTGACGTAGAAGAATCAATTGCAGGGGAAGGGAATTCCCACTATTGGTATTAATGTCTGCATCTGTTCAAATGGAGAAAAGCAATTCAATTCACATTTCTTTAATTTGTACTTTGTTTTTTCTGCTGAACATTTTTCCTCTCAAATAGAGTGTTAGGCTGCAGAATTGCACTTTTCAGATTCCAACCGCTCTTCCATCTTCCATGATTCATGCGGTGTTTTGGGGGAACTGCATAGTGATGTAAAGGTGAAATCCAGTTTCAGATGATACTGAACTGCTTTTAGCCAGCTTTTTATTTTGGGCTTAACCAGTCAGTCCTCTTTGAAGTAACAGCTACATTCTAAGTGCCCCAAACTAGAGGCTGAAGCTTAAACTGTGTCTCAAAGGGAGCAAACAAAGCAGGAACTGAGTGGATGAATTATGTGAGCCTAAACTGATGCAGAGTTTGAGGGTAAAAGATTTATAGGATTGTCTTTACTTACTATATGCTAAAGCTTTATGTGAATATCCTTTTAACTCATTTACTATCTGTGCCAGTGTCTATATCTGGCCACAATGACTTCCCCGCATAGATTCCTGTTGTTGATTATGTCCATGAATCTGTGTCTGACTCTGGTTCCATAAATGAAAATTTGTTCCTTGCATATGCAAGGAGTGGTCACTTGGTGAGTGTAGGAGACAAGAAATCATAAGTGCTCTCAAAGGTGCTGAAACTTGAGGGAGGCTTGGTGTCTGACTTGTACAGTGCCAATATGTTAGGACCATCTCTTATGGAGAGGGGAAAAAAGAGTTGCAAATGGGTTTCTTCAGTGACCAGGCATGTTAACTTTCTCTTGCTTGTATAATGAAGTTTTGCACAAAGGAGAAAGCCCCAGACACTTATATATCTTACTTGAAGCCTGGCTGGAGATGAATAAACTCGTTTTTGCATGGCAAGTTGCTGAGCTTAAATATGTCTCTAATTTCTGCCAAAAAAATGCCCAATCTCTTTTAGAGATCCAAGAAGTGAAAAAACATTTTGTGTATTACACATTTCTCATGCATGTCTCAGTGGGTGTCTGGCCTCTATAAAAACTCCCAAAAGGTTTATTCAAGGCTGTTTGCCAAAGTCTTGGAAAGCTGCAGTGGATGTACAGCATTTGGTTTCAGGGTTAGTGGATTAAAAGCCATTTCTAGATGAAAGCTGGCTTGACAGACATGCTTTTTTCTCTGTACCTCTTGGCTTTAGAAGAGTGGAGGTGTGGGTTGATTTTTTACCTTGTAGTGTGCAGGAGACCAGCAGAACCAACCTGGGGCCCAGCAGAGCCTTGTCTCACTGGCCATACTGAACTGGTGGTGTTTGTGCAGCATGCACAAAGTGATCTCATCTGGTGAAGATGAGAGCAGCTGAAACTCCTTCTCAGAACATTGAGGCACATCTCAGGTTTAGAGACAAAGATGTCATGTGGGACAGTGTCAAATGCTTTGCACAAATCCAGGTAGATGGCATCAGTTACTCTTCCTTTAGCCACCAGATTTGTCAGGCACAATTTTCTAGCTGGCACCAATCACTTCCATATTTTCCGTGACTTAGTATAGTTTCTAGGAGGATCTGCCTCGTGGATTTTTGCTGGGAAGTCCCCCATGAGGACCAGGGATTGTGAATGTGATGCTGCTCCTGTCTGTCTATACAGGGCCTCACGTGCTCCATATTCCTGGTCAGGTGGCCTGTGTCAGACCAGCACTGTAATGTCACCTGTCTGCCCTCCCTTTAATCTTGACCTCTAAGCTCTCAGTCAGCTCCTCGTCCATTCCCAAGCAGAGCGCCATGCACTCCAGCTGGTCATTGACATAGAGGGTGACACCTTCTCCTTGTCTCCCTAGCCTGTCCTTCCTAAAGAGCTGGTATCCTGCCATTCCAACTCTCCAGTCATAGGCACCATCCCACTGTGCTCAAACGTTTCCAGAAGCCTCCAATAGCTTCTGCAGTGAGAGTTTTATGTATATAAAGATAAATACCATATCTGTCCCTGGAAGGGATGTTGCCTTCTGCCTCGTGATTCTGCTGCCTCTTCTCAGGTCTCTTTGAGTCATCACTGGTGCCTCGTGACCTTAGAAAGACTTTTGAAAGGGATGGGTCATGTGTTTGCTTTTTTGCAGAGGGTCATATTAACACTGGGGTGACTGAGGTTGTGGGGAGACAAAGGAACTGGGAACAGAGAGGACATGTGTGCTCTTTGCAGTGCTTGAGGAAGCAAGCAGTTTACTGAAGCTGAGGAATGACCCTGGAATGATTTAGCCTGCAAATTTGAAGGATGCTGACCTTTGGGAAATTAATGTCTTGTAATGGAAGATACAGTGCCAAAACAGCTTGGTTTGAAGCTGCTTTTTAATAAGGTTGTAAAGAGATCACATGGTGTGTCTACTTGCCATAGCTGGAAACTGGATGCGATAATGTCTGGTGGTGTAAGCCTATGGCTGGATGTTGAACCCTGCCCAACTGCTTATAATTGTCATCAGGTACTAAATTTGTCTTTGAATGTCTGGTAGGATGAATAACTCATTGCCTTTAATAATTTTTTTGTGCAGCTGTTAATCATTCCTTCTTCCCACTGATGATTCTTCAGGTTTTTTTCTCTCGAAAGGCTGTGGTTAAAGGTTTTGTGTCCCTGCTGGGAAAGCAGCAAGTATGGGCTCCCAGAACCTGGGGTCACTCGTTCCAAGAAAAGAGTCTGGCAGAGCTCAGCAGCACTGATCTATCTTAAATGCCTAGTTTAAAAAGAAAACAGATCCTTTTGAGTTTATATTTACTGACTTTATGGATTTTATAACTTGGGATACACAGATTTTATTTCTGCACTAACTGTTTTTTTTAATGCTGAAATTAGTAACCCTGTAATATTTCATTAAACCATTACTGAAACTCTGTCTTAATATTTAGTAACTAAAGGCAGTTTATTTCCTCTAGTTGTTGCTTGCAGTGCCTGTTTTCTTTCTTTCATGGCTTTTTCTTCCCTTTGACTTGAACCTCTGAGCATTGGTGTTGGATGCTTCACTTTGTCATTGCTCTTGCAGGATAAGTGCTTAGTGGGTTTCTAGCTAAATCTTTGCTGTGAGTTGCTGGTGAATGTTTGTTGTAGTGGGTATTTGTGGCACTGCAGGTGATTACCAGAGTCATGCTGCTGCTGCTCTACCAAGGTCCTCTCTTATTTTCTGTTTACTTTCAGGGCACTTTGTTCTGATACAGGACTCTTAAGAAGCGTTTTTACTGGCTGTAAATGGGATGATATAATGCTTGGAAGATGTGGAGAAGATCAGATGGTTCTACCATGTCCTTTGTGAATGAGGTGGTGAAAATCGCTTGTGTTGTTTTAGTGTCTGATGTATGATCAGACCATTCCTTGTTTACAGAAACAAAGAAGAAATGCACAAACGTGGCTGCCCTCTGTGGAGTTTTATCCTACTTGAACAGTCTTCTGTGACAGCCCAAAGTCTTGGGGTTTTTTTCAGCCCATCTAAAAAGCACTTAAGAGTTTTAAGTGAGATGTTTTCTCCCCCATACTACATTATCTGTTCCTACTATATTGTAAAGGTGCACTCTATTTCCCTTCTCCTTTGGATCTGTGGTGCTTTACAGATTGAGAAAATTGAGAACTTCCTACCCCAGATGCCAACTTTTGATCCACTTCAGTCATAAACTTCTTCAAAATACTGATTACTGGGGAAAAGCTTGCTGTAGTATAGTTGGATACAAATTGGTAAAAATAACTCCGATTAATTGCTTGTTTGACAGTCTGTGTGCAAAAAACCAAACCACAAAAAGTCCACCTGTTACAGCTGGGTCTTGCTGGGTTTCAGGTGGCCTCAAGCAACTTCCATGTGCACTGATGGCTGTGGCTGTGAGCCGGGGCCGCTGGAGCAAGCACCCCAATGTTGGAGTTGCCACTTGGTTGCTTCCCTGATAGACAATAAGGTGGAGTCCATCACTGATGAAAAATAATAAAAGCAAGGATTATCACAAATATTTAATAACAAAAATACAGAATATTCTGCTGATGGAAAAGCAAAGGCAATGGAGCTGAGCTTGCCTTTCTGCCAGGAGGAGAAATGGGCTATCCACAAGGTTGTGGCTGGCCAGTAGTGGCTGGTTTTTATGCTTTGCTTTGGTATTGCTTGCCCGGTGCCTTTCTCTGTGTCTGATAATTTCAGTGTGGTAGAAAGTCTTAGTAGCTGCAAGTTTTTGCTCTGATGCATTAATATTTATAAACTCCCTTTGATGCCAATGTATTGCTTTTCTGTGAAAATGCTTTTATTTTTTATATCAAAGCAATACATTATTATTATTATGTTAGCCCTTTCTTTACATGGGAAATTTCTGAAGTGAAACATTCTCATGTCTGAGAAAAGGAACTTCACTGCATGTACTAATAACTTCTTAGACTATTAAAATGGATAGAAAGATTGCCTTTTACTTTTGAAACTGTAAATTCCATTTGGCATTTTTCAGTCTGTCACTCAGACCAGACAGCAAAAATAAGTTGCTTAATTTAACCATGACTATGATATACAACCTGATAGTAATTTTCTCTTTTAATTGTCATTCACCATAATGTTCAGGTCCTAGATGCTGTGGGGAATTAGTCCTGACTGTTTACTTTGACTGTTAAAAAAAACCCAACCCCAAGCCCAAAAAACAGCTCTTCTGAATAGTTTGAGGCTGTGGTAAAACATCGATTTCAAGACACCAATTAATGTGCTTTTAGTAACTTGATATTGAATTATTTTCTAAATCCATACATCATTCCAACTTGAACATGAAGTCAACTTGCATGGTAATTATTTTAATCACTATGGTATACAGCGAGTCTTGCATTATCCAGTAGACTTGTTCACTGGTTTCAAAAATAGAACTAATAAGTCGTAACAAGCTTCTGGTTTTTATTCGGTATTGCAGGCTAATGCAGCGGTTACTTGTTTCTGGATTTCCTGTCAGCGGTACAGTGTGTGATTCAGCAGAGCTGTGTGCCGAAGAAAGGGAACATGCAATGCCAGTCAGTAATTTGTCCTTGTCCTGTATAGATTTCCATAGCTTTAGGCATACAATGCCACTTGAAGACATTGAAGCTTTGCTGGAAGTTAGGTTTAGTTTTATCACATTCACTTTTTTTCCTTCCTTCTCTTTTCTCTCAGAGGTTTTTTAAAATTTGCTAATATGCTTTTTTCCCTAGTCTGATGATTGGAGCACAAGATCCCTGTCTAGATGATTTTTGGAACAAAATGTATTTTAAAACTAGTTACCTTTGGGAATATTAGTTTAGAACTGACAATTTTTCAAATACCTGTTCAATGAAAGTGTGCAGACACAGTCTCTCTTTGACACAGTTGTGTTGCCTCTTTGGAGGGAGAAGGGAAATATAGCTAATAACTATCTTTCTTTTCTCGTCAGAAAGAGAGACTTGCTGTGAGGTTTGTGTAGTCTACAGCCATTGCCAATGTCAGGAGGCAGCCAGGCCAGCTGGGAATGGGACCCCTTCCCCTGGTAGGCCATGGCTCAGTTTCAAACTACATGGGAAGAAAGAAGGGTCATGGACAAGACCATGAGGAACACAAGAGCAGTGGTCAGTACACCAAGTAAAACAGTCATCCCATCGTGTCCTGCCTGTCATGCCCTGCCTGTCCTCTGCTAAAGAAACAGCCCAAAAGAACATACACCAGGCCTGTAGGATGTATTTTTCTTACTGGCTTTTTAAAGCACAATAGGAAGAAGTGGTGGCTGGTCCATGGCTCTGACAGGCTCCCAGAGCAGTTTGTTTAGCAACTGTCTTGTGTCCATTGAGTGTCCTGCACAGGCAGCCCCTTGTTGGAGAATTGCTTGTGGCCCACAGTCTGCTTCATTCTCTCTGTTTACTCTTTTTTTTTTTTTTGAAGGTCCTAGAGTTTCTTGGGCATAGGATCAGCTTTCTTTCTGTGCCTGACCCTAAGCCCTTTCACAGGTGACGTAAGGCAGTTAGTGTGGTTAGATGGTATTGCATGCTTGGTTGCATAAGAGATGTCTCGCTGCCCTGCGAGATGTGACCTGCCTGGCTGAAAAGCCTGGAGTTACTGGCTTAGGAAATCTTTAATGCAAAGAACCTGCTAATGCCAGAACTGAGGTGCATTGACATCCTAGTTGTTTGGATGCTTCTTGTTTTTAAAAAAACTTATTCTCAAATAAAGCTATTTTGGTAGAGGATTTTTTTCCAAATTAACTAATCCCCAAAATATGCATGCTTCTATGGTTTCTGGTCCTCTGGGTTTCAATAGAAAAACTATCATATTTCAGGTGACCAAAAGGACATCCTGCCCCCCTCTGAAAAAGGGGAAGTCCAAGCCAGCCTTGGTAATTGCTTCCTCCTTCCTGTACCTTTTTAAACATGTATGACATCATACCTAAGAGCAGGCACCCCTTCTTTCTGCCTGTGGGCTGGTCTGGCTTCTTCCTTTTTGCTGGGGCAGTACAGTTGGTTTCAGTCAGTCCCAGAAAATTTACAAAGTCCGTTTTGGGGGGATCTCAGAAAACCTTTGGACTGACTCTTTCTCAGGTGACTCCTTCTCGTCCGGCTTGCAAGTATTTTTTTTGATTCAAAGTAGAATAAAGCTTATTCAGTGTGTATGCAGCCATGACAAGAAACGCAGCTTTTGCCATTTGCCACTGTTCTTCTAGGGACTCTGGAGTAGGCCTGTCTGAAGCCTGGTGTATTTCAATGGCAGTTCTGGGTTCTGTTTACTCCACGGGAGACACAGTGACAATGTAGCTGGTTTGGTTATTGTAAGTTTTAGCTTATAATACTTGGAATGCTTCTGAGTAGGCTGCAGCCCTAATTTATGAAACAGCATTCCCCACCTGATTTTTCTTATTTTTCTCATTAGCTCTGTGAAAATAATGGTTTCAACAATTTGACTATTAACTCTTTCTCTACAAGATTCATATTTTCTTCTTACCACACAGTTGGAACATATCTGGCCAGCCTCAGGTGATGATCTGCAGCAAGGTTTCCCACACTGTAATGGCAGTATATTAATCACCCACCACTGAACAGCTACTGTAATCTGCAAGAGGGCTTTGAAATTCTTTGAGAGAGGTGCTTGGTTTCATTTTCTTTTTAATTTCCTTGCTGAGTAACAACAAGCTCTCTCCTGTGCACTGAATGGTTCTTCTAGGCCAGAGAAATGCCAGACTGGTAAAGTGGAAAAGGGAGCAATTTATGTCATAGATGCTGATTGATCGCCTGTCCCTTTGGGCATCTTTGTAATGGCCTTCCAAAAGAAAGAACTACTGTATTGGGAGGGAAACTGGAGGAGCCATTGTGTATTCAACAGTGTGCAGCATTTGTGACTATGTACAACAACACAGACGCTGTTAGATGGAAAAGCATTGAGGGCAGAGTTAGGCAGTCCTGTTCTCTGACCTCCCCAAAAAGGGTCTTTGATTTTCACATACAGGGCTAGTGGGAACAAGGAAGAAAGACTCCTGTCTTGTACTTGATGAGGCTTTTGATTTTTAAGTTAAATTTCTTGTCTTCAAAGTGAGGAGAAGGTTCTAACATATTTAAATAGCCTGCATATATTGGGAGGAGGGCATGGAGCAGGGATGGCTGGGCATTGTGCCAGGGATTTAGTTCTGCTCTTAAGACTCATCCAGGAATGGTTTGTTTTGCATGATAACTTGTCAAAGGTTGTGACAGAGCATTGTCTGGCTGCATGTACCTGGATCTCAATTCTCATACCTGCAGAGTAGACAGCTGTCTCTACAGATCTGCCGAAATTGGCTCTACCCATTGCAGTTCTAAACATTTTGGTGTATAATTAATAGGCTTCTTCAGTCTCTTATCGCTGGCAGTTCAGGATCACTGGAGCTGTTCTCCATAATGGCCAGAGGCTTGGACCTTTCTGACAAACCCCAAGTATTTGAACGCTGCTCCTGCAGGAGTCAGACTGACTGCAAGGCTCTGAACTGAAGTCCAGGGAAGCATCCTGTATATCAAGATGATGGGGGTAGAACAAGGCTGTAAATAAGAGATTAAATGGCTGCAAGGTGCTGTGTTCATTCTCCCTGACGTTTATACATGTGTCTTTGGATCAAAATGAAAGATGTGGAATGTGCTTTGTTGCCGTTTGCACACTCTGAAGGCAGATGCGAAATGAAAAGCAAGCTAGATCTAATTAAAATTGAGATGCTCCCTCCCTGATATCAGCCATTTCCTACCTGTGCTCACCTGGCAGCCCTGTCAGTCCCAGCTGCTTAGTATGGGTCACTTCTGAGTCCATGATTCAGAAGCTGCCAAAGTGCTTTCTCAACAAGTGAGGAAACTGAACAAGTGCTTTCCTGAATTTGAATAAGGTTATTTACTAGTGCAGATTTATGTTGTTTGCATTCTAGTATGAAGCAACCCTTTTCCATTAGTTTTTATTTTTACTTTTTCCTCAAGTTTCCAACACTAACATTTACTTGTTTTTTTTTTTTCTTTTTTTCAGGAAAAGAGGAGTAGAAGTAGTACAGGTGAGTATAAACTCTATTTTCTTGTAAGGAAGGTTTACTGATTTTAAATGCTGTCATTTAGATGTCAACATGACCTTGGCTTAGTGATTTTTCTTTCTTTTCCAATTGGTTCTCTGTAACAGATACTGGTTTTGGGAAAACAGGATCCCCTTTGTGTGAGATGTGTTAAGCCCACATGCCATCTAGTTTAAGAGGTGCCCTGGTGAAAATGGAAATGCAGTTAGGCTTTTCTTCTGTCTGTCAATTAATAAGATCTGATAGTTGATTAGGTGATTTTACTCTGTTAATTGCATTCACAGCAGTCAGGCATAACAGAAATAGGAGCTGTCCTTTGAAAAAAAAAAAAAACTATGGCAGAAGGAATGTTCTTATAACCCAGTGAGCAGTGAAATGATACTAAAGTGCCTTGAAGTTGCAGCCCATCTACAGATAAGTTCAGGTGTTGGCTGCCTTTTTTCTTTCCCAGGTCTGAATGGTCATATTTCACACAAGATGTTACTTAAAGGATGGTGTCAGCTTGGGAAAGGAATTATGTTACGTGCCTGCTGTAACATTGTAGCCCTAAAAGACAAAGGGGGAGCATGCTCTTTCCTTCTGGTTTATTCTGTGTACTTAGAAGAGCTGTAAGTCATACGTTTCACTCTTCCTGGTACTTACCTGGTGCTCGTTTTGAACCATAAGGTGGTCAGTGAGTTCCTCAGTAACAGAGATGAAACTACATCTGTAGAGAAGATGGGAGAGAGGAGGAAAATGGTGTGTCAGCCACTGATAATTGAGGTTTCTCTTAAATCCATATGAAAGGTGCTTTTCAAGACCAGCAGGGAGCAGGAGAAAAGCACTTGAAAAAAAGTAAATTGAAAATTCAGGCCATGTTATTTTAAAGATTCCACTGTCAGAAAAGGCTTTAAAAAATTCTCATTGCTAGTTAAAATGCAGAGTCTGTCTTTTGGGTGTGAGTGGTTGTCTCAGAACTGCATGGTATTAGAAGGACAAGAAACTAGCCAATATTTGTGTCACTGTCCAGGGGACATTGTTATTTCAATGATACTGAAGGGTATTACAGTCCAATGCCTGCAGTTGTTATATGTGCCTTGCACCTGCACTGTATGTTTAAGCAGCAAGGGGCTTCTATGAGATGAATTCAGTGATGCACCAGTTAGTTGAGCAGAGGGCAAATTCCATTTTACCTTGTGGATTAAAAGAATTCCACGGGTTGCCTCTTAGTTGTCTGATGCTTGCATAGCTTAATGGCTAGTCATGAGATAGATACAAAATTATTGGAAAGTATTTCTTTATTGGAACAGCATTTTGTGAAACATTTGTACGGAACTAGACCGGACTTTGTCCCTGTAAAAATGGTTTATGATCTCAAATATCACAGCATGGTTGAAATGTCAGACTAACCTGTACTGGGAATTTGTGCCCCAAAGACATACCTCGAACGCTGATGCCTGCTGCTCTGCCAGAACAGGATGGATGAATGGATGTGTGTGTGTGATCACCCCTTGCCTATCACCTGTGTGTTGCTTCCTATGTCTTGATGCATGCACTTTAGCCAGTAGGGAATGTATCCAAAAAATGGGCTGTTTTTTTCATCCTTTATTACTAGAAACCTTTGCTTGAGTCACCTCACCTGGTCCATTCCACTAGCCCTGCTTCTCGGTGGAGGATTGTCTTGGTGTCCATCTGGTGGACTAAGTTTATCTGACAGATGGAATATTTCTTCCTGAGTCAAGCAGCAGCATTTCTTTGATTTGTTTCCTCTTCTCCTCTTTTAAAGAACCTATTCCATTAGAGAGAAACCAGCTCTTGGACCTGACAATAGACAAGTAATTCAAAGCACAAGAATGCATAGGATGTTTACCTAATTTCTTCTTTACATAAATTCAGAATTTTTTTGAACGTAGACTTGCTTTCCAGTAATAAATACTGAATTGGAAAGTAAGGTTTAGTTACTGACTTTTAGAGAGCAAAGCACGATGGAGTGGTATGTGCTGAATTCTGTGAACAGACATCAGATTTTTCTTTTCCAAAGGAGCAGAAAAGGATTTTCTATTACTAAAGGGAAGTCTTGGAAGTGCTGAAGTAAGAACCTGCGTGACTTCTGTTTCCTTCCTGCAGTGAGGATTTAGGATAGTCCTCTACCTAGATAGATTAAATTCTTTTATTTTGCTTTCTTAAAGCTAATTGTGGTGTACAATGAGCTGCTGCTAGACATCAATTAACATTCTATGACTTGTGTTCAAGTTTTGTGTTTCATCTTCTCTCAGACTTCCACTTCCATCAGAAAGAATGGTTCCAGCTTTCTATTTTTATTGAGTGGAGAAACATGCACATCCCCCAAAGAGAAATAATGGAAGAATAGGACTGGCAGTGGGATGCTAAGCAGGCATGCTCCTTTATCCAGCAGTAAGACATTATTAAAGCATCACACTGAAAGCAAACAAAAAATCTCTCTCCTTATGTGGTGATAAGTAATTGGGATTTTTTTAGAAATACTGATTAAATTCTAACATGGTAAGAATTCACTGTGAACTCAAGGTACAGGAGCTGAAATGTGCAACATTATATGGTACAACTGAGTAACATCCATCAAGCTAGCTAGCTTAAAAGATAGTGCAGTAGATTAATTAAATAAAAAGCTTTCAAGGTTATGAGCTTTCGAAAGATAGTATGAGTCTGACCCTGCACCTAAACATTTGTGAGCCTGAGCAGGATTAACTCATTTCTGTTTTTCCAGTGGCCATGGCAGAACTCTGAGTAGCAGCATCTTTAAGATCTGGCAATCTGGTTTTGGATCTAGATTTGCTTGCTGCAGCTTAAATCCAAGTCAGTGGGGCAGCTGCAAACCAATGGTATATTACAAAAAAAAAACCAAAAAGCAGCTTACTGGCTTTGAAATACTCTCTTAACAGAATTCTGTGCTGTATCTCCTACCTTGTGACATGTCATTTGCTTATTGTTTTAAGCAGGCATCACCACAGTATCAGGGTGCCTTTTAAATTAGGGTTACTTGTTTGTACCCCATAATGTAAGGAAGCACTCTTGTTCCAGTTTTGCAGGAGGGAAGACTGAAGGATGAGTCCCATTTCCTCTGGGGAACATGTTGCCGTACCAGCCCCAGTGCTGTTGGGAGCTGTGCTGCAAACCTGTGCAGCAGGAATTCCAGCTCCATTTGTCTCAGAAGGGGTGTGGGGCCACGAGCTCCTGCTGTTGTTTGGGCATGAAGGGAAGGGCAGATGAAGGTGGTCAGCAGGCCTGGTATTTCTGTCTCTCTTCCAGTGAAAGACAGCACTGGTTCAGCTGCATTTACTCTTCAGGCTGCACTGAAAGTATTCTGAATGTAATACTCTTGCAGTTCCTGTGGCAGTTGCATACCTTGTCCTTTCTTGCCAGCTCTTCCTAACCTTCACAGCTGCCTTCTCAGCTGGAGTGGCTTGAACTGGTGGCCAGAGAAAGGGTAGGAATGGTCGGAACAGGTGGCAAACATGACCGAAGCCCATCTGCCACGGCCTGCAGGCAGTTGCTGGGCAGGCAGCAGCTGGCAAGGCTGAGGCAGAGCAGCCATTGCCCTGGCACTGGGGGAACTTGCCAGAAAATGCTTAAATTTAAGCATTTCTTAATGAATTCTTTCATCACTGTTTCAAGGGAAAGGCTGCCTATGAAATTATGCAGTGGATTCCTGATGAGGCATTTACTATTTAAAAAGAAAAGCTATTTTCTATAATGAAATCTAGCAATGAAGGGTTTTGTGTAGTGTTTAAAAGGTAAAGCTGCTTCTGATCTTGTTCAATTCCTCCCCCCCTACCTCGTGCCATCCACCAAATTAGTGGAGGGCCAAATTTAGGATTGAAAATCATCCGTTTTTCTTTAGCCAGTAAAATATCCAGTTTCTTATGACTTTGTAAGCTGGCAAGAGAGAGAGGGAACATCTCCATCTACCTTGTTTTTCAGGAAAAATCTGTTTGGCTTAGTTTGAAGAATGTAAGATTGAAAACACGTGCAATGAAGTGGAAATCATCACAAGTTCCTCTGGTGGGGACGTGCATTTATTTTTGTTTCACAAGCTATGCAAACCCAGAATAATTAGCTGCAGCCCTTTGGCTTCTGACAAATTGCCAGTTCAGTCTTTGTGTGACAAAGTTTGGAGCCTTCGTATTTCTTGCGACTTCAAAACTATTTCAAGCACTTCCACACCCAAGCTTTCCTAGAGCTCTTACTCATATTTTTTAATTCTAAAATAGTGAAGATTTCCTATTTTTGGTAGGTATTTTTGGTTCGAATGAACATTAATGCTCTTTTATCATAGAAAGATATTCTAGTCAGTGGCTATAAAAGTGGTATTTGTCATTGTATTTCAAGCTACACACTTTTTAATAGCAGTGGGATATGGAGGACAACATGTTTTCTGATGTGGAACCAGCTGATTGTAGTAGTTACAATGGTCTCGACTGCTGTTTTGTTTTTCCTTTTTGCCCCAACTCTCTGGGAATTGAGATACTTGAAATCTTTTTTCTGTGGAGAAGAAAACTGTCCTTTGAGCCATAGGTTTTCTTGAAGCCTAAGCCTGCAAAAGAGAATTCAGCGTCCCCTCTGCACTATTTAATTCTTCAGTCAAAGTAAAATACTAATGACAGTGGTTTCCACTATTTGTTGCCAGGGAACAGTTGTTTTCTTGAAATGAGGAGAGGTTTATTTTCACATGAAATATTAATGGAATAAGCTTGAAACAGCAGTGTTCTAACCGAGAAAAGGAGCTTATAAAATATATATCCAATAGCATATACAGAAAGATGTGACTGGAAAGCTTCCAAAGCAAGCAGGGTTATTGAGATGTTGGAGAGTTGGCTCTCTATTACTGGGAGAAGAAAATTTATTTTTACATGCATGCCAGGCCCTCAGTAAAGTGCATATTCTCCTAAGAATGGCAGCCTGTTTTGCCTTCAGTGCATTTTTGGAAATGATGCTGTAGAAGCCCTCCAACCCTTCCCAGTCTGGATTGTGTTAGGTACTTTGCACGTGCCTGAAGGTGAGGGGCCACTGGTTAAAATCGTGGAAAGATCCTGAAACTTCTTAGTGTCAGTGCTACACCAGACTGTTCTAAGCACACAAAGTTGGGTCTTTCAAAAAACTGCATTAATCTCAGCTTCAAACCCAGAAATAGCAAGACTTTGGAAGAACAAATCCCAGGCAGAATCCTTCCTCTAGTCCTCCTGAGTAGGAGAGATCCCTCTGTGAGAGACCTTCTTGGTAGCTGAGAAGCAGCACTGCCCAGCAGGAATGAAGCACAGGTTCCAGTGCAGGGAGAGATGATTTTGGCACGATGCTTTATATTGCATCGGCAGGCTGGTCAGTAAGGTACAGCATGGGCCTTTCAGGTCCAGTGGGGAAGAAGAATAAATACATGTCTGTTGGGGCAAGGAAGGAAGATAAAACTACAGAATGTTTCTGCTGTGTGGATTAAGAAGATTAAATAAATAAACACTTATTCTTTAAAAATTAGAGTAAGCCAAACAAATCAAAATGCATTTAGATTTATTTTCACTCTCGGTGAGTGAATGAGAGAACCATGAAGCAGTTTTTGTGTCTCAGAGTCTCTACTCTGACTGCTTTCTTTTGACGGTGAATCCCAGTGGCTTAGGAGAGGTATGGGCTCTGCAGTCAGTTGCAGAAGTTACCTGGGTGAGTGAAAACATTACCAAGATTTAGAAATCTCTAACTAATGTGTAATGAATAGCTGTCAGGTTTGAGCTTGTGCTGCTTTGGCCCATGGAGCCAGCTCTGCCCAGCCCCTTTAATTCCTTGGTATGTAGTGATGAGGCAGTGATTCCTAACAGTGCTAAAGGCTGGGAGCTGGGAAGTCCTGGGTAAAAATTCAGTCCCTGTGGGACCTCTGCCAAAGATTTGGTGGCCATAATGGGACTGAAATTGCAGTGTGGAGTTGCCTCACTTTGTCACTTACTGCAGGTACTTTGGGCAAGATCCTTACAAATTCTGCCTCTGTTTCCTAATGTAGGTAATATTCTATGTAATGGAATGCCATTTAAGTTGCTTTGAGCTATCTGAGTGGAGAGACTTAGAGCAAGATGAGTGTGTGGAGGAAAACAGGGCTGTTAATTTTTTAAGATTGCTGTGTACAATATCCTTTCTGTCATCAGCATATGTCTTCCCAGATACTTCTGTGAACTGCAAAGCTTCATAAATCCCTCTTCAAGAAACAATATGGATAAAAATAAGACCCTCACAGAGTTGCTGGAGTATAAAACTCTGTATTTACCTCTCTGGAGCATACAGTCCCAGTCTTTGCACAAAATGACAATTAGACATTGCTTTTAAGAATCATGGTTATTGCAGTGGTGCCTGTGGGCCAGCAAAGACCTGGCTTTTATTTGGGTATGCATTGAACAATAGGATTATTTGTCTCACTGGTTGCAGGTGTTGTGATACAGTATCAAAACAGGGCACATGGAGTGTGTTTGGAGACATGTGACTCAGGAAATACCTTATTTTAAAACCAACCTCTCTCATTTGCAGTTTTGCTGAAACTGCAGAGTCAGTGTTGGAGTACAAATATGCATGTAGCTCTTTTGACCTTTTATGAAATTTTTTCTTGAAGTAGGAAGGACAGGGAATTAATACGATACCATGACTGTATCTCTGACCCTAGTCCTCTCCCAGATGAATGCCCCATTCTTTGTCTGTTCTGAGGGTGCAATCACGCAGTTCTCTACTCAGGCAGAGCTGCAAGCTCATTCCTGTGACAACAGCTCTAACCTTGTCTTCAGTCCTGGGGTCTTGTTCCACAGAGATGTTTTTTTGGGAGCAGTGACTCATGTGTCTACCATAGCTCAGACTTGGTCGCTTCAAACGGAAGCTTTATAGAGAGAATGTCATCAGAACAGGTGCTGATGGTGTGCCTGCCTTCCTCAGTGAGGGCCCTGGTGGGTCTGAACTTCCAGAGGACTCTGCAAAACATCAGTGGAGCTTGAGGAAGTTTTTTCGGTATGTGTTGATTCTTCCTTTCTCCAGCTTCTGCAAGAGGTACTTAATCCTTTGATCTGTGACCTGAGATAATTGTATCTGGAGATAATTGCATGCTTTTTTGCTCTTCTGGCACTTCACACACTGATGTTGCAAGATTGACTGGTGCCAATAAAACCTGGTGCTTAGAGACATTAGGCCCTAAAGTTGCTTAGGTTTTCTTGTATTTCATCTTTAGTCTTAAGTCAGAGAAACTTTTAGCACATGTACTTCAGCTACCTCTATATAAAACAAGGCACAATCAAACACAGCGAAAGCTGGGTATGTTTTTCTGAGCCTGATTGCCTTCATGGAAATATAGCAGAAGACTGAAGAGTGGCTTCAAGTTAATTAGAGTAACTGAACTTCTCTCCCCACTTCAACTCCTTTTTTTTTTCTCTCTCTAGGGGAGACTGTGTTTCAAGGATGACACCTTTTGCTAGAATGAGTATTTATTATTCACTTTAACTCTTCATTTCTGGTGAAAGCAATACACCTGATTTTTCTTTTAATTTCTCTTTGCAGCAGTGTAGACCTCTGCTGTATGTCTAAACATAGACAGATCAGACAGAAGGGGTTCCTGCACAAGCTGTAGATGTTTTCTATGCCTTTGGTTGTTATTTTGCAATATCTCTGCTACTGACTTTTAATGGAAAACACTTTTGGACTTTTTGACAGTTTATTTTTAATCACTGTCTATTTTTTGATAGTATTTACTGCTAAAGGTAATTTTGCACTGGTACCAAAAGCAGTGCAATTAGTAGTGTAGGGTGGAAATTATTGAATCCAGAAGTTCGGTATGAGGAAGACAGGAAAGCACCAGGAGAAAATTAGATGATTATAAGCATAGTTCCTCCAAAATGAGGTAGAAGTAGTTTATCCAAAAATGTATGTTTCTTTAATACAAGGTCACGTTTATTGAAAATTTGGGAGCTATAGTATGTTATTTTTTTAAATAATTTTTATTTCTTTCACCCCTCTTCCCTCATATGACTTGTCATGAAGGAGACTGCTGCTGAACTTTCTGGATGAGATTAATGAGGTTCTCTGCTGGCTGTGCCAGGTGGCCCAACCACGGTTAATAAGTGGATTGAAGTAGTCACTGGATACCTAAGGGCATGATCTGCCCTAAGCAGTCCATTAGCAAGTGGTGGAATAGAGTCCCTCCTTTTGGAAAGCTCTTGTCAAAGAGAAGAAGGTTGAGGGCAACAGTTAATTTTCTTTCCACAGACTGGGGGGAGCCTGGAGAGGAGCCTCCTCTGGCAGGTTCCTCTGAATATCTGTGTTGCTCAGATTCATACCAGGGAAGAAACTGTTAGTATATTTAAAAACACTGTGCTACTGACGTAGTAATCAATCTGTTTAAATCCCAAAGCCAGGGGAACCATGAAAGCTGTGAGCTTTGTCTCTGCAGTTCTGTGAAGCGGTTTTGTTCATAATAGTCACACCTTGTGCTCTGCTGCTTCCCCTCCTGCTCACCTGCCAGTAGAGCACAGAGCTGTAGGAGGCTCTGTGTCCAGCTGGACTTTCTGTGACTCAGCTGTGCTTTAAAATCAAAGCAAACTCAAGCCTGCCTTCAGTATACAAATTGGTCACTGAAATGGTGATGCTTTAGTGCATTTTACTTTAATGGTTCTTTTCTTATGTTAAGGTTATTTTTGTGAAGGAGTTGAAAGAATTAATTGTTGCTCATATTATAGGTGAATAAAAGCCTGTCAAGAGAAGGTGTCCTCTGTGCTTTTGGTAAAAGTTTGCTTGCTCACCTGTAGGATCCTGAGGCAGTGCTGTCAGCTAACCAGGCAGTAAGGTATCTCACGTTTCAGTCACGATAAAAAAAAAAAATCGAACTTGGGGCGCTGCTCCTTTGAAAACTGGTGCAACAGAGGTTATGAGTGTGAGAGCAGAAGCTACCCCTGTATATAGACCATAGACTGCTTCTGTCATTGCTAAGCAATGGACTTATCTTACACTGTTTTTTGGTTGTTATTTAAGGATCCATGAAATTCATTGTCTTTCTTGACAAGTTCACTGATCTTTTTTTCATTCTAAGGTTGCTTCAGTAAATTACAGTTGCCTCATTTAATTTCTGAGTTGGTGTGCTTCCCTCAATAAATTTGTGTCTAATTTAAAGTTGTTATACATGTTAACTTATAGGTAGTGTCCTCATTTAAGTGCATGTTGTAAGGTGGGCATTCGGTAGTTAGTGAAGGCCTTTTTTTAAAAAAAGTATTCCTCCTCCTGGTACCTTGCCAAAGTGCAAAGAAGTTATTTACAGTGTTTTGACAGAGTCATCCCAAGAGGGGATGGAAAAGATGCCGTTGGGACTGAGCTAATACTGTAAAAGACTGAAATGTAACGAAAACAACTCTTGTAGAGGAATTTTTGTCTGACTTTGCAATCTGAGAAGCATTTTAGCTTTGCTTTTGTCATAAATTGTTGATTGGAGCCAAGAGCTTCCTTTACTCAAAGGTCTAAGTGCATCTGAAATAGTTTTCTTGTACAAGAAGCTTCGTTGCACAAATCCACTGTCCTGTAACCTCAGCATAGTTAGTGTTAAAATTGTTCATTGACTTACTGATGGCAGAGATTAGAGAACAAGCTAACTGCATTCTGTAGAGAATTTATGTTGATTGCAGAGGGGTCATTTGTACTTCAGATTAGCTTGGAAAATGTTCTTTCCTGTGACCTAGATGAGCTTATTTTGTAATACTCTTTCCTTTATGATAACATCCTTAAGTGCCTGAAAAAAACCTGGCAGCTGTAAAGGAGGAAACAGAACTTTTTCATTTTAACTTTAAGTACAAAGCAGTTTGAAAATGTTCATGAGCCTGCTGTGATGACTTACAGACCATGCAAAGTCTGAATGGTGGGTATCAGTGAACTAAGTGACTAAAAAGGAGGTACAGATAGCACTTGTTCCCCGCTGGTGACAGATCCTTCCACTGGTCTCTGCTCCTGATAGTTTTTTCAGCTCAGCCAAAAAAGGACAGGTTAGAGTTGCTGTCGGGTTTTGAACAGTGATGATCCTGCATTGACTGGAGGACCTTTCTCCTGCCAGTGAAGTGCGACATCCTCAGATGCCTTTCAGTTCCTTCTGGGTGAGGAAACTACACCCCAGTTGTCAGTCTTGCCTGACAAGTGTGCTGATTGCTCCAGCTCTCTGCTTTCTTTGGATAAATGCTGCAAGTGCTTTTCTTAGAGGTTGTGCTGGGTCTCCTCTTCTTCAACCTGCTTGTACAGTGAAATCAACGCATCTCTACTTTTTCTGTGCTTCTGAAAACCTGTATCTTTTCAACTGAGCCTGTGGAATTGGGTGCACACAAAAGCTGTGTTCACTTTGAGACCGTTGTGCGCCACATAGATGTGTTCGTGCTGTGCCTGAGCAGGTACAGGACCAGGACAGTGCTGCTGCAAGGGCTGCAGCATGTTCTGTCTGTCCAGTACAGCCCAGGCCTTACAATGCTGTTTAAGAGTCTGTTGGTGTAATGTCTTTTTACTAGCTTAGTGCAGTCAGCCCTTTGTTCAGCAGCTCAGTGGATTGTATTTACTTTTGTATTAGTATAGAGTAGATTTGGCTTCATTAGAAGTAGACTTAGACAAGAGGAAGATCTAAACGTTTTCAGAAGGTCTGCTTTCACCACTCTCTTGGAGTGGGTACAGCTTAACTCTGCTTACAGCTGAAGTGATTTTGAAGTAATTCTGTGCTGTCTTTTTGTTTAAGGAATCACAATGTAAATGCTGCATAATCATGCATGAAAAATAATCTGTCCATGGAAATGCTGTCTTGAAGGTTGCCTTTGTTGCTGCCCAGATATTTCTGTCTGTAGCCAAGTTTTGGTGCAGTAATACCATCAAGTTAATGTTTAAAAGAAGAGCTAACAGAGTTTACTTCATCTTCAGTAGTTAGAAGTACCAAGCATAGTTGTTGATGATTGGGAATTTTAATTTCTTGCGAATTTTCTTGAGATTGATGTGCTGCAACTTTATTTATTGAATCTCTTAGGATTGTTTATGATTTTTTCTCAAGAACTTGGTGTGTTTGCAGAGGATCACTTAGCAACAGCCTATGGCACAGTGACATGCTCATGCTAGTACGATGAACCATAAAACAATGAGGAAACACCCAGAAACAGCAAGTAAATAGAAATTTAATGCAAAACAAAGCAGCTCACTTATTGAAGAGTTCTGTGTTGCTGTGGAGGGGCACTGTTTGTAAAATTCTTTGCTTTTCAGTAAGGAGAAACCATTAGTTGTGCCTAGAGCTTTGAATTAAGTGACTTCATGGCACCTGTTTGTTTTTAAACCGTATACAGTGTTTCCTGTCATTTCAGCCTGGTTTTGGGAACTTTATAGCAGACACTTCTCTCCTGTCTGATTTCTGTGCAAAGCAGTGGACACCTATCTATTCTAATATCTATTGCCTCATGCATTTGTCATTTCACCTAGCTCAAAAGCTATGCATTTGACCAAGAATAAATGGGCAAAAGAATAAACTCTACAAGCTAATTCTAAAGCTGAAGACCATGAAAATAATATTTGTCGGTGTGTTTTTTTTAAGGCTAACACTAAAAACATTAGATGCTGCTTTTTCCTATGTGTTGTAGTTTGAGGATAAGATACTCACAACTGAGCAATAGCATGCCTACCAAAAAGTTCAAGTCACTTAATCTCCATATTGAAAGCACATATTTGTGTCAAGGATACATACAACTCTCTGGTCATTGGTTTGCATTTTGACCCTTGTTTTAAAGACTTTTACCGGCTAATTTTTTTAAGCTCTGCATATGGGACTTCCTTTTGAGTTGAATGTCTTTGCAGTTAACTTAAGCAGGTTAAGCCTGAAATACAGAGCTTTTGAAGAGCAATTTTCAGACTTCAAACCACTCTTCTCACTGGCTCCATATTCTCCTTTGTTCCCCTTCACAAACTCCTGGGCTGTGGTGTTCAGAACAGGCTGTACTGAAGGACCTGTGTTTGGGGCCTGTCCTGTGCTTGTACTTGTAGCTGTCTGGAGATAAGCCAGCTCTTGATTTTGAGGTTGCAAAATTGTGCTAGCATGGCAGAGGACTTGGCTTTGTTCTCCATGCAACTTATTAGCCTCCTGAGCCCCTTGCCAGATCTGTGAAGCCAGGCAGCATCCCCAGCAGGGCCAGGTTACATCTGCTCTGGCTGTGGAAAGAAGAGGCCAATTGTGCACGTCTCTGCCTGTATGTGACCACAGGCCTACTCAGAATCTGTCAATCCATCCAAGTGCAGCGTTTGAACGACTGTTTCTGTAGAGAGAGCACTGGTGATGGGAAGCCTCCTGCAGCAAGATGAACTGCTAGGCTAGTTCCCTCTAAACTGCTCGGCTCCCTTCTGCTCCTTGCCAGCTGTGTACCAGCTTACAGTGCTGTGTTTGTCACCCTTTGTTCCCTGCGCTGAGACAGGCAGAAGCGCGCTGTGCACCTGGGGTGCTGCTGCAGCACATCGTGGGCTGTGAGCTGCGGCGTTAGCTCTTAGCCTGAGGTGGGAGCCTGAGCATTTGAGCGCTTGCAGTAGTGTTCTGCAGCAAACCTGAGTGTGGAGCCCTGCCTCCTGGGCCGCTGCTGTATGCTGAATTACAACCTGAGATGGCTGTAATGTTGTCAAAGGCAAGTGTGGCAGAACTAGAGCTGCCAGCACTAAATTTTCCTGTGTTCCTCTAGATTTTGAAAGGGGATTTTTTTTTTTTTTTAGTGGCATAGAAGGTGTAGTGGTAACATGAAATTTGCAGGTGTTACAACAGAAATGAGGTGCTCTAGCCAAGGGGAAATAATCCTAGTAGTAAAAGATACTACTAGGTATCAAATTAGCTCTCCAGTTAGTAGAAACTATTTAAAATCATGAATTTTTTATTTTCGCAAAGGTAAGTATTCCGTCAGGTGGTCATGTATGATGGAAGTCATGGTGAGGGGAAGTTCTGTGGCTTGGACGTTAGGACAATTGAGATGACCAACCATATTGGTCTTTCTAGCATTGAAATCTGAGGTAAGTTGCTTAGTAATGAGCCTGCTTTTCAAAGATGCTGAGCAGCTGCTATTAAGGTTCATGGAAAAACCAAATGCTCTAGCTTACACCCTCTGAATGTAAATATGAATGCAGCAGCCCACTCTGCACAAACGTGTGCGTGTGTGAATCCCATTCCATCTTTCCACCTGTCCCCCAAAACGTCTTAGCTGAGAAATTTTTTCTGAATTAATTCCTTTATCAAATATGGGCAGGTTTTCTGCTTGCTCTTAAACTGCTTGTATTTTTGTTGCTCTAGACCTGTTTTATTACTTAATGATGTAAACATGCATGACTGACTTTTAGTTTTGGGGCACAGGAAGGCAGAGCCTCTTGGGTCCATGTGCCGAAGCTAATCTGTTGCTGTCCTTCCCTCTGTGAACTTTCATAGAAATTGCCCTAAGTTTTTTGGCCACTGTTGAGGAACTTTTCCTTTACTATTTTCAGAGCAAAAGATACAAAATATAACACAATGCAACAGACTGTGTGTCATCAGCAGAATTCCAGTCTCTATGATATTATCATAGTTATGCTTTACAAAATAGGATAATTTTAGTATTTGTGTTTCTCATTGCTCTATTTAGAAAAAATACTACACTGTAAATCTACTACAGGATTTCGACTCTATGATCCTTGTGGGTCCCTTCTAATTCAGGATATTCTATGATTCTATGATACTTACTGGAAATGTAGTAGAAGAAAACTAAAATTAAAATTAATTTTAATCTTTTATTTCCTAGTAAATAAGCTTTACAGAATGCGGAATTTCTGTTAATGTTTCTGTGATTACAGTCTTATTCCTTTACAGTTTATGAGATACCGCCATATGCACAAGGAACATGCATACTCCATAGGCATACTATGTATGTGGAGGGGAAAGGAGGCTTGTAATACCAATTTCAGTATGAAAACTTTTCCTCTTATGAGATACTTTCAGTATTCAGTGAGGGACATCGGTTCTGTGGGAACTGGTCAAATATAGCAGACATAAATGTAGAAGCCAAGTAGCATGGCAGCTTGGAGATCCTTTGCCCCTATAAAATAAAAAGCCAAACACACCAACAGCCTATTGCTGCACTTCTAGTATGCTTTTTTGAAAGGGTCTAAAGGGGTGACAGTGTGAGAGAGTGCTCTCTCCAACAGTATAGAGACTTCTTGCCTCAGCACCTCTTTGCAAGCGTAGTTCCAGCAGGATGTTTGGTGAGTCTACACCAGGATATAAGAAAATTGATAGGGAGAATCTGAAGGCTCTTCTCATTGCACAGTTGAGTTTAACATTTTAACTTATCCATCCCAAGATCTGTGCAGCTTGAAACCTTTTCTGTAGTCCGGTACGTCCTGCGGGCCGAGGAGGTAGCTCTGGGCAGGAGCTGTGGGAGTGCTCCTGCAGTGTAGCTGGAAAAGTGGGGTTGCAGGAGTAGCCACTGCAGGTAGCAACCGTGGCAGCTTTTCCACATGGACTGGTCGATCTGTTCAAGAGCATAAAATATGTAGTTACATTGCTAGTCTGGACCAAAGTCAATGTCATTGTGCCCTCCTTTGCTCATTTTCCTAGGAAGATTCGTGCTAACACAAGTATGTGACTGTGCCTCAGCCACGTCTCCCATTGCATTTTAAAATACCACGTTTAGACAGAGCAGTCACAGACTTGTTTTTGAGGGTAAAACCCATTTTCTCCAGAACTCAGGACAACTTTCTGATTCTGAAATAGCCGATTAATGTAATGGGCTTGGTATGTCTAACATAAAGAAAAACTGAGAAAGAAAAGTTTTATTACCAAGAAAACAAAGGCCATCCCTCCTGCAGGCACAGGCTGAAGAGGGGAAACTTTATAGTCTTGGTATATCCTTGGTAAAAATAATTTCGTTGCTGTTGGTTCCTGAAGTAAAATCCAGCTAAACCTCCCACCCCCCCAAAAAAGCAATAAATTATTACTCTACAGTCATCACCTTTATGTAGTAGGTTGTTAGCTTATGTCTGACTGTGTTGTGTCAATCTGAGCTATAATTATGTGATACAATGCAATTTGTTGGGTGGGCTGGAAATTAATTGCTGTTATGTCTTAGTTATTTCTCATCATGTTTGCTGGGAACTTTTCCCTAGAAGGAGACAGCTTGAAAGGCACTCGTTTTTCATGAGCTATTTTAATACTTAAAAGTTACTTGAAGCACTTATTTAAGACATTTATTTTTGGCAGAGAAGAAAACAGCTGAATTCTCCTGTATATACTCATAGTTTCTTCTGCAAGGTGAATCTCCATTTTTTTTTTCTCCTTCACAGGCTGCACCTGTATTTCTGTCTCCTGCTTCCACTTGTCTCAGAGAATAAGAATTTGGAAGCTTTGCCAGGTGGAGGCAAAATGTTCTGTAACCTCCTATTCTGTACTTCTTGATGATTGGTCCCAAGCACATCGCCATAGTCATGGTTCAAGTTAACCAGAAGGACATTAGGTCAAGCATTTGGCAAGTTGCCTTTTATAAGCTTTAGTTTCTTAGGCTTGCAAGTGTAGGGTCTGGAGTGGAGGTACCCCTTTCAGTGACCTGTATCCTGCTGGAACAGAAGGGACAAACTGATGGGGGAAGTGAACAGCTGGGAAAGCTGGTCCCTCTTCATGGTGGGGTAACGCAGGAGGTTTATGGAGGGGTCAGTCTGGCTAGCTCCTCCGCAGATTTTGTTGTTCCCTGGGGAGATGGCTAGCCAAAGGAAGCAAACCAAAACCCTAGCCATGTGTGTTTTAAGCCAGTTTGCAGTGGGGGTTCCAAGCAGTTAAAATACCTGTTTTAGTTCCCATACTGGAGACTTTGGATGTTTTCTCTGGGCCTTAATTTGGCCCATTAGTATTGGTGTGAACCTCCTTGGGAATTTAGTACCCTTTAATTAATTGAAGAGGTTTGAAGATCCTCTGAGAGACAGTGAAACACTTTTCCCAACAGAAGTCCTGCATAGTTTGACTTTTATATTTACCCTCTCTTGCTTGGCAGACACCTTTGCATGATGTGAGCATGTTTTCCCTAGTTCACCATATCACTATTTGCCGCCCACTTGCTTTGGCGAAGAGAGTTTTCCTGTGTCATTGGTGTGTTAGTGACCGTGGGTCAAAGAGGTGACCAAAAAGGGCTATGAAAAGAGGAGGAGAGGAAAGTGATCTACTGGGCAGGAAAGCTATAATGATGCGTGGGCCTAATGGTCATCTGGGGGGGGGTTGGTTTACAAATCCTTGTTGCAGTGTTGATGTCCTTCATTCTGCAGGCAGAGGCTGTACCATCAGTGCTCTGTGCAGCACAACCTGGCAAGATGAGTTACCTAGTGCTTGTGTTTTTTGGGGTCATCCTGGGTTGTAGGGTGTGTGAAGGGAGGAAGGGGAAGAAAGATGACGGATTGCAGTGAGAAAGGATGACAGACCTCGAAGTCTTATTATCAGTTACTCATGGCTGTAATAAATATGACATGGCATCCTTTCCATGACCTACCTTTGTCTCTTAGAGAATGTTTATCAGATGTAGATATGCACAGTGCTGAAACACCTGACTCAGGATGTGCTGTGGAAGCGCACGTCTGTAATCCTTGCTGCCTGGCTACTGCTCAGCCTAGGTTGCCTCTGAAGGTTCATATCAGACAGTAGATAAAATCAGTTTTGTTTGCATGGGGAGTTTCCTAATTGCACTGGTAGCTTTTTTGCTGTTCAAGTGCACATGCTGGAAAGACTGTGAACTTGCCAACTATTAAAAACTGTCACTTTAGATTTCTTGGTGAAGGGAGAGGCTGTTATCCTTTCATCAAATGAACTTTTAAAAATGTTGGTTGTCAGTAGTCAATACAAGGAAGTGCCTGGAACCACGGAGCACATTGCAGCACATAGCACTTCCCAAAATACACTTACATTGGTATGTCTCTGCAAATAGCTGTAGGTCACAGCTATAAAACCTGCGGTTACTCAGCCCTGTATTGCTACAGGATAGTTAATGGGCTGAACTCTAGCTATGATAGGTCTTTTTTATGATTAGTGTATTCAGTTGTGCTGCTGTCTATTGCGTTGTGAATGCCACAGAGCTGAGCTGCCTAAGAGCTTGCTAAACCTCAGAGCAGATTTATTTGGAAACTAGTTAAGGCTTGAATAACACATGTCTGTAGTAAGCAATATATGACTATCCAGAACATTAACCCTGCAAGCCTGCCTCGGTTAAGGACATGGCAAATGTCTGCAATCTCTACTGAGTAGAGGAGGTCAGTCATTTTCGAATGCAGGAGGTAGTTTTTCTTGGTGTTTGTTTCACATTTCGCAGGCTGCCGCGGTCCCGAGCTGAGAGCAGGCAGCGCAGAGATCGCAGCTGAGCAGCCTGTGGTCACAGAACCTGTGCTGCCTTAGGGGAAGGGGCAGGCACGATTTCCCTGCACGGTGGCTGGTGTCATGCTTTGCTGAGAGCAAAAGTGCTGTGACAAGGAAAGGACCCAGTTATAGAAAGTGCGGTGTAAAGCTTTTCCGGTTGCCTCAATTGGGGAGGCTCTGTAGATGCAGAAATACCTACCCTCCGTTTCCCTGAAGTGCAGGATTCTTTCCTATGTTTTGTCTATTGTTTGGTGTTTTTTTAAAAAAGCTCCAACTGATTGGGCTTTCACCAGTTCCCGTGGGAGATTGCTCCATGGTCTAACACATTTGTCTGCCAGGAAGTCTTTCTGCTAATCAGCCCATACGTTTCCTTCTTCTCAACCCACCAGTCCTAACTAACCTATTTCGTGTGGTGCTCATCTTAAGCATTATCTCTCTTTTAGGGAAAAGTACCTTTCAGATGCTGATACTCTTTTACCTTACCACCTGTTTACCTTTACTGAAAATAGGGTTGTTCCACAGCTCCTGGGCTTCAGTAGTTGATGAGCTGTAAATCCACACCCTTTATTTTATTGTAACTTGTTTGCTTGGATGTAACCTAAGAGTTTCAAACTAACTGCCTAGGAAATTTCAGTACCTAAAGGTCACCTAGGAACCTGAAGCTTACGGTGTCTTGGATATCTTAGCAATGCTTAGCTTTCTTGGTGAAAATCAAGGCCTTTTGCGTGTTTTTTGTTGCTGGTCACAATGTTCCTCCCAGTGTTATAGTGCTCTTTTTCCTGTCAGCTTTGAAAGGTGCGGAAAAGAAATTGTTTCCATTCCATGTCATTTGCAAGGATATCATATATTGACTTAATGGTGTTTTAGAAAGGGCTGTGATTTACTTTATGTGAAGCTTAATGTCATACAATAGGAGTTTGTTCTCCTTTTTCTCCCTTCCCTCCTTGTTTGCACTTGAGAAGACTCTCCCAGTTTAGCTCCCACACCCCACAGAAGAAAGGCTTCCTGTATTGCTGGTCTGGTCCTTTCTGCATGTTTGATTATACTACCACAAGAGTGTATTTCTGAGGCACCTACAATTCTACTTGAACTTAGTATGTTCATACTGAGGCAGCCATGTGGGCAGTGAACTTGGGTAAGAAATGCGGTGATGTTTGTTACTTTACAGACAGTGAAGCATTGTGAAGAATCTTCTGTTTTGATTCCAGTCTTGTACCTTTCCCCAAAAGGTGATTTTGCTGTGGAGCAGGTTTGCAGGTAGCAATGTAACATTAATTTTAAAACAAGTTTTCCAAATAAACAAACATGTAAATACCAACCACTTAATGGCTTTCTGCTTCCTTCCCTTGCTATATTATGAAATGCTTGAGACAATTTCTGCCACTCAGAAATTCCCATTGCACTGTGTATAATCATCCTGCAAACTCAGAGGAGTGTTTTGAAGGGCTCCCATTCACTCTTAGGAAAGTAAACTATTTTCACAAAGTATCATTTTGGCGTTTCCTTTGGTTTGAGATCTACCTGCCAGGGTTTCTTTGCAGGATGATTCAGATGAAGCCTTTTGCATGTCGATTCATTTTCATTCTCAAGTGGATTTGGCAAAACTATATTGGCAGTTTTTTGCATCCTTAATTTTCCTGCTTCTCCTAAAGAATACTTAGTCCTTTCTGAAAAGGCTCTCAAAGGGCATTCATCTAACTTGTCATCTTTTATTCTTGTGTACTGCACTGCTCCTGGGAGTAATCCTCCAGCTGTAGATTGGTGCTGTTTTATCTCCCCCGAGTGGCATCCCCAGCTGCTGCTTGCCTCTGGCAAAGAAGACAAATGTTTATTGTGTTCTGGAGCCACGCCAGGTCTTCTGTGTCTCAGCTTGGTCAGTATTGTTGTGTTTTATTTAGCATCTAGCAGTGTTTGAGTAACACTGGTCTATTCTGAGCCTTTCTTTCTCCACTATCCCACACTCCACGCCACCCCATTGATTTTTTGTTAAAAGACCTGGACTTACTAAAGGGAGACAGCCCAGCCTGATGAGCTCCTTAGGAACCTGAGAAAATACACTTTGGGGTATTCTTCCTTTCTTATGTTTGAAGTTTTAGAGCAGGTGAGGAGAATGTTTAGTTTTTCATACAAATTTTGGAGATTATTTTTGTCTTTAGGTAAACTGCAGGCTCAGAACGTTTGAGTTGGAAGGAACCTTGAAGATCATCTTGTTCCAACACCCCTGCCATAGGCAGGGACACATTCCACTAGACCAGGTTGTTAAGAGCCCCATCCAACCTGACCTTGACCATTTCCAGAAATGGGGCATTCACAGCCTCTCTGGGCAACTTGTTCCAGTGCCTCACTGCCCTCACAGTGAAGAATTCCTTCCTAATATCTCGTCTAACCCTTCCCTTTTTCAGTTTAAAGCCATTCCCCCTCATCCTGTCACTCCATGCCCTTGTAAAAAATCCCTTTCCACCTCTCTTGTAGCCCCTGTTTAGGTTCTGGAAGGCTGCATGAGTAGCTCTCACTTAAGGTGAGCATGTTCCTCTCTTCTCTTTAGCCAGCCCTCATTTAGCAGTCATACCCATAAGTAATGACATGGCCTAGCTAAGAGTGATTAGCAGATAGTTCACTCGTTTTCTGAGGGAATTGGGAATGTATCTTGGCCATCTTCTTAGCTGTACATTAGGGAAATTGTTTCTGTGCCAGTGTTGAAAAGGGCACGTTCTGTCAGTGTATTTTAAATAATTATTGAAGAATGTGAAAAGCTTGTAACAGCTGAAATAACGGAAGGAAAAAAATGGAATAGGGGAAAAAAAAATGGAATGTCAAAACTCAAGATCCCTGGATAGTGAAATGACTTTCCTTCCTTTAAATTGCAAATGAAAATGTTGCATTGCCATAAATATGTTAAATGTAATTACAACTTTTCTTTCTCCATGTCTTTCATCTTAGAAGGATGTCTGCTTATGTCTGTGTAGGGATGGGAAGGGGATTTTCAAAAAAGACCTTTGACATAACCTGAGCAACAGAAATACTTGGCCTGTGTCAGCCAGACATTCTAAAATGCATTATTCGCTTCTTTTTTTAACCCTATCAACATGGTTTTAAATCTGTGTTTAGCAGCAGCTTGAGCTCAAATTTGGAAGATGCTGTGTGGACCAGTGTGACGGATTGACCCCAGCTGGCAGCTAAGACCCCAACCAGTCCCTGGCTCGCTCGGGTGGGCTCAGGTGTCCCAGCCATGTCCTCTTCCAGCCTCTTACCCACCTCTATCCATGGGCTGCAGGGGCAGCTTTAGAGGCAGAGGTGGCCTGGGCACTGTGCAAGCCCTGTTCAGCAATAACTGTAGCATGGGTGTGTTCTCAACACTGGTTTTGTCACTGGTTTTAAATACAGTGCCATACAGGCTGCTGTGAAGAAAATTAACTCTATTCCTGCCAAACCTGGTACAACCAGTCACTGTCCTGAAGAGCCTCATTCAGAGATTGGTTCTTTCTGTCTTGCTGAAAAAAGAATATTTGGTAGCTGCACTTAACAATGAGGAACTTTGTCACAGGGAAGCAGGTCGAAAACCTTCAGCATACCTGGGGAGCTGGTCAAAGCTTACAATATTGCTCTGAGGTTGGGAAGTATTAACAGACTCTGCTCCTGGCTAGTTGCAAAAGTGGAATAAACAAATTGTGCTAAACACACCACTGTATCAATCTACAGAACCCTTGAGTTTGGCTAATGTTACAGAGACCTGAAAATCTCAACAAGCTGAGACATAATAGAAGAGCCTGAATGTCACTTCTGTTCTTGTAAGGCTCACAGCCACTGCAGCTTCATAAGCATCTCTCTGATGTCCTGATTCAGTATTGAAACATGAAGTAAAATGGGCTAATGATAAAAATGCATGGTGGAGGAAATAACTTGAAAGGGCTTACATGACCTCCTGGATGGTGAATTTCCAGATGTGAGAGCAGAGTAGGCACTGCAGCTTAAAGGAAGTCAGTCTGCTAAAAGTAATTAAGGAAATGGTGGTAGGAAAGGGACAGAAACCACGTCTTCTAAAGGTGAGCCTGATGCCTTGGAGCATAGTTTATTGTGTTTTAGTTAAAACACTGCAGTTTAACCAGTTGTAATCCTTGTATTTTTCCTCTGAAAAGCTGCTGTGTAGAATTAAAAATCCTTGAAGGTCAGTGCCGATGGGCACTCCCACTGCCTATATCCAGCGGGTTCTGCTGAGGATCAGTAGGAAGTCAGTATGGAGGATGCCTCCATTGTTTTTCAGTCTGTGTGTTTTTCTGAGGACTTGGCTTAGAGTTCAGCCCTTCAGGACACGCATGCAGATCCTGCAGTGCTTCCTGTTTGTCAGCAGTTATGTTTTCAGTGCACTGTTGGTCCTGTACGCGTTAGACACTGTATATGGCCACAGTTGTGTGCGAGGCACCAGGAAGGTTTGCCTCTGGTTTTGCTTGTAGGTCTCTATCTTTCCCCACACCACCTCCTCCACACTCTGCCTCTCAATTCAGTGCAAATAGGAAAAAATAGGGGAGAAATAACATTAACTTGCCACTTACTAGCACAGCTATAGAATAAAATCCTTTATTAATACAACGTATGACCAAAGTTTCCTGACACAAGCGGCTTTCTGATTCATAGTGCTCCAACATCCCCTGCTCTAGCTCAGACAAGTTGATTATTTCCTCCCACTAGCAGATGTAGATAGGAACAATTGGAGCTGTGATAACATTATCTTTAGTAGGGGCCAGCTGGGTCACACACCTTCTCTTTCCTGTCTGCAAACAGCAGCAACCCATGGCCCTGAGGGCTGCCAGCAGGGATTCGTGGCCACTGGAACTGCCTGAAGAGGAGGGAGGTGCCAGTTTGGCAGTCATCCTCAGCTGCCAGGGGTGGAGGGAAACAAAGGAGGCTTGTAGAGAGATGCAGAGTAGCAGAGAGGGAAGTCATGGTCAGACAACTTGAAACGCTCTTTTTAATCTCTCTGGTAAGGTGAGAATCAGGAATTGGACAGCTCTGGATCACCTGCCTTCTTCTGGAAGTCCGCTGCTGAAGGCATCTGTACTCATGATGCAACCCAGCTTAAAGGAAGTAGCTTTTGGAAATTGCCTTACCAGCTCCTGCTGGGAAATAGTTTTTTTCACACTGCAGTGATGCACAGGGTAAACTTAATCTGCAGAAACTCTTTTTGCCAGTTGTCTGAGGTTTTTAAGTCAGTGTTTCAGTGCCAGTGGATTGAGCAAGTACAATAAGCCAGGTGATGCAAAGGGGGAAAATTCTTTTTTTTCAGCGTGGTCCATTAAAAATCTCATTAAATAAAAGTTTTCCCCAAAAGTTATATGAAGACAATTCTTACATGACTGTTACCATAAATAAAAATGAGAAGCTTGTTCACATCTTTTGCTTTCAATAAGGAAAGGGGTTTTTTTTGGAAATTGAGAATTGTCCTGAAAGTTTCAAGTGTGCTTGTGCCCAAAAGGTTTCAAGATATTTGCTTAGTGTAACAGTGAAGACCAGAGGATCAGGAAGCACATGGAAGGGGTTTTGTCAGCAAACAGACCCTTTTTTCCAATTGTATTTGTAAACTTCTAGGTGTAAAAGCTGTGCCAGCAATAATATGTGGTTTCAGTTTTTCCTGCCCAGGGAACTTGGAGGTGACTTATTATGGTGAGGTGCTTGACTCCTGAGTGTGGGACAGGCAGGGGAAAGTTTGTGTTCATGTAATAATTCTACAGGCTAGTCTCAGAGAGTACTTCTAATTATCAAGGGATGTCTGTTAACTGTGTCGTAGTGGTTTCAAGCCCCCTTTTCTCCCCAAAATGTAGGTTTTTAAATACTCCTGTGGTGACAAATGGCTATGGGAAAAAGTTCTCAGTTTCAGAAGATGGCTCAGAGTGGCAATGTGGTGGGGTTTTTTTGCTATATCCTAAGTGAAAGTTAATTAGTTCAGAAGGGAAGGGGAGGAAGAAAACGTGTACTTATGTTCTCCAACAAGGGCTCTTGGAAAGGTAAGAATATAGATGTAAAATATATATATAAAATATGTTTGTGTATGTTATACTTTTCTTATGAACAGCTATCTTACTGGCCAAGGCTCCAAATTCAGCTGAGATGCCTCTGTGCTCAGCTGGTCTCTGTGAATGTTATTCTGCCTTTAGTATTTCAGTGTGTCCTTGCTGAATGCTGCGTAAGCAAGTTAAATTAGGTGCAGTGTCACACCAATACTCTTGTTTCTCTAAATTTCTGTATGGTCAGGCTGGTAGATGGAGTCGAGTAGACCTTTTGGAGAAAAGGCAGGAGATTTTTAAGGATTTGGCTGTTTTAAAACTGACTCCAGCAAAGCAAGAATTGGAGAAAGGGATATGAAGTCTAGCAGTGACAAAGCTGTGCATGTCAAGCTTCTCTGACATGGAAGCAGCAGGACGGAAGAAAATATTAAGGCACTGGTTGGATTTTTTGAAGTGGGCAGTGGAAGCTGGCTTTGTGGGTGGATGAGAAGAGGGAGAGAATAAGCTCAAGAATTTTGAAGGTGAACAGGGGAGGGCTTCCCTCTGATCCAAAAACGGGGTGATACGGTTAGAGGTACAGGGAATCTGGAAGGTCTGAATTGCAAGAAGAAGAGAGTTCGAGAGAATTCATGATGACTTCTAAATAGCAGGCCCAGTAGCTTGATGATGATTGTGTTCTCAGAGACTGACCTAAGGGGGCAGCTCAGAGAGCTGACTGGGACAGGAGCAAAAGGAGAGATTGAGGTAAGAGCCAGAGGTAGAAAAGCAGAAACTAGAATTATGAACTGGAGGTTCAATTACAATGAAAAAGCAGAGCTGAGAGGAGGAAGACCAAAGTGTCAAACTGAGGCTGCTGGGGATGTCTGTTAGAATGAGGACCTGGGGGCTGACAGGAGCTGCACTCAGCCCTACCACTCAGTTCACAGAATGGGTTTTGCCTAGCTGAAAGCAGTGCAGAAGTGATGCCAGGGTGAAATTTTGGAAAGAGTTTGGAGCTACCCCTGTGCAAAAGAATGGAGAAGGAAAGAGAGAGCAAATGAAGCATCATCTGTGCTGATGGATGAGAAGCAGCAGAGGGTGTCTTGACAGGCAGCTGAGTGACAGTCAAGACAAGTGCCTTGGTATCAGAGCTCAGGGAGAGAGTGTGTGCAAACATGGTTTGAAAACTAAGTTATGACATGAGACCTTCTAGGAGTGTATCTGGCTTTCTCTGTCTTGTGGTTATAAGCTACAAAGGCTTTCCATACTCTAGTATGTCCTTGTATTTTAACTATTTTATTCTCTTCCCATCTTTGTTAAAATGAGTATGAATACTGAAGATGGAATTTGGTGTCTGTGGAAGGCATACCAGCAATTTATAGATTGCATTTTCAGAGGATGTTTTACCTGCTGCTGTGACAGAAAAGCTTGAGATTCCTGTAAACAGAGTTGAGTGAGGAATAAGAACTACAATTTTAGCTGTTCTTTTTCTAGCTCATTTAATTACGCCTGCATTCACCATCTTCCCTGAGTAGGAAGTAATTTTCCTGTTCAAACAGTGAAAGGGAAAAGAAAATGAGTAGTGGGGCAGCGGGTAATGTAATTTTAAAGCCCTAACAGTCAGATGGTAGGCTTGTGAGACAAAACCTGAAACTATTATTAACCAGTTAAAATGGAGTTCTGACCTACTTTTGTGTCACTGATATTGCTGTAAGTCAGCACAACCATCTTAGTGAGACAAGGTGTTTGCAGGATCCTTGCAGAAGTCCACCGAGGCCTGGGTGCCTTGGCAAGGAGAGAGCTAAAAGTTCCTTCTCTGTCTGGTGAGGATGGATCCTCAGTCAGGGTACATGAGGAAAGAGCCCAGAATTAGGGCGTGTGCCAGACTCGATTTACAGGTCAGTGACAAAGTGCTGCTTTGCCTTCTTCCTGAGTGATGTTTCTGATGGTCTTTTTTTAATCTTGCCTCTGTGCTGCTCATTTAGGGCTCTGTTTATGATGGAAGTGAAGTACAAGTTTGAATAGATTGAAACCTGAGATTTTTCTCTTTGATCTCCATTGCTGTACCTCCTGGTTCTTTTATTCCTCTGAGAATATTTAGGGAACTCCAGAAACATATGTGTTCCTGGGTAGCAGATTTCAGTTCGTAGTGTGCACCCCAGATTGCCCATTTATAGCATCAAGTCAGTCAGTACTCTGGTGTAGCAGCAGTATTTTTTATTGAGGTAAGCTATTTCTTGCCAGAAAGTGGTTAAGACTCTAAGAATCTGTATTAGCCCAAATGCTCCTATTCATAGTTTATAAGGACCCATGACCATGGAATGTGTGGAAGGAATTTTCTGGATTCTTGAGCCTGTAGCTTGAAAAGTTTGGTTGAATTTTTAAGCGTGTATTTTCATTTTGATTTTATATTTCTAGTTATGGATGCCCCAAACTGGGTGAAGCTGTTCCATATGGGTCTCATTAGTACCTTCTTTACTTGTTTAACTCTTGAAATCCACAGCCAAAATACTCTGGTCCTGGTGAAACTGAGTTTGTTCAGCTACCACACCAGCATCCTTCTCTGAGCATAAGCTGAATTTTTTTGTATAATTTTCATTTTGTATTTAGTCAGTGTTATTTCTGATTCTGACTTCTGCGTGATGCTTCTGTCTAAGTTATAGTGCCACTTCTGTGTAGTTATTAAGGTCTATCAGTAATCTACTTACTGTGTTAAGACCACTAATGAAGATATTAAATTAAATGGTCAAAAAACTAGTGCCTGAGGAATGACACCAGTGCACCCTTTCTGATTTGCCACTGCTGCTTTCAGCATGCAAGCCATCGTCAGCTTCTTAACTCTTCATTCATCCTCCTGTGCTTCTACCAGTCTTTGTCTTTCTCCAGTTTACCTGCCTCCAGTGCTCTATGGAGGTCTGAGAAAGTAGTTTTGCTACATTATCTTTGTCTAGAGAATCGGTGGTCATACAGCCAATTAGATGGGTTTGGTCCATCTTTTTGAGATTCGTGTCACGTTTTACTACATTTTTTTATTTACCCCTGAAGATCCGATTATTTTTTGGTATCTTCAAATGTACTGAAAAGCTTGCATGCTGCTAGGTCAGATGAACAGTAATTAGCTGCCGTTTCGCCCCCTTCTGCTCTTTCCCATATAGCTGCTTTTGTTTTGATCCTTTGGAAGCACTCCAGAATATGGATACAGTTACTCAGAACCCTTTTATCACCATCCTGTGATGCCCTATGTCATGTTTTGGTTAATTGTATCTTGTTTTCTAGAGATGTGGTTTTGGGGTTTTTGTTTCTTTTTAAGTATCCAGTTATAGTAGAGAGGCAGCTTCCCCTGGCCTCAGCACATTAAACTCTGAAGAATCATCTGACATCTCTGCCACTCCACCAGGCTCCTTCTGATCAGGAGTATTTCAGGTGCAACTCCTCATATTCTAGAACATGAATGTAATGCAGGCTAGATGAATTTAAAATGTCAAAGTATTTATTCATTTCTCTCTGTCTGCAAGAAGAAGCCTGAAATTAGTGTAGTTACTGACTCTTGTGAATCTCACTCCATGAGTTCTGGCCTTGACTGCTGGTGCCTATTGTTGTATCAGTACCCATCTTTGTTCACCAGCTTGTCTTGCCCCCACCGTCAGCTTCTCTATTCTTGCTGAAAGCTGAAGCTAAATATTTGTATAATGTTTGGGGCTATTCCTATACTATCTTTAATAGTAAGCTTACACTTGCTACACAGAGGTTCCAGTTTTTCTTCTTTTTTATGTATTCCCAAAATACGTTTCATTCTTTGACATGCTGGCAAGAAATGCTAAGCATTGTTTATTATCAAATCCTCGAGCCTTTCACAACTCAGCAGTCTTTATTAATTACTTTCTTTATAAATTTGTCATCCTGAAGCCATAAAAAAATGCTTGAGTTGTACACCATTTTATCCTGTAATTTAAACTAAGGCAGCTTGATGTAGTATTATTTGTATAACTAAATTTTATGTTAGTTTTCCTGCTTCGAAATAGCTGCGCCATAACCTCAGTCAGAGGGATTGCCAGATCTCCTCAGCACAGCAAAAGCAAGACCTTTCATCATTCTTTTTAAACGGGAATTTTACTTAAAATGTTCTACCTGTGCCAGAGGATATGTGTTGGGCAGGTGCTGCATTGGAAGACAGTTCACCTGGGTGGGAAAAAATGTCTGATACGTGGTTGAGCCATGAGCCACTTGCAAGGACTTTGTCCGACATGGTAGAAAGTAAAAAGCAAAAACACCTTGCAGCTGCTGCCAAACAAACTGTTGGCCTTTAACTATTGATCACCTACTTTATGCCAGGATGTTTGCTGAAGCAATGAGTCAGACTCACTGCACTCCTTTTCCTCATTTAGAGCCTCTCCTGTGTCCCAGCCACATCCTCCTGGCTTCCCTTTCTGCTTCTTTCTCCAATACCTTCCAGCAGTGCAGCACCAGCACGGGTGGTTTATGATGATTGTGATCTCCACCCATGCCCTTTTTCCTCAGTTTGAGAAATGATGAGCTAACTGTTTTACCTTTGCAGCCGTGTTTGCTTCAGACCATTTCAAATGCTTTTAAATTCATGCTTGGAAGGGAGAGTTTAATTTTGTCTCACTGGGAGCAGTGGTTTCAAGATGAAGTAATGCTTTGTAATTGAAAGGCAACTTCATTCTTCCGTAAGTAATACTTGCTGAAACAGGATGGAAGGGAATTCCAGTCTCTTCGATCTCTTCATGGTCTCTCTTCTGATTTCTGCTCATGCAGCATAGGGATATGATACAGATCAGTCTAAGTGTGGCCTTCTCATTTTTATTTTCCCTTTAGGCTAAATCTTCCCTCTTGTTTTCTTGTTTCTTCCCTCTTGTATTCCAGTGTACTTCTTCCTCCTCCTCTATCCTTTGCAGTTGCACAAACATTATTAGCTATGCAGTGTTTGTGAGCAGCACTGTAAAAACATGTTTAGATGAAGGAGGATTTTTATATTAAGAGAAATATGTTTGAATTTCTGTTTGTTTTTCAGAAGGGATCCTAATTAGTTTAGGCAGGGAGTGAATAAAGAGCATACAAACTTTCCACTCTGACAGCTACTGATTGCTTTCTCCACATGTATTTAAACTCCCTAGTGCACAATATAGACCACATAAATTCAGTGAAGTGATGAGCAGACTGTTTTAAATGTGCTTTGGGTGCTACCTATATTTGCTTACAACTCAGCATCATCCAGAGTCTCATGAGAAAGGGAAATGCACCTAGAAATACAGCTCTTCTGGGGTTAGTAGTTAGCAGAATTGAAGAGGGTGCTGGCAGCCTGGCTGTGCCAGCTGGGAAGCTTTGTTGAAGGGGGAATCACAGAAGAGACATTGGTGATTTCTTGGGTAGCACAGCTGCACACACAGGAGCTCCAACTGCTCTTGATGTTTGACAGGTGCTGCTGAAGAATTATCCAAAAGCTGAGCCTCAGCTGAGTGGTCTAAGTCCATAGCTGAGCTTCCTTGGCCCTTAGGATAAAGGGTGGTAGCCAGGCTTTCTGAGGGGATGTTTCTTATATATCATCTTTTCTACTTATCTGTCCCATAGTCAAAAGGAGGGAAGTTATGCAGTCCATGTTTGTGTGTCTTCAAGAGAAACTTTCAGAAGAATATGCTTCCTTCATCTTAACTTTCTCTGTATCCAGTAATTATTAAAAAAAAACCCCAAGAAAGTATTTGTAGTATTTGTCAGATCTTGATATTTTGATTGAATATATGCTGTTATAATTAAGCACTGAAATCTTCTGAAGTGCACCACTCTCACTCCCCTCCCTCTGCTTGCCTGGGCTCTACTGGCTGTAGTGCTGTAGTATTTCTGTATTCTGGATTAGCTGGAGTGTTCTCCATGGATGGCTTCTCCATTCCATTCCTCCTGTGATATCTGCTCTCCTACAGGACTGATTGAGCTGTCAGTTCAATAACTGGGCTAGAGCTGACCCAGCTCACTCAAAAAAACATTAAAATTCTTCTGTGTAAAGTCTAAAAACCTAAAAGGGTTTCTGGGTCTGATTTTCCCATGCCAGAAGTGAGCCATATGTTTTGGAAACCAGCTAGTAATTTTCCCATAGTTTCCACTACTGGGATTTCCTCTGTAGCCTTTTAATCTGGTGAACTCAGGTTTTTTGACAGTTCTAGGAAGTAAAGCAAGGCAGGTTATGCTAAATGCTGATTCTCCTGCATTCTTGTTTTTCTGTAACTTGTTTTCCTTCTTTGGGACACTAATCCTCCCATGTCACACATTTTCTGTTCAACTTTTCTCCTCTGCTAATCTCTGGATTTTTTTCTCCTGCCCTTCTTAATCCACAGGAGCCCTTGGTGACCTCAGGAGACACCCTTGGCAAGAGGCTTTTCTGGATTTGAGTAACATTGATTATTTCTCCTGCAGTGCTGAAAATCAGTGATTGCTTTTCAGACTGTCCCTGAATAAAACTGAGCTGCTTAACCAGTTGCCTACCAAAACCTACTCACTGCAGTCCAGTGCTGATAGGACATCAGCTTTCAGTTTAATACTGTGCTCAGAAGTAGCTGTTCCCTCATCTTTGCAAGTTCTGGAAAGAACTTTCTGCAGCTGCCAAAGTATTGTACAGGAGATAAAGAGATAAACCAAGCTGGGTTATGCTTTGATTTCTAGAATTTATTTTTGTGTGTGTGTGTTTGGCTGTAAGTCAAAACCGAAGTACCAGTAACAACATTCCAGTCCTGGGTAAAATAGAAAAACTGAAAATTGTTTCTGTGAAGAGCTTTAGCCATAGCCCAAAGATGGGATTTCTTGTTTTGCTTTTAGAGAAGTGAAGGGGCAAAACTTAGTGGCAACAGGAGGGTGATGCTCAGCGGAGATACATACACCAGGGTCAGAGCAGTGAGGAGAGAAGTGAGGGGGGAGGGGTTTGAGTAACTGAGGCAGTTACTTATCCCAGCATTGTTCTGAGTAGGAGTCACAATTCACTCTCAGTGTTCCCGCACAGGTGAGAGCAATGCTGGCTCACTGCTTCTGTGGCAGGTGGCAGAGGAGACTATGGTGAGGTGATGCTCACCAAGGTCCTGGGGGATTGCATGACATCGGGACAAGCCTCAAATGTACAAAGACTAGTCAGTCTGTGTAGTAGTTGGGGAAGTGATCCATAAATGGTGTCCATGTATGTTCATATATGTAGTGTAAAAAAAGCTATGATGTTCCTTTTTCCTAATTTTATCTATAATACAGCTAGAAGTGAAAACTTCCTGGATGCTTCAGAAATCATACCTAGCTTCCAGGGGAGCAGCAGTATGTGACTTCCGAAAATGGGCAAAGTGCTCACACATACCCTCTGGCAACTTGTGCGAGCAGAATGCAAAGTAATCTGCTCTGGCAGCAGTGCAAGAAAACACCAAGAAACCATCTGTTAAACCCAAATCTTTTCCTCTGGTGTTAAAGTGTTGGTGTCTGGGAAAATGGGAACCCACCAGGGTTTCATAGGCTATGTTGTGCTGATCGTCACCTTTAGGCGTGTCTTGCTACCTTAGATCTCACTGGCACCTGAGATTCTGAATGATGTATCCCAGTGTGGGACTTGCTTTCCTTCTTCTTTGGTGGTTCTGTTATCTAAGCTGAACAGAACAACAGCAGATAACCTGTGGAGTTAGTGTCCTGCAGTGGTAGAAAGGTAAGCTCTTTGGTCAGTCTTTAATTTCCTCAATTCCAAGAAGACCAGCAAAAAGGGTATTTTCAAGCTGCATTTCCTTCCTGCTTGGGAAGGAGTTCCCATGTGACGTTGCAGCTGTTACCGATGCTGCAATGCCCTCGCCTCTCACCACTGTGAGGAGAGAGCCAAGGGGGGAAGTCTCCTCACCACAGCAGATTTCCTTTCTCAGATTGCCGATGCTGCTGCTTCAGCACGATGTGCAGGTTAATTCAGCACTGGGGAAGGGAGGCATGGAGAGAAAAATAGCACCTCTTGGTGTACTTTTTGCTCTTTCCTTACAGCTCTTTCTTTGACGAGTCAGGTCCCTGTTTGCCCTTTGCAATGGGACTGGTGTTTCTGTTGCGTAGGGTGGTTCCTGTTCTCCCTTGGTATCCTTTGGCCCCGTTAGCAGCAACAGCAGCAAGTGCTGAATACTTGCACTGTCTGGGCATAATATCTTGGTTCAGACAGAGAGATGAGGAGGAACTCTCTTAAATATCTAAATGCTTATTTAGTTTTAATACATGAATATTTTAGGAATGACGGAGAGCCTATATATCAGTGAAAATACGAGGCAGCATGATGTCTTTCCTCATGAGGAGAAATGTATACCGATATATACTTTGTCACCTTCCGTGGGCTTGAGCAGGGAGTAATTTGTGACAGCTTTGTGTTTGCATAGACCTAAGAGCAGGGTTGTGAGTGTATAGTCCTGTTGGAAGGATGGGACAGGACTGGACTGCTCCTGCAGGATTTAACTTGGGAAAGGAGGATGTGTTGGTCTTGTTTGGTTTTGTGGATTTCCCTTGGTTTCTCCCAAGAACAGTCAATGCCATTCTGTTCTGTCACTGTTGCTCTGCACAAGTAAGTCTTACATGTATGGATGGACATGCACAACTGTTTTCCTGATTTCTTTCAGGAAATTTCCTCACTTCCTTTCAAATTAGAATATCCTGTGTATTTTTGTTTTTCACCTTACTTTTTACAGTAAAGTGAAACAGTGATCTTGGCAGTATTGATTTTTGCTGCTTGCCTTCCCTCTCCAGAGCGCTTAAGATATTTTTAGATGCTTTGAACTTTTTGGGGAGAGAACAGTGTCCACCAGTAGACCAGCTGTCAGGCTTCAGCTTTGTGAAGACTTGGCTTTCTGACCTGGAGCTTGTGACTTTTTCATTATTATTTGCTCAGCATTGATGCGCAGTAAGTTAAACACTGAGGCTCTGGGGTTGGGGGAATAATTTTAAAAACTTTATTTTCCAAGCCTTTAAATGTATGTGATGAAGATGTATACAGAGTAGAAAATAGCCCCAGAAGAGGAAGATGAGGGCTAAAATCCTGAAGGTCTACATGCAATGGAGTTTAAGAAGCTGAATTAAGATTGAAATGAACACCACGTCTTGGTATCAATACAGCCTTAGCTGAGTATCTGAATAACAGAATACAATAGATTTGTGTAATAAATTCTGTATACAGCCTCAGGAGTCAAGGAGCAGAGAAGTCAGGTCAGGCTGTAGCTGTATGTCCAGTTCCCAGAGAGGAAAATGGTTAAGTTATCACAAAGGAACTTATGGACTGTGATCTGTGAAATGTGTAGTGGAGCATTGACAGATCCCTACTGGAAAGTTGGATGGATTCTTTCCCTTCTGTGGCATTTTCTAAAGCTTTCTAGCACTCGAGTTAATGTCTGATGATTTGGTGCTAGTGAGAAGGCTTAGAAACAACCTGGTTTTTTCTGATTTGCCTTCTATCTTCATGCTCTTCCTTTGGTTGAAAGTTTTGTGAATGTTTTCCACCTGCAGCATAACAGTCTGCAGGGAAGGGACGTGCACTCCTATTCTGCTATTCCTAAGCAGCCCATCAAATGAAAACTGAGACATAGCAAGAACTTCGTGCAGCATCCTGGTGAATGGAGTTTGTTAGCTGATTGGAGGATTGGAGCAAAATGCTTGAACAATAGGCTTATGAGTATTTTTAATGAAAATATAACAAGAGCAAAGTAAGGATAAATATACATGGAGAGATGGGTTGTAAATTCCTCAGGGATCTAGCAGTGGACAAAGCTCTCTTTGGTTGAGATAAGAGGGCAGGTTGGTATTAAAACTTCATTTCATGTGTATGATAATCCAAAAACTATTTCTGAAGAAGAGCTTTACAGAAAAACCCCCAAACCACAAATCCTAATCAGACAGATTCTGAAATGCAGTTGATTATACCATGGACTGGAAACTCTGAATAAACCAAAAAATATATAACTGTATTTAATCATTATTATAAACAATTCTTTTTCTTTTTTTTTTTTTTTTTTTTTAAATCCTTCATTTGCCGTTGTTTGGTTTTGTTTTTTTTTTTTTTTTTTTTTTTTTTTTTTTTTTTTTTTTTTTTTTTTTTTTTTTTTTTTTTTTGTTTTTTTTTTTTTTGTTTGTGTGTTTTTTTTTTTTTTTTTTTGTGTGTGTGTGTTTTTTTTGTTTGGTTTGTTTTGTTTTTTGGGTTTTTTTCCCTGAGTGAACAAATCCAGATTTTATTCACTTGGACGTAGTTTTATTTTTAAACACGGCTTCCAGAAATGCATTTGTGTGGGATTGCAGTTGGGACCAGTGGAGAGCCATGGCACTCTGCCAGGCGCTCGCCCTGTCCCTGCAATACAGATGGATTGCCAGCGTTCTGGAGAAAAACAACCCCAAAACTTTAAACAAATTATGCTTAATGGAAATAAACATTTTTTGCCCTTCTCTCTAATGATTTGGATAATGTGCTGGCTGTGTGTTTCTGGAGGACAGAGGAAGGGGGAAGGGGAGAGCAGGGCAAAGTTGGAGCTCTGTATGCCTGTAACTTGCTCTCCAGTGGATTCTGTGGAAAGCCTGTGGGGGGACTGTGACGTTTCTAAGCTTGCAGCATTTTGTAACTTTCAGCCAGTCCTTCTGTTAAAAGGTGGACAGGCTAGCTGCAGCCAGCTATGATAAGAGCATTTATCTAGTGGTTGTTTTCTTCCATATATGGATCTGAAAGACCTGAAAAGGCATACAAAACCATATAATCATCTAGGATGGAAAAGATCCTTAAAATCAAGTCCAACTGTTAACCCCGCCCTGCCAAGTCCACCAGTAAACCATGTCAGTAAGTACCATATCTACAAGTCTTTTAAATACCTCCAGGGTGACTCCACTACTTACCTGGGGAACCTGTTCCAGTGCTTGACAACCCTTTTGGTGAGCATATTTTTCCTAATATTGAACATAAACCTCCCCTGGAGCAACTTGAGGCCATTTCCTCTTCTCCTGTCATTTGTTTTTTGGGAGAAGAGACCAGCATCCACCTGCCTATAACCTCCTTTCAGGTAGTTGTAGAGTGATAAGGTCAACCCTGAGCCTCCTTTTCTCTGGGCTAAACACTCCCAGTTCCCTCAGCTGCTCCTCGTAAGACTTGTGCTTCAGACCCTTCACCAGCTCTGTTGCCCTTCTCTGGACAAGCTCCAGCACCTCAAGGTCTTTCTTGTGGTGAGGGGCCCAAAATGAACACAGGATTTGAGATGTGGCCTCACGAGTTCCTAGTACAGAGGAACAATCACTGCCCTGGTCCTGCTGGCCACACTTTTCCTGATACAAGCTGGGATACCATTGGCCTTTTTGTCCACCTGGGCACACTGCTGGCTTGTGTTCAGCTGCTCTTGAGCAGCACCCGCAGGTCCTTTTCCACTGGACCCCTTCCCAGACAATCTTCCCCAGCCTGTAGCACTGCAAGGGGTTATTGTTACCCAAGTGCAGGACCTGGTACTTGGTGTTGTTGAACCTCATATCCACTGGTCTCGTCCCATCAATCCAGCTGGACCAGATCCTTCTGCAGAGCCTTTCTACTCTCCAGCAGGCTCAACATTCCACCCAACTTGGTGTGATCTGCAAACTGCCTGAGGGTCCACTCAATGCCCTTGTCCAGATCATTAATAAAGACAATAAACAGGCCCAACCCCAATACTGAGCCCTGGGTAACACCACCTGTGACCAGTTGCCTGCTGGATATAACTCCATTCACCACCACTCTCTGGGCCCCGCCATCCAGACAGTTTCTGACTCAGCAAACAGTGCACCCATCCAAGTCATGTATATGCCTTTTATCTGGCAGTTCTGTGTACAGCTTTGACACTGTCTTCTGTGTCATTCACCTGGGTTTTGCTGGGTTTTGGTGGTAAATGACAAGGCCATGAAACCAATACCTGTCTGGGTGTGAGTTTTTAACGAAAAAAAAGTCAAGCAGAGTAGGCTGCAGGCTATAGGCTACCTCACAGAAGAAAAGACGCTATAGACATATCTCTGTTTTTTCAAGCTAGTGCTGATAAATCTTTTCTCTCACTTGTGTTGCTATGGTGTTAGTTCTTCACAAAAACAAACCTTTGGGTGATCCGTGTCAAATGCAAAGATCATTTGGAGAGAGAGATGCTGAAAGGGAAGGGAAGTAGAAAGGCTCAAATTCCAGCTGGTGATAAACAATGAATCAGTGTTTGTCTCAGCAGAAGGCCATCAGAAATTTTGCACTTTATTTTCACTGGCTTCTTTTTGGGTCTGATACTCCACTTGAAAAGGCTTCTTTTTACCTTCTCAAATCTTTTCTTTCCTTCTACTTTTACTTTTTTTTTTCCTCAGTGTATAAAAGGAAAGTGGATCTCTTCCAAATTCCACACAGCCCAGGAATATTTGCTTTCTGCAGCATGGCTCAGAACACAGAGAACTTATTCTTACAAATGGTTTGATCCTCCAGTCCACTAAATACTGGATAAAATTTTGAAGGTTTTTGTGGCTGAAATGTACCTGCTGTCCTTGTTGAGGCAGTTGAAGTGGTCATTAAACTTCCTACCAGGGAAGCTGCTTTATCATGCTGTCATTTCTTGCCTTGCTTTCCTGGTGAAGGGGAAGCAAAACACTGTTATGGGGGGAGAGCCTTTTTAACGCTTTCCGATGTGCGAAGTAGGTGCATTTGGTTTCATTCTCAAAATATGCCAGTTGCATTTAGCTAGCACAGCTGTTCTGAAGAAGTTATCTTGCCCAGATGTCTTATGCTTCTGGAAAACACTATGCTGGAAATGCCTGGATATGCCTTGAAGGCTTACTTCTATTCTTGGGTCAAGGCTGAGAGGGAGGACTGTTTCCTTGTTTTCTGAATGTTTCTGTGCAGATTGAGCTGCGAGCGCAGGAAGAATGTACAGGGGTAATCAATCTCAGATATGTATTTGCTTCTCACTGTTTTTCAAACTGGAAGTCCTGAAACTGGATTAATTCACATTTTTGTACCTTGGCAACTGGGAACTTTCTGACCTAGTTAAATGGACCCTTTGTTTTGCTGTTTCCTTCCAGATGTGATAGGCAGATGGAGAAAAATCAGAAAAAGCAATGTGGTCATCTGAGATTTCTTTTAAGGATATTAGCTGATTTTTCTGGAGCTTGCTTGAAGAACTTAATTATCTCCTTCTGTGTCCTTAGCCAAGCTGCAGTTCAGTTCATTTTGCCTTAATTTTGCAGGCACAGACTTTGCCTCAGCCCCTGTGCTGCATGACTTGTGAGAGTGAAAACATTAGTGCCAGGACAGCCAGATCTTCTGTGGGTTGCCTCAGCTGGCCATAGTTTACCCATCCCTGATCACTCACGTGAAGTTTGTTCTGTGTAGGGAATCTGCTACCCACCTGTGACCAGTGCCTTTGTTAGTCTCCTAGTAAGACAGACACACAAGATGTTTTCCAGTTGTATTAGAATCTGTGTGAGGACTTCAAAAGGTCTCAACCTATAAACTGTTAGTAGTACCATGTAGTAATTGGCAAGCAAAGGTGGTCACTGTGGGAGGAACTGGCAATCTTTCAGTTTGCTTTTGTGGCATAGGTAACTTCAGTTATTCTGCCCAGGTAAGCCTGGCCCAGATAAGAGCAGAAAAGCAATTCAGCTCAGTGGATCAGTTACATTAGCAACTAGCTGACAGATCTCTGCTGTTTTAGGTTTATTGGTTCTATCCTGTCTTATCGTTACCTTCCTTAAGGCACTCACTCAGTTCAAACCAGGGCCATTTCTGTAGGGTGGGAAATTTTAGTAGGACAAAATTCAAGCTAATGAGACAGAAAACAGATCATGAGCAGCCTCTTCTGCCCAGCACTCTCCCTCCTGTGCTTCCAACCCCCTTCTTTGCCAGAGTTGAATAAAAGGGATAGCAGCAATGGAAAGGAACATGTATATAACTATAAAATCAGATGCTAACTTTAGTTTAGTAAGCACACATCTGTCTTTCCTCTCAAAAATGTTCCTAGTTTGAAGTTTACAAGGTTAAATTGCCACTGATGGAGTAGATCTCACAGTTGGTTGAAGTGCAGCTTTTGTGTTGTGAGCAGCCCAGTGTATTGTCCAGAACATGAGCCAAATCTGGCACTTACACTGTACTAATGTTAAATCTGCTAAGTAGCTTCATGGGATCATTAAGTTTGGTGGTGATCTTAGGGGTCTGTAATACATCATCAAAGCAGATTTGGCATTAAATTTAGACTAAGTTGCTTAGGGCTTTGCCCAGTCAGGTGTTGAAAACCTTGAAGGATGGAGATCCTACAGCCTCTGTGCTATAGCTAGACTGCACCTGTGGTGGATTTTTTTTTTTTCATGATTTAGTTGAAATCTCCATAGTTTTGGTTAATTTCCTGATAAATCCAAGCTCTCACAACGTCATTGGCCAGTTCTCTTAATATTCTTGCATCCCATCAGGTCCAGTAGCTTTCTTTGCATTAATATTTCCTCAAGAGGAATTTCCTCAATCCTTTTCGAGTGCTGGAGGTTCCTCTACTTCTTGAACCCTGTCTACCAAGACAGGGGACCAAACTCTATGACACATTGCCATCACTTTCTGTCTTCCTGTGCTGTCTGGAGCAGTGTTTCTGCATACCCCACCCCAAATCTCTGTCTCCCACCTCAAGTCTGCTACTGGGAGTTCTCTGGGAACCTGTGCCCCTCCTTACCAGGTAAACAGCTGTCCCTGTAGCAGATGAATTTGCACAGATCCTGAGTCACTTGGGTTTGTGTTACCTGTATTCCTGTCCTGGGCACTGTTTTGTGCAATCCCAGAGGGCGAAGGGCACAGCAGGCATTCCTTTTATTAGCGGTGTTAATATTTGTTGGCTCATTCCTTTTGTATGTATGTGAATGTACCAAGAAACTGAAGAGGGAAATGTTGGCTCAGGGTGGAGAAGCACAGGAAGGTGTTTAGATGGAGAGTGCTTGCCTGTAAGTCATGGAATTAGAGCTATGTTGCCAAGTAATGCGTGTCTGGGTTAAATTTTCTAACATTCAATGAAGTGTAAATTCTCAGGGATTTGGATAACATAGCAAAATAAAGGCATTGTGTAAAGTAAATGCCTTCTGTGTGGCAGCAACACCTTGGATGGTGACAGGGACAAGAATCTCCATATATTAATAAAAGGTTTCTCTCTGGTTTCTTCAGCTTGACCTCACCAAACCCATTGAAGATCAGGGCCCTTTGGATGTGATCATACATAAACTGACAGATGTCATCCTTGAAGCAGACCAGAATGACAGCCAGTCACTGGAGTTGGTTCACAGGTTCCAGGTAAGTGGTTCTTTCACAGTCTTTCTGCATTTCAAGCAGGAGGACGATCTTGGTGCAGCAAATTCAGTCTGTTTACTGCGCAGTTGGTAGGGGTTTGATGAAAAGAGCTCTCTGGCACAATGCTGTCCTGCTACTGATAGCTCAGCAAAAATAGTTTTGTCAGTCTAAAATGGACTTGCACCTTGGAAAGGTTTTATGTTGTGTTTGTAAGGTTAGTAAGAACTGGTTTCCCACCAAATGTTGCCCCAATGTCATTTCAAGAGCATTAGTGCTGCTCACAAGGAGGAATAGGTGTTTGCAGAGCCTTTTACGTGCATCTTGCCATGACAGAAGCCACTTGGTTAATTTGGCCCAGTTCTGTCTAGTCTTTCCAGTTCCTGGAATGTTAATTTCTGTAGCATTGAGGTTTCTGTGTGACCCTGTCCTCTAGTGCTGAGATTCCTGTTATATTAATTTTTTTTTCTCAAGTTTGCATTGAAGGTCAGAAATATGCAGGGCATAGTGGTACAGAGAACTGTTTTCCCAAAGAATTCCTATCAGTAGTTTAAATACTGATGAAAATGATAAAGCAACATCTTTATAAATTTGAAAGGTGTTTCTTCTGGTGGCTATATTTGATAAAAGGTGTATTCTTTTCTTCTCATTCAGATAGAAGCACATTTTTAAAAAAGATTCAGAATTTTATGGAATATGCTTATGTCAGGCAAATTCTGCAATTTTGACAACTTTGCTTCCTTGGGATATGATATTCTCTTTGCTCTGCTTAGTGTTTTACAGCTAGTAATGCAGAAAGCATTTTGTTTATCAGAGTAAATATTCTTTTTGCAGAGCTTTTCTGCTTCCTCCCACCTGCATATTACTCAAACACACACAGAGGAGACAAAAAGTTTTGACTTGTAGGTCTGACCCTCTGGCACCAGTTCTCTGAATAGTAGATGACTGACTGTTCTTCTCTAAGCAGTGCAGGCATCCACTTCCCACAGCACTGGAAACTAATAAATGTCCAAAGAAGCATATGGGGACATGGACTTCTGGGGCTTTCTGCTTGCAGTCTTTCCATTTTTCAAATGTTAACTAGTTTCCCATCTTACCAGTGGGAAAAACTGATGACCAAAGAGTCTAAAGGGTACATGTGTTGGCTGATTAGCTGACATGAGAATGGTAGCTCATGAGAGAGACTCATGAGAATGGCTCTCATAAGGACTTGACGGTTGTTTGTTTCTGTTTTGAGCTCTGATATGAATTTATAATATCTATGATAACATCAATTTACAGACTAAGTTACAATACACTGATGTCTGATGATCTTCTTTTGAATGTTCTTCAGCATAGCCCAGTGCATGGCTTGTCCACAACCATGCAGTTGAACTAGAAAGTAGTTTCCCGTTACTGGAATGCACATTTCTCACTGTGGGTCTGAAATTGTAATCTCTCAGTATCTTCAAAACCCATTCATTAGAAAGAGATTCTCTCCCACTGCGTTCCAAGCTTTTCCAATTAATAAGATACAGGGTAGGGGCCCCTGTCAATAGGCTTCTGAATTATACCCTCTCCCCAATAAAGCAAGTCTGGGACATCTGCTTCTGCAGATGTGACTGAGTTGTGCCACATCACTGGCATGCAGAGAGCTTCCATGGTAGGAAAACATGTACCCAGGAACCATCAGAGCAGTGGACAGGCCTGTCTGCATTGGGTTACATGCCAAAATGTGTTTTCAGTGTATATTCTCATATAATTTTGTATCCAGGGCATAAACTGGCTGGAAATTGCTGCTTGTCTCCATCTGTCCTGTATTATTTTTAAGATATTGAAAATTATTAAAAATTAAGAGAAGTGTACTCCCTAACAAAAAGAAATTATGAGAGTCCATTTGTATGAAGTGTGTGGGGTGGGGCTAGTTTTTTTGGGGGGTTTTTAAACTAAAATCAGTGAGCAACATAGAAAGTGTAAAGTTATCCCTTGCAAAGAGAGCTGCTTATGTGTGTGAGGTGTTATATAAGCACTGTACTATTTCTGGCACCTACACAACAAGTCAAAATAGCGTAGTTCCCTTATTGTTCATTAGGTTGACTGAAAAAGTTCTGATGATCTTAACCAGACCAAACAGTGCAAAATTCATTATGCTTTTTTCCTGCTATTGAATATAAATGTAACAGCAAGATGATACCTGGCACCAGTCTTACTGTTGGCTCCATAAAGCAGTCTTCCAGGGAGCAGAGAGCAAGGGATCCTTGACCACAGGAGGAGGAATGATCTGTCAGGCTACACTTATGATCTTTTTAAGAACAGCTTTTTTTCAGAGCTGTATTGTAGAGGCCTTGACCATCTGATCTGCCAGAGCTGAGGAGGAAATTGGCTTCACGTTTACATGACTCTGTGTCCCTACTCTCTGGAATCTGGGATGAACTCTTGTATGGTCTGGTGGAGAGTACTAATAGAACAGGAAGCCTCTTAGCGTGTGGGTTTTTTTCTTGCCATTTAATGGCTTGGAAAAAAAAACCTTTACAGGAGACTGAAAACCACACCAACAGAGGAGACTGAAAACCACACCAACAGCATGGAGGAGTTGCCTGTTGACAGTGGGATTTTTAGCTGCAGGAGACCTTTAAGGCTGAGTTTTGAAGACTTTGTGCTAGTTGGATGTGGTGTGGACTGCAGCTGGGGGTGCAGACTGTTCTCCACTGCACTGAAAATCAGTAATGAGTGCCTAGAGATCTCATCCAAAGCCAAAACAAAGGCTGCATGCAGTACCTAGTGTAGTGCATTAAGTGAAAAGTAGAAAAATCTTTCCATTTGATTTTAAGGACCCTTAGATCCTTATTTTGAGGATCATGATTATATGTAAAGATGATGATCAGTCTCCCTTCCACTGTAACACTGGGCTGGACCAACTGAACACAGTTTATTTGTTGTCTGGTAGAAATTGGTTATAGTCTTTGGTGGTTCCTTCTTGACTAGGAGGGAAGTCAGGTGGGAAGAGACATAGTCCCCAAGGTGCCTTTTGTGTACTGGTGCTACAGGTCCTTCCTTCTTGTTAAGAAAGAAAACCAAACTACCTCAGTTACTTCCTTCTAGACAAAGTATGTGACTTTGAGTATGTTTTAGCTTGTGTAAGACATTGGGGAATCTTTGTTATTCTTTCATTAGAGCAAAATACTCTCTGAGCAGCTGCCTGTCATAGCTGTACAGGGGCTTGAGTAGCTTCATTCATTGCAGCTTCATATTAGTCTGTTCCATTCAAAATGATGTCTCAAGTGATGGAAAATCAGTAGGGTTATTAATTTGTCTCTCAGAGCTTTTTCTGAACAGGTTCTCTTTGCATTAGCCTTCTTAAAAAGATAGATCAGAAGCAGATTTTATGCCTAGTCTTCTGCTATCAGGTTGATGAAAATTAAAACGTTTCCTCCCCTGCTGCACTTCAACCCTTAACTCTCCCACTCTGGAGTTGTCCAGGATGGGCTCTTCTATTATTGATTGAGAAGCTCTCTTAGAAGGGATTGGGACTGCAAGGAAGGAAAATTTGGGAGATATTATGGAAGGGAAGGAGTCAGGGGATTGCTCAGCTGAGAAAAGGCAAGTGAAAAATCAAAGGAAACTAGTATATCTTAGTAATTTTTTTCTTACTGATAGGACAGGGTGAGACAAAGTTGAAATGGTCTATTTGCATCTGAATTCACAGGCCAATACCTGTTTTTTTCCCATTTGAAAAATAGGTCTTAAATTTGTTGGAAGAGCCTCATTAGTAGTGAAATTAACTAAAAATCTGTCATGCAAGTGCTGACTGTTAGGACAGCTTCCTGTGGATCACGATCAAGGAGTGGTGGACTTTCGAAAGCTAAACAGAACAGCTGGGTCTTCAGAAAGTTGCTCTGAGATGTACAGAGAATGGAAACGTAACAGAGACTGTTCCCCTTTCCCCTTACCACACCTTTTATCCCAACCATTGCAGAAATTTCTTTCAGATTTGGAGACAAACAATCTTCAGATGAGTGTTTGTTGAAGACCCAACATGCCTACACCTTTCCTTTTGGAGGAAGGTGTCTGTGAAAAGAGATCATCACAGCCTAAGAAAAACAAAAAGGAAGCCTGAATCTGATGCAAACTCTTCAGACAAGCTTGTGTCTGTCCTTACACCTGTTCCTCCCCTGGAAAATGTCAGCCTGTTGTTGCAAGCAGTCATCTTCATGTTTCTGTATGTGGGAAAATGCAATCCAAACAGTGTTACTGTTTCTTTTGCTAACTTTTTTTCTTTTGGAATATTTGTTTTATGGGACTTTGTTTAATATTAAACAAAAGATTATATAAGTTTTATTACTTAGTCATAAAATCAAGTCAGTGAATCAATGAGTCTCTCTTATCATCTAATGACTTATTATTTGCAGTAGATACTGTGAACTTTCTGTTAAAATATAAAAAAAAATCATTAGCTACCTTTTTTGGGTAAAATGACAAGCAACTCTTAGTCTCATCTATACACAGGCTTCTCAAGAAAAGTATATATTTTTTTTAATCTTTGTTTATATCCAGAGGTATTTATTAGGCAACATGAAATATTTGGTCTCCCTTTGATTTCAAGTTTCAGTGCTGGCCTTCTGCCAGTAACAGGGCTGGTACAGAGCCTGACTTAATGCCAAGCCTGGAATACAAACAAAAGAGGATCTGCTAAAAGTCCTTGTTTTTTCTTGTTTGCTTTTATTATGTCAAAGATTAGAAAGAGGAAAACATAGACATTGTCTAGGTCAAGCTGAACTGCAGCCCAAGGACAGAGCCCTTTCAAAGTATTGTTGGAAAGCTTAAATATCCTCCACATTGTTGCCTGGGTGGTTGGAGTCTGCTTTTGGATACCAGTCTCCAGTAAATCCACCAAAGAAGAGAGCAGAGTTGTTTTGTTAGAATGACCAGAGAAGATTTGAATGTTCAAAGTTGAAAGTTTGTGCTGTACTGAAAGCTCTCTCTCGGCTTCAGTGTTTCTCTTTTTCAACTGCTCCATTTTCAAGTTCGTATCTATAGTAGTTCGTCTGTTACCAAAATTATTAGACAGAAACTTTTCATGTTTTTCCAGATCTGTGTTTCTAATAGTGGAGTCTTTCTGTGCCATGGGAAGAGTGCTGCTACTTAGGCTACATCAATAGTTTTCCAGTCTGTTAAGGGATGTTCACAGCTATCTATTCAGTAAAACATGATGCCTGAGTGTGCAGCAGTTCCTAGTAAAGAATCAAAGTTTATGAAAGGTTTCACATCAGCTATTGTAATTGTTCCTGTGAAACTAAGAAAACTGATTTTTCGTATTGTAATTTCCTGTTGTGAGGAATTGGTGTAAGGGTCAGATTTTGAAATTATTTATTTTAAGTAATTTTCCGTACTTGGGTATTTGAACTCTTTCTTTTGCATGTGCTGGTGATATACTGGTGAGAGGTGTGGGAGACTGGGAAAGTGATGGCAGCGTACTGGCCCAAGGGGAAGCTGGATGATTTGCTTTGGTGATCATGGTCCAACTGGATGGTTTTGTTTTTGAATGCAGAGTTAATGCTTTGTGATGGAAATCCGAGAAACTAACAGTATGTGAGAAGAGATGCAGAGTTAGGAGGACTTGAGTGCATATTGATGTTCCTGTCCCCTGAGCAGTTAACCTCTAGCTGTGTTCAACTAGAAAGGACGTACACAAATAGGTTGACCTTGTTCTGCATTGGGAGTCCTTTGCTTCAAAGGGGGAGCTGTTTCTGGATTCAGTTAGAAGGAGAGATCTGTAGCCTGGCCCCAGATTAGCTCTATGAGACACTTCAGGTCTGAGTCCTTTCCTTTACTCAGATGACACAGATCTTCACTGCCCTACTGACAGTCTCTCAAGTTTTACCATTCCTGTGCCCTCTGGCTGTCTGAGTGCCTAAGCCTGCAAATGGAGAAAAGCTGGAGAATAGTACCTGAAGTAGATTTGATGCTCAGAAATGTCCTTGTTTTATAAAGAAAGCTCATGTTCAGGCTCATTTGTGTATATTTGAAGGGGCTGTCGCCTTGCACTCAGTGCAGTTCTTGACATTAGAGTAGTTTAAGTCCTTCAGACTCTAAATGGCTTTTGGAAAATAGTCCTCATCTTCATCAGTTATTTCATGTTCACCTTACAGAGCTTTTCGAAGGCTTCTTAAGGCAACAGGATGAGAAATCAGTCACTGGAAAGTCAGCTTAGATGCTGTGTTCTGTTGAGATGTTGACTGGTGTAGAATGGCATTGAGATCGTGCCTTCATTCCTGTTGAACTTCGTTTTGCTGTGCCAAGCTCACTGCTTGGGTGATCTTTTCATACAGATTAGAGCTATTGTCATTAGAAATAAAGCAACTGTGAAGTTCCTTACAGATAGCATTAAAAAGCCATGCTCCCTCTGGAAATACTTAGTGTAATGTGAGCCAAAATAACAAGTGGAATACACCAATCCCAAGGAAGTGAGGATAGTTCTCAATGATGAGTATCAGGAAGATTTGGGAATGAGCACAAGGAGCTAAGAGAGGGAAAAATCATTCCCTCCTTGGAGGGGAGTAAAGGTGACAGAGTCCACAAGCATGACAAATGTATGTGTGAGGGGATGGATTAGTGTGTACAGAATAGGGGCTGGACTAAGATGGATGTATGGGGGAGCTTGAATTCAAGGTGGAACCAGACTTGTCGAGGCTGAGGGGTGGTCACAGGAAGAGCTAGTACACACATCTGAAGCACTGCAGGACATTTGCTATGGGATCTCTGTTGAGGTAACATTTCAGAGCTGTGACATGTCCATGCTGGGTTCTGTGCTTGCCTGCTGCCCCATTGTGGTATTGCCCGTCTGTAATGTGCTCATTCTCTCAGCTAGCTCATGAAGGTGCACTCTGTGGTAACTCCCTGATTTAAACGGAGGCATAGAGGGGCTGAAAGAGCTGTCTTGTTATGCTTCAGATACGTTGAGGTACTCAAGTAGAGTTTCACAGTCAGCAAGTTTAAGCTAAGGCCCTAATCGCTGGATCATGCTAGCTCCACAGGGTGTCTTTTAGGTGTTGCATTAAAGGGTATCTATGAGTAGCCACGCGTAGGTGTTTAAGATGCATTAGGTAATGAGACACTCTCGCTCTTAAAACAAAAATAAAAATCTCATCTGTATTTAAAGCTGACTCTGGAAGTTCTAGGGGCAGGACACTCATGAAAACTGTATGTTCTGGGTTTTAATGAGTTGAAATGAACCTAGCTTCTGCTCCAGTGAGACAATGAGGCTTTTTATCCAGGCTGTGCTGCAAGGGTGAGACAACAGCTGGGTCTGACAGTTTTGATGACTGACTGTGCAAAAGGCTGTCCCTTACTTCTACTAAGTGGCATCAAGTTTGAACATACCTTTGGGGAATTCATTCTTTGCATTCTGCAGGGATTATTAAATATGTCAGATAAAAGTATCACCACTGAAGGTTGCCTCGTGCCCTGTGAAAGAAAGCTGCCTGTGTGCTGTGGGTGATGCAGTGGGTTCATTAAACCAATCATCCCAATGCTGGATCCTCTTAGCCTCAAAAGAATAATCCCCTTTTAGCAGCCATCAGTTCAGACTATGTAGTCAGCAGAAAGCAACAGTTTGCCAGTGCTGGGGTGGGGGGAAATCTGCATTCCCAGTCAGTGTCTGGAGCAAAATCGCATTCTGGGAATAGATTATGCCATTCTTTCCCTCCAGCTCGGTATATAGCAGTGCATCTCCCGAGGCCTCATACTCCTGATTATGTTTTGGAGTATGTTTCCTTCTTTAAATAGTCAATTTAAAGTAAGTAGATCTTCAGGAAAGTCCATTATTGCAGGAGCACTTACCGTGCCATTTGCCTGAATGGATTTAAAGAAATGAGTGAAAACATAAGGATGGATTTGGGAAGTTGGGTAAAACAAAGATAGATTGCGACTTTGGAAATATTTGCCTGATTTTGAATAGGGTAAGATAGATGTGTGTGTTTTCTGTTGACTTAATGGGACCAGGTTAGGGCAATGATGAAGGAACTCAGTTTCTCTTCTAAGAAACAGAAGGAAGTTTTGTTGGGATTGCAAGGCCAATACCTGGCAGCTGTGTCTGTGTTCATGGCCAAGATGCAGTAGTGCAGCCATGACCTCAGTGAATGGGGAATTGAGTTCCCAAGATGAAGATCCATGAGGTCATTAACTTTGCTTTGTTCTTTTAGTCAGGAAAGGAGAGTATGAACTTAAGAGAAGCAGCAAGCAATGAAGACACAGTGAAGCAGCAATCTCTTCGGCTCTGCCAAAAAAAAATTTCAGCCCTTATCATCCAGCTGTTAACCCTGTCTTCAGTACAGCTAGAGGACAGCAATAATAACAACATAAAAGAACCCAGATGTAGTTCTGAGCCTAGTTCAGATGGTTGTGATGTTCACGTGCAGTAATTCAGTGCAAGGCTGACCCCAAGATAGCAATGTGTCATGCTTCTTCTCCTAATTGCTTTTCTCAGTGCTGCTCACAGCTCTTACTGTGGCGCTTTGCCACTGGCTCCCTTTTGAGTTGATGTGGTTGCACCACAGGTTTTTCTGCTGATAGTGAGTCTACAGGAGAAATTTGTCATCCTAAACCAGTTAGCTGTCACATTTGTGTTTGTTTCAAATGTCAGTGTCCTGACTGTCTAGTGACTTCCTGTGTTGCCTATGTCCATTTGGCTCCCCTAGAGGAGAAGCTGGACTTTGGGGTTTTTAACATTTTCTGTTCTTTTCTTTTCCCCACACTTGCCAGCAAACCTAATGCCTTTTTTTTTTTCTTTTTAAATATATATTGTTTTGCAGGAGTATATTGATGCTCATCCAGAAACCATTATCCTGGACCCTCTCCCAGCTATTCGTACACTTCTGGACCGATCCAAGTCTTACGAGCTAATTCGGCAAATAGAGGCATATATGCAAGGTAGGCCAATACCTGCTCTCCCTAAAGGCTTTTATTGGGGCTACAGAAGGAAGCAGCTTGCTTCTGGGGGCTGGATGTGAAGTTTGAAGTAGTGGGCCCCTTGTGTTCTGTCTCTCCATGGGAGCACAAACACTGAGGCATTCCTGTGTCACAGGATTGCCCTCTGGAATCCTGTGCTCCTCTTTTTCCATATACACAAAGGAGGTTTGCGTCTGGTTAAAAATATGATGTGGATTTAATGGGGAGCATATTTACCACAGTGAGCACTCCCAGAAATCTTCTGGAAAACATTGTCTTTGTGTGTGTGCCGGTAAATTGAAACAACTGTACAAGCTCCTCAGCTTGTAATAAGAATCCTGAGGCCTGAATTTGAGGGAGAAAAAGAAAAATTGTTTTTGGAAAGGACCAAACGAAATTGGATTGTAAATAGAGCTAAGGTCTTTGAGAAGCACTGGAAGCCTTACTGCACAAGCTACTTGCTAGGAGGAACATAAATGTACTTTTGGTACTGGCTTGTTACCTGACATAAACTAGTACCTTTAATTGGCATCATTTCAGTTGTATTCCCATGTTTAGAAGTCATGCCTTTTCAACCTGACTAATTCTATTATCTAATCATTTTAGCCATTGTAACTGTTGGGTTAAGTTAGTCTTCCGTTCCTTTTCTACTTCTGCTGCTGTCACGTTCTTGAAACATTCATTGGCTTTTGAATTTAAGCCTAGAATAGCTCTGAAGTAACTGTTTTATACGTTAGATGACTATATTTAGGGGAAATTGGTTGCTCTAATGAATTGTTCTAATGGGATATTACTTGAAATAACATTGAGATTGTGTTATCACTCTTGATGGGCAGATAAGAAGCTTCTCAATGTGTATTTTTATAGTTGTGGATTTTTATACATAGTGTTTGCATATAACCTGCCTGGCCCATAAAGACACTGGCACTGTCTTTATGTAAAAACAAGACTAATAATTCACAGCACTCTCCCTTGTCTTGGAATTTCTTTAGGAGAAAATGCTCAGTTAGTCTAGAAGGATTTTATTTTGGAGTGGTTATTGCTGTTTGTAAGTGGGAGAGAGGTGCTGAGGGAAACCTGCGCTCTGAGGAAGTGTTTGAGATTTTGTTCTAGCAGCAGAGGGACTCAGTAGGATTTGGTTTTGTTCTTTTTTTTTCTAAAATTGCTATCAGTACTATTGTTATCTCTATGAGAACAATATGTTTGGGAGACCTTCCAGTTTTTTCAAGTACTTTGTCTTCCGCATATTTCAGCCTTCTCTGGTCAAACTGATGAGTAAAAGAAATGAATGCTTAAGGAGGAAAAAGGAAATTCACATTCAGTTAAAACTAATAATTTAAAGAGAAGTTGTTAATAAAGTTGAGGAATGAGGTAAGGAAAAGCTTTACCTATTGTCACTGGTTGCTACAGTGTGTTTGGTGACCATATTTCCCCTGACTCTGTGTCCCCCTCCCCCCAGCATTTTCCTTCCCAGTCTCGTCTTATTTCTGTCTCATAATCAGAAATATCATGACAAAGACCTTGAACCAACTTTGTATTTAGCAGGGGAAATCTCAGGAGAGCTGAACAATTGTCTAACTTCTCTTTCTGGCCTAAGTAGATCAGCCTCTGTATTCCTGCACATGATGATCTGCAGTGAGGGAAAAGTTACACTGCTCTAGGCAGTGTTGTGGGTTATTCTCCCTTCCCTGTTTTCACCTGCTAAGTTATGTTTTCTGTGTTGCAGCTGTCATGTCATATCCCAAGGCCATGAGCAATTAGAAAACTCAAACAAGAAGTAATATATCTGTGAATAGCATGAGCTCTTAGGGGCCACATCTTTTTGGTTCTGGAATTTCAGTATGGTAGTAACTACCAAGAAAACTATATCCTAGTCTTTAGCTGTAACTAGAGAGCCCAGTTTATTGCAGGATACAAAATTGATGTGATGGGTTAAGTTCAGTGCAAGGTATTATGTCTTCCAAAGGAGTGCTGTAAACTCAGGAGGATTGAGTATATATGTAAGGAGAAACCACCTGCCGTTCAGTCTTTCAAAAGATAATTTGGTGTTTATTTACAGACCAGTTTTGGATTTCAGTGATTATTGCCTCTATTTGAATTATGTTTTAAAGTAACTATAGATGAAGTATAGTCTTTATTTATGATCCTCAGTTTACACTTTATTTCAACTCTATAGACCTTACAAGAACTGTATTAGTAGAGATTTGCACCCACTGGGTTAAAGAGAGGGTGACTACGTGCTCTGCTGACTCCAGTTTGCTCGGTGCTGAACCCTACTCCCTCTGTGTAGCCTGCACCTTTGAAAATGGCAGATGTTGCTGAGGTGACTGCATTCTATAAACATGTTCTGTAAATAGCTTGATTTTAGATTTAATTATCATTCAGATGTCCAAGTTACTGGCCTTTCTTACTGAAAAAGATAATCCCTATTTGAAGTGCCTAAAATGGTCATGTGGACATTGTCAGGCTTTCTGAAAGTCCAGTAGCTTGCTCTTCATTAAGTCAAGTGTCAGAGTGGTAAGTACTTTGATCCAACCTCCTGAGAATGGGTTGCAAAGACACTTAGCTGCACACTCCTTTTCTCTGCTGCCACAGTCTGTGGCCTCTAAAGGAACAGAGGTGGAAGAGAAGTAGGGCAGAGCTGTACTAGTAACTAGAGCAGAGTCTGAGGGAAAGGACAGGGTTGAAACCTCAGCTTTCCATGTCCTAGTCTAACACAGTAACCACTCAGTCCTTGTGGAAATAGAAGGCTCACAGACTTGCAGAATCACTGAGGTTGGAAAAGTCCTCTTGAGAATATACAGTCCAACTCCCTGCTCAAAAGAGGAACCTCTAAAGTAGGTTCTTCAGGTCCAGTTGGGATTTCATATATCTCTGCAGACGGACACTGTATAACCTCTTTGAGCAACCTGCTCCAGGGTTCACCTTGAGCCTGGTGTGCTGAGGTGATTTACAGAGATTGCTTTATTCAGTACAGATAATGATATCTCTCTTGGAAGGATGTGAAACTCTCTTGTTGTTGGGGGGAGGGAAAGAAGGGGGGAAAAGCTTTAAGAGATATTTGCACATTGATTTTATGGATTCTATTTTTGAATCAATAGTCTGGCCAGTACTGTGACTTCCTCCTTTTCCTGTTCTCTGTTATTTTGAGTGCAAGCTCTAAAAGAACTAGTCCTTCTGAAACCTGTACTTCTGAGTCTTTTTAAAAAGAGATTTGAAAGAATAAAGGTTGCATTCCCATCTAGTGTCCTACATAGCTGGCAGGTCAATACTGAAATAAATCACTGAAGAGATTTTTTTGGTGTAGCAGTTGAGTTCTCTCAGCAGCTGTTTTGCTTTGTTTACTTATCTGTGAAGATTTCCTTCTTAAATAAAAGTGCTCTAGATCAGATTCTGTGATGTTTGGTGAAAGATTAAGAGCATTATTTAATGGAGATTTCATTTTTAACAGAGTATTGTACGGTTGGAACTGTGTCAGCCTTTTTAAAGTTCTAATCTAATGAAAAATAAGTAAATTATCTGATGCTGTGTTGAAAAGCTGTGATCCTACAGCTTTTATTTTCAAAATCTGACACAAAATTGTGCTTAAGATGGCAATAGATAATCACTGTGACTAGGCATTAACTAACCTTTTTATATTACAATTTTTTATTTGAAGATGAAAAGCCACATGCTACTCGCTCAGTGTTCTACCTAGTTAGTGTTCCCATCTGCTGCTCAGATTCCTCTGCTGTCTCAAGTGACTTACCAGTTTCTCAGATAATGTTTGAACTTCAGATATTGCAGACCCTGGAGTTCATTTCTTTAACCACTTGCTACTGGCTTTTCCCCCCATGATTTAAAAATCTTATTGTTCTTAGATTCTTAAATTTAACTCTAAATCTAAAATTTATACAGACACTAGTCTTCGTGGAGTTCTTCTAGGAGCTCCTGCATGAGCCAAGCTGCAACTCCTGAATTTCTCTCTCCTAACAGTCTTTTTTGAAGTACAGGAGCTATTTCCTTAGGACACTCAAAACAGTATAAACCCCTTTAGCTGTGATGTTTTCATCTTGGCATGTAATCAAAATAGTTTATATTTGATTGTTTACTATTATATGAGATACTGCTGTGTGTGCTCCTTTCTGATTTTGGGGGATATTATAGAACAGATCATGGCATCCTTCTCTATTCCCTGGATTGGTTTTTATCAGATTCTCTCTGTCTTAGAAATACTCCTTGAACAGCTGCATGTATTTTTATTACTAGGAGAGAGGCTAGGCATGATGTAATGGGTAAGGCACTTGATTTGGGGCTCAGGGTTTTCTGCTTGGTGCTGGTTCTGACTTGCTGCATGACCTTGGGCACAGTGTGTCACCCCTGTGCATCTCCTTCTTTTCTTGACACTCATCTGCCTGTCTCTTCCCTTTAGATGCCACACTGTTTTGGACAGGAACCTCTTTTCCAGATATACATGCACATACTCTGATACAGAAAGTGTCTGGTGCCAAGCAAGCTGTGGAGGTATTGTTTCAACAGAAGTTGTGGATATGTTGTTGAGTGGAAATTAGAAATTTTGAGTTAACAGTTCAACACCAAAGCAAGTAGTCAGGTTTTATTTTTTGGAAGTTATGGAGCATGTACATTGCTGGAGCAGTGCATACTCAGAACTTCTCAAAATCAGGCCACCCAGTTAAAAGTCCATGAAAATAGCAGTATATACATAGCTCTAGGCATTCACCTTTTGAAACTGTGGCCTCTACTCTCTGTGGCCTGCTTTTCAGAGCAGTTTTGGTCAGAGGGGAGAGAGAAGAATTGTCACACAGGTCAACTTCAGGCACCTCTATCTGTATTTGAAGCTCCTATTAGAGTGAAAAGAAAAATCTTTTTCAATTTAAAGCCTCTTAATCACTTACTTGAGACTCACTTCTTTATGTACATACCAGTAAAGTATCTTAAGTTAGTGGGCTGATGTTAGCTACTGCAAATAACCACGCCAGTTTTTTAATGTTGATTGTATGCTCTCTTTCCAACCAAGAATGCATGCAGACAGATGTCTTGTTCTCTCACTACAAATGTGTGGTGCATGTTCATTCACTGGATTTTCATTTCTATCTGAAGACTAGTGTACATGTGTGGAAGGAAGGAATTGGAATGGAATTAATATGCTCTGTGACTGGAAGGAGTTTGTCTACAGGGCATCAGCTCACAGCAGAGTTGCACATGGCAGTGCTCTGTACCCGGCTGTCACCGCTTGGTAGGTCTCGGTCCTGCTCTGTCAAACTGGAAATACCCTGGGACATTTGACCCAGGGAGGTGTTACCTGACATCTTTCTCATAAAAGCTCATTCATTCATCTAGGACAGGGGTAACAAAGGGACATGAGCATGTCGGTGTCATGATGAACAAGCCCTGGCTTTGAAATTTAAAGTAGACAGCTGCTTCCAAAGGACTAATCCTGTCCTGAGAGAGGTGGCAGGAAAAGAAAGTGGGAAGCCCCAGAAGGAACCTGTAGTCTGTCTTGTACCATCTCTTCTCTTGTTCAAGTAGTTTATAAAAGGATTTTCTAAGGTAAGAATATTGAAAGTTAGCCATTTCATAAACAGAAAATATGATCAGGCTTTCCTGTCCCTTCCTGCCTCTCCTCCCCTCCTTTAGGATTTCATTATTTTGGGCTGTCATCTCTGTCCCAGCATGGGTAGGAGGGACCAGAATGCTGGGGCCTCTGTGGGTATGATGGGCACAGTCCCTGTCCTCCTACCCAGGAGTGTCAATCTGCTGGCCTGCTGCCTCTGGCCTCCTGAGATCCATCAGCTTGGTACTGCTCAAGTGACTCTGCAGTCCAACAGGCACAAAGCCCAGAGAAAAATATAGAAAACATTTTTGTTGTTTTGTCTTACAGTGTGCCAATCAGAACTCCTTGAACCAACAAACAGCTGTCATCTCGGATCCCTAGTAGTCTTGATGGCCACTGAGCTTTCAAAATAAGCTTGCCTGTAAAGTTCAGATATTTTTGTGTGCACTTAGGTTTAAACTTAGGTGCTTTTGTGACCAGATATGGGAAATGTGCACCCCACTTTCAGTCTCTTTTGCTTAACTGAATCTAAAAAAGAAACAAGGCTGGACCTTTTATCCATTTATTGCATACCAGTGTTGGAAACTTTTATTTTGCATCTACATGCATAATTTCAAAGCATACGTGTACTTGATAAAGCTGGAAAGGTGGAAAATTTTATACCAATTTAAGCAGGAACTTCTGTGAATTTTGTGTTAGGGGCTTGAGTGGATCTGAAGAATGACTGAATCTGCTTTGATGGCGTAAAGATATAAGCCATAACTGCACTCCATCGTAATGGGGCATTCCTAAGACATCTCCAGTTTGAGTTTTATGAACAGAACATAGATTAATTCCTGAGGATTATTGTCTCTCTAGGATTAAGAAAGGAGGAGCAGGGATTCTTCTTGTCATGATGAAGTCTTCACTGAATAAACTGGATGTTTTAAATTCCAGCACAGTTGTGTTTCAAGTGATTCTGATCCTCTTGAGCAGAAATTTCTTTGGCTGGCATCCAATTTTCCCAAGTGTCTGGGTGCTAGAAAAAGTAATGAAAGAGCATTGAAGGATAAATTGCTCCTAATATCGATGTAAAACAACTGGGAATACTTTGTGCAGTAAGTGGCTTTTCCCAGTGTTTCTACTCATATTGTCATAAGATCAGAGGTCAAGAAATAAATCCTAGAAAATGAGACCTTTCATCTGAGTTGGAAACCAAGACTTGGCTGCTTAAACATTATTCTAGTTCTGGCGTAATGTGTTCATGTCACTCTTGTTGCTGAAGGAGGAGTTTATTTTAGGATGGATTACAGTGATCTGGTGAGAACAAGAAAAGTAGCATCCCTTACATTTTCTCAGATAAGTATCTAGCCAACACGTGGTATCCCTGATTAGATTCCAGTCTCTCCTCATGAAGAGTCCAGCAGGACCTTAAGGCTTTATAAGGCTTGCATGGAGTCAGCTGATAACAATACCTGAGAGATCCCTGAAGAGGATGCTTTCCTTTACCAGGGCCACTAACATCCAGTCTAAAGTCACTATTGGCTCACATACCACTTATCTGCTGGCTTTGTGCAACTGTTCCATCTGAGTGTATCAGTAAAGAAAATCATGAAAGCTTGGGTGCGTTTATGTCCTTGATGTCAGTAGTTGGTTCTGTCTCATGAGTTTTCCAAATGGCTTTCAGAAGGTAGAGTGGAAGAGGGTTAAAGAATAAATGTTGATGAAAGGGACTTGAAAGGATCTCAGTTTCCTGTATAGTTTATGATTCAGTGGAACCAAACCTCTATGGTCAGTTGTTTGATAATCTTGCTAGACAAGGATTTTTCCTGTTTGGAGTACCTTTCTTACAGTAGTGCTTGCTGATTTTTTTGTTTTTCTGAAGTGTAAATGCTGCATATGGGGTGGAAATAAAGAGATCCAAATGCATTCATAGGCTGGTATGGGTGTATGGAGCCAGTCATGGAGGCACTTCTGGAGCATCAGTAATAATGGTGCGTGTCACTGCATTTGTATTAAGGAAACAAAACTGATTCAGCAGGATACAGCTTAACTCCATGAAAACAAAAAGATGCTACTCTGAGAAGAAAAAGTGCTAAGTGTTACAGGCATGTGTTACATACTTTCATACCCTATTTGGTGGACAAGCGTGTTTCAGAACTTGTGGCCTTTGTAGGGAAATACAAAAACTGTTTAGTTCTGTACACAGACAGTGAACCACTGCTTGTTAATTTGGGTTAAAATAGTCTGAATAGTAGAAATTGTGTATCCCCCAAATGGCAGTTTATGTCCATGTTGCTCTAGTTGCATTCAGGCCTTTGGGCCTATTAGAGTTCTTGTAAGCTGTCAGCTAGAGATTGGGTAGCTGGACACAATTCAGTACATTGAAAAAACTTCCCCCCTCCCTTTCCGCCCCCGCCCCAAAGAAATAATCTCTCCTCAGAGGACAGATCTTAGATAAACTGAATCATCAGAAAGTACAAAGACCAAAGAAATGGAGATAAATAAGCTGTTTTCGATGTGGCAAGTGAAGCATCCTCTTCTAGTGGCATTCCAGGACATTTCTTACTAACTCTGGAAAAGGCAAATGAACGCAGGATGGCAAACTTTTTAGGTAAGTCCAAAATGTTTAGCTTTTTCCAGACAGCAATATCAGATAGGTTTATCAAAAGACAATATAGAGTCAGGATGATGATAGACCCACTTTATTGTGATCTCTTGGGCCCGTAATGAAATAATATGGGCAGCTCATGCATTGTTAACTTCTGTATTGACTCACTGCTCAGGAAAGACCTCAGTATCACAGTGGGTAGCTCACTGGAAACTTCTGCCCCCTCAGCCTCTGTAGTCAAAAGAGAATTTGCCAACAGAATCAAACAAAAAGATTATGGTGGCCAAAAATAGCATGGAAGATACTGAGCATACAGTTATGGAAATAAAGCACTTTCTTTTCCCGAAGACTGTTTTCAGTTCTGCTTTCCTGAATTTAAAAATACGCATTAGAAGTGAAAGGAATCCTGGAGAAAAGGGACATGATCAGTGCCAAGAGATGGCCACAGAGGGCAAGAGTGAGATTAATCTCAGGTTAGCAGAGGGGGAACAAAACCTGAGCAAACAAAATATAAATAAACGGAGAAATATTCCCCTTTTTCTATTTCCTGCCATGTCAGAGTAGAGTTCCACTGCATAGCTGTGCAGTTGACAAAATATCAACTAAGATCATAGCTGGACTGAAAGATGTAGGAGACATTCATGTCTAGTTTTGAAAGGTTTGCAAACCCTTGTGGTTGGGGGTATATAGCACTGACTGATGGATGTTAAAAAGAAACTCCACTGATGAACTCTGAGCTGCATAACTTGGGATATGTTGGGGGACAATATATATTCCTTTTTCTCCAATTTGAAACCCACTGCCAAGCTGGAGAGATTGAGATGATACAGTATCAGCTGAATTGGGAGCTTATTTGGTTTCCTGTGTTCATTTACAATCTCAAGGAAAGCAAGAATGCCTGAAAGTGCAGTGAGGATTTAAAGCATTCTCTGTACTCCATAACTTTTAAACCTCATGTGAGTATTAACATTTTGATATTTTTACTGTCTTGTGAATAAAGTCTTGGTATTTAATATAAATTATTATGAACACTCAGCATGTTAAATGGGAACTCAAATAGAACCAGACGTGTTAAAACTGTTATTCTTTCAGAAATACGGCTGATGACATGATTATGACTTTTTCGTTGATAGTTCTCTCTTCTGCTACATTAAAGTCCACAGAAGACCCTGTAGAGCAAAGCAAAGGAGTGTGCACGAGGGGACAGAATGGAGGCACTGCAGGGCAGGCACTTGTAATACATGATGAGGAGTTAACTGTACGGAACACCCTTGAAGAAGTTTTTCTGTTAGCTTTTATTCTACTAGAGGATCAAGGAGGTCACCCTCCAGATCACACTGGTGCATTGTCTCGGGCAGGGTGTTACTTGACACACTGGGACTTTTCAACTTTTAAAACATTTTGTTTCATCTCCTCCCTTGCTACCTGGCAAAATTATGAGTAAGACTGACGGGTTGCAAAATTTATCTCCCATGTAAACGTGAAAGTGATTTAACAGATAACGTTTCACAGTCTCACCCTCCTGCCCACCCTAACAAGCCTGCTCCATGATCAGAATAGCTGCAGCTTTTTCCTTGCTGCACCTCCGCTGCCAGCTTCTGTAGTGTCTGTGGGGGCCAGGAGGGAAGGAAGCACTCAGCTGTTACTGAGAGTGTTAACTTTAGATGTAGCATCGGGTTTCCTATGTGAGGGAGTGTTCGTGTCCCAGGCCCTTCTTAATCAGCTTGAGGATGCTGTGTGGGCGTTTGCTCTGTCTCTGAGTGTCAGTGAGCAGCCGGCAGTGAAAATCTTTCCTGCAGAGACACAACGTGTCAGTCTTGCAGACATGTACCCACCACCCGTCTGCTGATGAAAGGTACATGAATATTCTGAATTAGGTCCTTCTTTTGACCAAGGGACGCTGAACATACTGTGAAGGCGATGGAAGATGTTAACATTCAGGAAGAGCTTTATCTTTTCTGGTTTGTATTTTGTTAATATTTGAAGGTCCACTGAGTTCTTGGTTGTGTGGGAAAGTTGAGCTTCACTGAAGCAATTTCTTCACTGAACACGGAGTTTACTCTATCACACCAGCTTAGTTAGTCACTGGTGTGTTGACAAGACACCCATCCAGGTAAGCAGTAGGAACACGGAATATGAGCCCCATCCTGGGCTAAGTCCTAGTTTGCATGTAATACAATTAATCTACATGCAGCACTGTGGGCAAGGCATAGTCTCTGAGATTTTAGGATCTGTAATCATAGAACAATAAAATGGTTTGGGTTGGAAGGGACCTTAAGACCATCTAGTTCCAACCCCACTTCCATGGGCAGGGACACTTTCCAGGTTACTCAGAGCCCTGTTCCACCTGATCCTGAACACTTCCAAGGATGGAGCATCCACCACTTCTTTGCAACCTGTTCCAGTGCCTCACCACCCTCACAGTGAAGAATTTCTTCCTAATATCTTCTTATTGTTCAGATTTAGGGCTTTGGCAACAGCCCTGCTTACTCTCTTAGTCTCTAAAATGCCAGCCTGACCTCCTTGCTTCATCAGAGGAACGTTTTGAGGGTTAGTCAGCACTTGGGAAGCCTGTGTGTGTACTGTTTGAACACTGGAAGAAGGGGTAATTATGGTAAGATTTTTGCTCACAGTTCTGCTGTAGTGCTGAAACAAATTAATGGGAGTAGTTATGAACCTCCTGTAGTGGACGTTTTGGAAACAGGCTGGATAGATGAACATCTGCCAGTGTTGGTGTTAGGAGCATTTTATCTTCCCAGAATGCAATGGGACTGGGGTAGGTAGCCTGGTAGCCTTTCCAAACCAGTATTTTCTGATGTTGTTTGTCTTTCAGAATGAAAAACATCAGCTACTGACAGCTGGAGCTACAGAACTTAACCACGTCATGCCAAAACGTTAATGGACACCTTTCCTGTGCAGAGCTAGCACAGAGAACGACCATAGGCTTACCTACGCTGGCTTAAGAGCTAAGCAGTCTGAGTAGTCTTGGGCTTCCACTGGGGCAAAGTTTCCATAGGTCAGTGCAGCCAGACCTGGATATGTTTGGCTGTGCTCCCATACAAAAAAGCAGTATGTTTCAGCTGGACACGCCCCTGTTACTCTGGCTCTTTGGGGCCAAAGTTAGCTTCATTCTGCTTTTTTGGGATGCTGAGAGAGAAGCAGTGGGCTGGCTGCACCTGTTCATATGGATGTGGCACAGGAGAAAGTATTTCTTCCTTGGTGGAGAAATCTGTGGAATGAATTTCACTTGTTTCACGGGGGTGAGGCAGTGGAGCGATGCATTCCTGAATCAGCAGGCTTCTCTTGCCTTGCAGCATTCGCAACCGCACATTAAATCTAAAGCTATAAATTGTGTAATTTGCATAAGATATTAGGCAGAGAAGCACAATGGGACAGATGCTAATTGCTGATTTGGGAATCCTCACAAGCATTTGCCAGGAGATAAACTGCAGTTACTTCAGTATTGGGCAATTAGTGTTGGTTTTCTAAATGGAGAGAAGTGTATCACACCAGCTGATTTCTTATACTGTGGAATTTGCTGATTCCATTGTTGATCTTGGGGGCAGGTTTTCAGTTCCTTTTTAAGACAATATTTTTTAAAAACCTACTAGTTTTGGCAGGAAGGCAAATGCAGTTTGGGAGGGATGTTCCCACCAAGAAAGTTCAAATGCACATTCCTGTTTTGCTGCAGGGAATTCTTTGGCATTCCATAGTTCTTTCATAGGTTGTCATGCAGGTGCACCAGACTGCAGATTAGGGGTTTTTTTGGTTGATTTTTGTTGCCTTTGCAACCCAGATTTTGGTATGAGTTTCGAGGGTAAAATCTAAGCAGACATTTTATTGCAGTTATCATTAATTTAGACACAGAGGTTTCTGATCAGGTGGTTGGCTGCCAGTTAGTTAAACTGCTAAACCTAGGCAGCAGAAGTGCTTAGGGGAGTGCAGAGCTCTACACTTGCCAGGTTTTGTAGTCACTCTGAGCGTTGTGTCTTCCAACACTGCCCCACAATGTTTGTATGCCTTCCTGTTTTAAGAGCTGTTAATGAAATACAGGCAATTCTGTAAGTGTGATACTTCCCCTCAAGGTCCCACACTGTGGGAAAGTAAATGTCCTAGATGCTAGAGCTGATTGTATTGCTTCTGGTTTTCAGTATTTTGAAAGAAAATAATGTTTGAAGAGATCAGAAAATATCCATTTTATTTTTGCTGAAATGATCATTTATAATGAGCCTAAAAGAGGTGGTGGAAAGAGTCAGCGTTCTTGAGATTTCAGAATCTGGAGAAGAAGAGAAGAAAATGGCTCGTCTTTTCCTCCCGTTCCTCTTGCACTCTTATTCCATGGCCCCAAAATCCCAGGAAGAAAGGTGACTTGTTCTTTTGGACACTTAATATAAAGTGAGAGTAAAGGAGCTATGCTTTATGTTTCACTGAAAAGCATTTTACTTCACACCTGTGATGAAAGTGCAAGGCTATTTGGCCCATCCATTTGTTTTGATCCTAACATTAAGGACTTACTATAGCTATAAGCCAGTTATATGCAAGAGTAAAACACAAACTGCTCACACTGGTGGAGGGCTGGATTTACAAGAGAGTCCCATTTAGGAGACACTGTGGGCTTGTCTTCATGAGGTGTGTTGCTTTTCGTTCCTTCCAGTGAATGACAGCTCTGATGTGGATGCTCTTACACAACTTCCTGCGTGGGAGAAGGGATGAACAGTACTAGAAGAAAGCACCTTTGTATTCTTTATAACTACATCCATGCAGGTGTTTGGGCAGGGTTACCATTCCAGATGATACTTGCATCTTTGGCAGGAACTGCTCCATGGATGCAGCTCTTTGCAAGTGCATGCCTGTCCTGAGCCAAGATCATGCCATGCTTTGCCTCTTCCCTCTTGCCTTACTCCTTTAGAGTGATTATTTTCAAAGACACTGTTGTGAATTAGGAAAAATTCTTTGTGAAACAGGCTGAAGATGTGTAATCATCACTTAAGTAGTTAGACAAGCTTTTAAAATTATGTAACCAAGTAGCTGAAACAGTAGTGGAACCTGTGCCAAACACAGGCATGTTTGCTCTCTGGAGGAAGGTATGGGTGGAGGGCCTCACATGCTTGGTTTGTGAAGGTTTGTCTACATGGGATTGTCTTCGTGCACCAGATGCAGCCGTAGTATCAACCTAAGGGGTTGCTGAGGTGAGGGGGATAAAAAAGGGAATAGGTGAAAATGCTTCAACAGGTGGTACATTTGTGCCTGTGAAGCTGCCTCTCTACTACTGAACACACAAAAGAGAGAGCAAGACAGACAGACTGGCTGTGCACAACAGCCCTTTTTTTTGTTCTTCCTGCAAGGAAATGGTACTTTCTGTGTTAGTTCAGTATCGAGGCTTATAAACATAAGCAATTTAGCCAGGATTATCTAGTCCTGGCCCACCTGTTGTAAGCACTTTATCATCCGACCCATTCCAGAAACCCAGGGTGAGCATTTACTGCATAAGAATCACATCTAGACATGTGCAAACTTCTCTGAAGCTGGCAGTACTTGTCTTATCTTTCCTATTAATATATCTGATTTAACAGAAGAATTTTATCTTCAGGAAAAAAATATGTGCCCTAGTTCTCTATCTGATCATATGATCAGGGGTTTTTTTTTCCTTCCGATTTAGGATTAGGAAGGAATTCTTAAACAAATTTTATCTCCTAAATGAAAAGATACCAAATTTTAGGTGCATTTTTAACCATAAAAGTCAGTGCATTGCATTGGCTCACTAGTGTTTGTTTAGTTACAGTGAAAGTCAAAGCCTGCCTGGATCTGAAGAATAAAACAAATACATATCATATTGAATGTAATGTGTCTCATGATATGCAGCTGGTTTTGATCCATTTTCCTTCTGTGCTCTCATTCAGTCTTGTTTTTATATTACTTTGTCCAAGAAAATTTCTTTTAGTAACTTTACATAGCTCTTGGTTAGCCTTTATAGGAAAATTCATTTTTCCTTTTGTAAAGGTAGATCTCCATACACTGAATGTTTGTTCAGACTTACAGGGAAGTTTTTTGTTTTCTTTGAAACCTAAATGTAAGTAGCCTTTGTCTTCTTTTCTTTTTTGACTTGAAAAAAACAACTGACTTTTTCAAAACATTTTCTGGTTTGTGCTCTGGTTGTGTCATTTTTTTTTGCTGTATATACCATGTTTACTGCAGCTTCTCAAAACTAAAGTGTTGATGTGTGTTTTTAGTGGCTATAGGGCACATAGCATTAATCTAGGAACAGCACTATCATTATCTCCCTTAAAGCATTGGTATGTTAAAGCCAGGAAGGTACAGACAGACAGTTGAAGTTGTTAAACCTGTTGAAGAACTCCACTGTGCTGGGACTTGGAAGGCTTGATCCTGTTTCAATACTTTGTCATGGTGCCTGGGTAGGTACTAATCTCTCCATCCCCTTGTTTCTTCATTTCACACCCCTGGTCCCTTCATCAGTCCTGTTTGGTTTGAAACTTCTGTGAGGGAGGCGACACCTTATTGTGTGTTTTGTACAATGCACAAAATATTTGCCTTCCAATGCCACTGTAACAAAAATGATCCTGCAATGTTAGACTTCTGTGGTGTCCACATAGCTTTTAATTTTAACTGCATATAGAAGAAATGCTTTGAAACAACATTTAGTGAAAGCTAAATTCTGAGCTATGACCTGGTTTCTTTAAATATCCAGGTTTTGTCATTATTTTGAAGCCTTCAGTATCTGATGCTAAAAATACACTGTACTGAGCTTCCCACATGTATGTAGTTATATAAATCTTGCCATAAATAATACTTGTTCACTCGATCATTATAGAAATGCCTTGACATACAGTTCATAAGGGATTTGCTCAGAGCAAACCAAAATTCAGTAGAAAAACACAGATTAGAATGAGAGTTCCTAGACCTATTTAGGTCCTGCTTATATAGTATAATTTTAATAATTTCATAGCCTAGTAATTTTTCTGATATCTAGACAAATCTGAAGGGAGCTAAGGAGAATCCTCCATAATTCTTCAGTCAGCTGTGAAATGCGAAGGGTTGGTGCTGCACCTTTACAGTAGAATACCTTGAAAAGGTGAAAGTTAAATATCTTAATATTCTTTCATTGTGCTATGCACAAGCGTAGGGTGGAATGCTTCAGTCCTTTACAGTTTGGATTTCAGGGCCATTTTGTAAAAATGCTTGAGATTATAAAACTAAAACACTGAGTAGTATGAAAGTCCTGGTTGTTGACAGTTATTGGGAGAAAGTGTATTTTTTAAATGGAAAGGAGAAAAGGTTAGTAGAACTGATGATATGTGAGGCAAGGTTCTTCAGGCTAGCAAAAAAAAGTCCAAGTGGATTTGTGCTTTAAAAAAAAAAAAAAGGAAACAAAGAAAAAAAAAGGAAAAAAAAGACTTTACAGGAACCTTCCAGTGCCCAAAGGGGGCTTCCAAGAAGGCTGAAGAGGGACTTTACACAAGGGCATGTAGTGGTAGAACAAGGAGGAATGGCCTTAAGCTGAGGGAGGGTAGGTTTAGATTAGATATTAGGAAGAAATTCTTCACTGTGAGGTTGATGAGGCACTGGCACAGGTTTCCCAGCGAGATTGTGGACTCCCTGTCCCTGGAGGTGTTCAAGACTGGGCTGGATGCAGCTCTGAATAACCTGGTATAGCAGAAGGTGTCCCTACCTGTGGGAGAGGGGTTGGAATTAGACGATCTTTAAGGTTCCTTCCAATGCAAACCATTCTATGATTCTATGAAAAAAGATTGGTGCTGAAGAGGGATTATCTGGACAGGGGGCAGTTGTGAGCAATAACTCCTAGGGTATCACATATAACTTGCAGGTATTAGTATCACAAAGCACAGATGCTAAGATTAGTGAGGGTGCAAGCTTGTATTGAGCAAACTGAAGCAGAGTCTGAAAGGGGAGTGACTGATGCAGTTGACCTCTGCAAGAGTGTTAGTAGTAAACATACATCAGAAATTCTTAGTGAGATCTCAGGGTTGATTTAATTAAGAAGAAAATGTTTTGACTTAATTCTCAGAAATGAGCAATCCCTATTTGCATGAATCCCAGTTTTGCCTTAGGTTCTTCTGTCAAGTGGTGGATGTCATTGGTGCCCAGCTTACCAGTCCCTCAGCCCGACAGATTGCCTTCATGTCTCTTGAGTTTATCCCTGCACATCCTGCTTCAAGTTGAAAAATAAGATTGTGAAATCAGTGCACTGCGAGCTGCTGGGAAATTTATTTCTGCAAAGAAACAAAATTGCAGTTTGTTAGACCTATTACTAACAGCCAAACTCTGTAGGACCTAATTCAGACCTTAAAATAAACTTTAGGAGTGAAGAAAATTGCTATGCACAGAACAGCAAGGCAGAATGCACGAAGAGTGGTGAGGTTTTTGGTGCCCAGCACCTTCTGTTCTGTGTGCTCCCCAGGATCCCTGCAGAGCCTTCGTTATGCAAGAACACTAGAGTGGGAAGGAACATGTAGTAAGCACCAGCAGGACTGCAGTGTTCACTTTTAAAGTGTGTCATTTTTTCGTGGGTCCTAGATCTCATTTCTGTACTTGAGGTGAGAATTGTGCTTAGCTCTGGTCTGGATGCAGTAGGGATAATTTGTTGTTTTGCAAGTGGAAGATGAATGGAATTACTCAGGGCATCCTGGTTCTCATCCAGCTGCTTTGATTCTAACTAGCATTTGTGGGTCAAATCTGTGAGTTCACTGCCTTTTGATGTAGAATGATGTTGCGGAAGAATTTCAGTTTTCTGACCTTTTGTTGTTCTGTCATTTCTCTGCCTTCCTCTTTTTCTTTCTGGCTACGTGATCTATGAATGCAAGATTGAGCAGAGATCCTTTCCAGGAGGATACTCATCTGTTTCCCTTAAAAAGTAGGCAGGGAACATGAGTGAGAGAAGGCAGATTGAGAGGAATAGGAAATTCAAGCAGTGTAGAGGGGTTGCATTAATAAGCGTGAGAATAAATTGCTCATACTGTTTTTTGAAAGGGATATTGCAAAAGCAGACAGTAATTAAAATTTAAGAAGTTTTGGGGGTTAGTGAAGCTATTTAAAACTTAATTATTCAACAAATTATTTGATATAGTTTAATGCCAGTTATTACAAAGTAGTGAGAGAACAGATATTCAAACTTCATAATTTTCCTGCCAGGGCATGACAGGAAGCAGTTAAACTTTTAGGAGAATGAACAGTGAAAAAGGTTAAAAAAAAAAAATCTGTTTTCTCTGTCCGTATTAAATAACATGCTGAAAGAGAATACTAAGAGCAAATGAAGCAGGTTGTGATTTATCTTCACTTCCAGGGGACATCAGTACTGGAAGCAGCTCTTCTCATACTGCAGCTCTCTTCTCACCTAGTGAAAAGAAAAATGTGATTGGAGAACATCTGCTCTAGTTCAATAGGTGCAAACATCTAACAAGTTTATTTGCAAGAGAATGTGAGGCCACCTAATTCTAAGTTTTACACATGTACAAGACTAGAGCACGAATTCCACTGGAGAGTGCTTATTCTTAGAAAAATAAAACAATAAAGTGTTCCAGTATGTGAATGTAGATGCCTTATCCACATGCGAAATCTGGGTGTGGAACTTGACAGGTATTATTTGTCTTCTAAGCATCTGGAAATGTGTGCACATTTTTCCCTTTTGATTTTATTAACTGTTAGTTGTGCCAGGGCCCCCACTGTGGGGGGGGGGATTTCTGACCTGCTCAGTATTTGCCAATTTAAAAAAAGTTCATTCCACAGTGAGCTAGAACTGCTGGCAATAGCAACTTTTCCCACCAAGCTGGGGAAGGAGAAGTAAGTGCAGCTTATGTTGTGCTGCTGAAAGCTATCTCTGTAAAGATGGGCGTACTGGTGACAGTGGAACTGCTTCTCTGGGCCCTAGTGAATTCTGGCCACTGGAGCAATAGCCACACTACGTGCTGGCCATACGTGTGTGAGGTGCTCCAGCCCACCACCCCCTGTGCCCCATCGCGACGTGTCCCATTGCTGCGGTCACCTGTCTGCCTGGGATGTGCCTCAAGGCTGTGCAGTTTCAGGGCACCATATAACTTTTTCAGTCACTTTTGTCAATGAGGAAATGCTTTATGGAAGGATCATGAATATTGTAGCATGAACCTTGATGGACTGACAGTGTTTAATAAAATTTTGGGGGTTGGTTTTAATTTGTGATTTAACAGGAGGTAGCTGGAGTCTTACCTGAATTGATCACCTCCAAACCTAGCCACCGATTTTTGTGTTCAAGTCATCTGGATTAAGACTTTAATCTGAGTAACTACGCAATATGCATGTGCCCTTTTGTAACGCTGTATTATGCCTGGTCTAATGCCCAGTATTTTGATTTTTAGTCATTCAGGCAGGGATGTTTTTCTCACCATTGCAGAATACTTCTGACAAGCAAGAACAATGAAAAGAGGTACTATTTAGGCTTCAGAGCCCAATGTCTCCAAAGGTAGCCAAAACCTAAAGCAGTGGGGGTTTTTTCCCCTCTTCTCATCAGTCAGCATCTCAGAAATTGTAGTGTCTCATTCTTTTCTCTCTAGAGCCCTTATCTATTCAATTTACCTCAAGTGGAGTAAAAAACTCGAGTGTTTTATATGATGCAAATAGTGCAGGAGACCTGGTAGGACCCCTGGCTAGCTGTCTTCCTCCATCTTCCTCCTGTTTTCTTAGTGTTAAATTAAGGCCAGTCTCAATGCTGGGCTTTGTTGACAGAGGAGGGGCTATGGAAATTCAGTACAGGTTGTCATTAAAGTAACATAAGACATTTAATAAAAAGAACCCGGGGGACTGAGTGTGAAGAAATTTGTACAATGAAACACTTTTCTTCCACTCACTGTTCACCCTAACTCACTCTTCTCTTTTCTGCTTCACCAGCTAATCTCCAAAAGTACTTGTGGGCTTTCAAGTTTGATCAGATTGCAAGGAGCAACCTCTTGGAAGAAGGGATCAGAGAAAGATTAACACTGCTGGGAACTTGGTGTTTACCATTTCAGTGGTGCAATTTAGCTTTCTGCTTTATACTGATTGTCGTAAATGTTAAATAAATGTCATGGCTTTTAAAAACAGTCCAGAAGAGTGACACTGGTTTGTAGTTTGAAATAAAACATGTCTTTAGGGCTAGGCAGCATATTCAGAGTTGAGATAATTAAAATTAATGATAATTTAATGTAATGATCCTTATCCTGTAGGAAGACTTGTTTGCACAAAATGAAGTATTACATACGTTAAAGTCAGAGTTTGATGTAGAGGAGGAAAAGTCCATGGGCTGGCAGTATATCACCAAATGGAGCTCAAATAAAACAGACTGTATATTTGTGTTTTAATTAAACTTAATAGATGTGTCTGTGAAGAGTTGCAGCTAAACTTTGGTAGACTGAGTTGATCAGAGAACTGCTGTTCCCAAAATAGTATTTGTTTGTTATTTTTTCTTTTACATTTACCATTTGAGACATCTCCAGCTGATGGCTGGATAAGATTAATATTGGGATGGGTCTGCCATTTGTCACAGGGCTTCCTAAGTCTCTTTTGCCAGCACCAGCCTTTACGGTACATAATGATGGTGCCTTTACTGAAGGGTTTTCCATAATGGGAAAATGCCCATCGGCCAAATTTTCACCATCATCCTGTGAATGACTCTCCTGAGAACCAGCGCCTCTGATGTAATTAGCAGTTCCAGTGCTATTATTGAGATTGGAGACATCTGTTTGCTTTGTTTTTCAGTCTTACAGTGCCCTGAAATACCGTGCTTGGCTGGAGCTGGCAAAGCCTAGAGCAGCAGTGGTCCCCTCTGTGCACACTGTGCAGTGTGCTGTGTGTCACCTTGCAGGGGACAGGTTATTTCTATGTCATGCTTGCATCTAACCAGGAGCATTGCATCATGCAGGAGAAACATACATTTCTTCTAGATTGTATCTTTTTCCCAGTAATGGGGTGGCCCTCGTTGCCAGGCACATGCTAGCTCAGAATCAGAGCAGCCTCTGAATTTACAGCTCCTTTTCAAGGTAAAAGGAAGAAGATGGGCTGTGGAAGGGTGTTACTCAGCTCTGATTCCTTTCACGCTGCAGTGGACTAAGGATGCTTGTGTAATCAGCTGAACACATCTCTTCTCGGAGGGGGAGAATGAATGTTGTGTGGAGCTTTTCTAGGATTCAAAACCAGCATCTCAGCAGCTTTCTGAGCTCTTTGAGCTGAGCCCCACACCAGGCACATCTACTGCTACAAAGCAAATACAAAAAACCCCCGACCTAATCCAGCTACAAAATCTGATTCTTGATTTAAAGTTAGCCTAAAGTTAGAGGCTATTTCTAGCTATATGTTGTTGTCTATATTCTCAATTTGAGAATGAGCAGAACATATATAGTATGGGACCTTAAATTAAGTAAGTGGGTTTTTTGGGGGACAGGGGATATATATGGTGTACTTGAGCGGGCATGCTCTTAAGCAAACAGATTCCCTGCAGGCATCTCAGCTGAATGTTGTTCCCTACCTACCTGCATGGTAGTCTTTGAAAATTCATATCTAGATGTGATTATGGGTGAAATTCCGAGTCTGACCAGCACTACCACATTCTGAGCTGGGCCTGCAGTGTTTTTTTGGAGAAGAAATCTCCTCCCTCGTTCTGAGCACAAGGATGGGAAGATTTACAACTTGACTTAACTGCATAGATATTACATAATACCTCTTTGATGATGGCCTCTGATTAGATTTGTAAGTCACACAAAAGGAATGCAGTATGTTTAATCTCTGTAACTGCATAAGCGCAGCTTACCATCTTCATTATAACTGCTGAAATGCATTCCCTTCTGAACTAAGAAAATTTTATTAAACAGCTATTTTTTAATTATTTCATGTTCTTTTTAGAGCAGTTTCTAGTTATTAATAACTAGGTTTGTTGGCTTAGGGCACTTTAATATGAGAGGTAGGGACTTTGTGTAGGAGACTGTGTTCAAAATCTGACCTGCATCTATGAGCAATTCTCTTGCATTTCAGCAACTTCTTCCAACAAAATATATTCTTTCTTTCAGAAAGTGGCTAACCTCACAAAGACTGCATAATAACCTGGTACATTGAAATACAACCTAAATAGCCTCAAGTCCCAAAGCAAGCTTACAGAAGTATGGGTTTTGGGTTTTCTCCAGATCTTGTGCGTTAAATGCAAGATCATCTGATTGCCTGTGCTGTTAAGAGGCTCTACTAAAGACTCAGCACAAGTCTTTGCAGGCAAAAATATAAGATTTTTTGACAGAAACTTGCACTGTGTTACTGAAATGCTTCATTAGAGCAGCCAAACTCTTTCTTTTCCATCCCCAGTGCAGTAGCTTCACTGGCAAAGGATTTGATCGAACTGAAATGCAGAATTCAAAACTTCTTAAGGCAGCTGAGAGGGGAGGGAGCACAATGGAGGCCTGTGTGAATCGGGAGCAGCATGCTGATGATGAATGGGAACAGCAATGTGTTGTTTCTTCTGGTAAATATGAAAGTAGTAGGTGGTAAGTTTAAAAAACCCCCAGCATTTTCACTATCCTATACTGCATAGCTAAACAGGGAAATTCAGAGCCACAGAACACTGTGAATGCTAATTTGTGTGTGTTCGAAAAAGCAATTATATTGATGGCAGAAAAACCTGTTGAGAGCAGATAAATCCTTTACTTTCCTGAAGAAGTCCCTAAAAGGCTGCTACAAGAGGCTACGAGAGGGACAATGTCCTTGTAAGCTCTTACGGTTTTATACTCTTACCTGGACACCTGCCACCAGCCTTTCTCTCTGCTGATTTGTTCTATTACGGTCAGACACTGTCCTGATACTGAAAAAAAGTTCCCTTCAGCAAGAGATGCTGAAGATCTCCCTGGCAAATACTGAAAAAAAAAGGAAATGGGGAAACTGAAGGAAAATTAAAATACAGAGAAACCAAGTGAATACTAGGAACAGTTTTCACGGGATAGTGTGAACGTGTACCCCGTAACTACAAATATACATCTAAGTTTCCATTTTTTGGAAGTACCACAGGGCTTCACAGAGCTGGAATGCAAAAGATTAGTCTCATCCTGGGGAACAGAAAAACATTCCTGATCCTGATTGGATGAATCTTTTAGTCTCTTAGAAAGACTAGAAGACCTAAAGCTGGTTCACATGGTGTGTTTAAGTCCTGTCCCCTCTTGTTCCTCCTATTGATCATATTGCAGTTAGATTGGTGTTGAAATAACAAGCCACCTGACATCTTTCTAGGCTTCTCTGATGAGGAGCTGGAATGAAATGCATGTAAGATTATTTTTAAAATTTTTGTGCTGGTGCCTGCAGATTGTACCTGTTGGCTGAGGTGGGATGTTGCCTGTGAGGACCCCGTCTTGTGCTGAAGAGCAGCTTTTGGACCATTCCTGTGTTCTCCTGAAGAAGTGGTCTGAAATTTGACGGACTGCAGTTTAACCCTGGGTTTTGGCAGCTCTAAGGCAGAACATAACGACTAGTCTCATGCTGCAGAATATAAGCGCTTTTGAAATGGGATGCAAAGGTTAAAAATTAAATTAAATTAAAATCCTTGCGTATTTTTTGAGAGAAGCTGAAGTAAAATGAGCACAGGAATGTGTGGAAGTGATCATGAAGTGTAATAAATGAAAATCCTTTAAAAAATCCAAAGTCAGTTCTTAGAAAGATTCATTACTAAGTGTGGTCTCTGAGACTTCTCTGGGATTTCCTGCTTAGTAGGATAAACAGAAAGGGGAGAGGAAAGGTTGGTAACTTCATTCATACCTAACTCACAAACTCTTGCTAGTGAAGAACCGCTAATTTACCAGTTGGCAATGATGTGTTTGCAATGCTTCATTTTTCACTGTGGTACATGAACATCTATTTGCCTTTCATACAGAAAATTTCTTCTTGTCTGAGATAGGTTTGCAAAATATTTATAGGGGAAGAGCTATAAAAGTACACCAATATTAGGGTAAAACCCATGAGTGTATTGGCTCATTGACAGGGATTATATTTATAGAATATTCTCTTACTTGGACAGACTTAAGAAACAGGCATTGAGGACAAGGTATTTATTTCTACCACAGACCAATAACTATTGCGAAAATGAACATAATTACTGTTTCATGGTATACAGGGCAGGGGTCATCCTGAAGGTTTAAAAGCAAATTTAAATAAATATCTAGCTCAGCCTTATAGGGAAGAATATGAACTGAATAAAGCACATTGCATAGAAGAGTTATAGTTTCAGAACATGCCAAGATGTCAGACTCTGTGCCCTGAGCGTGTCTGGCTCAGATATGTCTTCTTCTTTGTTCTAGCCAGCAAAGGCTGTGGCAGTGCCATCCTCCTTGGGTTCTCACTTTGTTTGCCTTCCATGGCCATGAGGTTGCATCCACCTAGGAAGCAGGGTTACCTCTCCATTCCTTACAGTAGGATTCGGTCCTGCCTCCATGGGAGGATGAAGCCTCCAGCTCCTCCAGTGAGGAGAAAAATGCAGATGAACGATGAGGGCTTGTTGGGAAAGAAGGGACCTTTCTGGTTTTGTGGTTTCCCCATTGGTGAGTCTTGGTTCTGATACCTTCCATGAGTCTGTTGGAATGTGAAGCCTGTGTCCTTGTGCTCCAGGGCTATCAGAAAGAAATGAAGGAGTTTAGTTCTGCAAGGGTGCATTTAGTTGGTGCAGCCCATAAAGTCCCTAATGACTGTATTAAGTGCTCTGAACCAAAGTCATGTCCTAGACCTCTCGTTTATAAAGAAGGAGCAGCAGGGGTATGAATTCAGCAGGGTATGAGTTCTGTTAGGCTTTGTTCCCTCTGTTCTAAACTGCCTGTTCCCATCGGGAAGCCTGACTGTTGCTCTCAGGTGAAAAAAGTAGACAGGATGTCTCCCTGCTCTTTGAATTTGTATGAAAGTGGTCTGCAAAATCAAGTAGCAGTAGTGACAGATTTTTGCATGAGTGAGGCTGGCTTACTGCCACGTGCTCTTCTGCTGGTACCCTGTCATCTGGGTTGTGACTTTCCAAAGCTGTGATAGCCTAACCACTGTCAGGATCACAGCCATCCCCTTTGCAGCGTTACCCAATGCGCGATCATCTTTTTTTTTTTTTTTTCCCACAAGAAACTTGGCATGTGCTCTGCTTCTGCTTTTAGTAAAGCACCGAATCTCCCAATGGTTTCCTGCTTTTGTACTCTGCTATACACTGTGCAGACAATTCCGAAGGAACCTAAGGAGACTGGAATTAAACACTTGACAGAGAAGCTTGAAATGTTGATGTTACATGCCTGAAGACTGGAAAATATTGACACCTGCTGTGATTTTTCTAGTTCTGAACACAGATTATTTTTTTCCCCACTTTCTCAGTTCAACAGTGTAATTGATACTTGCAATGTCACTTCCTGTGGAGACATTGCAAGGAGTCCTCAGGGCATTTCCTCCTCTTGTTCTCCTAAAACTAAGGGTTTCCCAAGGACAAGCACGTTGTCAGACTGAGCTGTGGTACATTCCTGACTGTTGTCAGGTCCTATGTTGCCTCTGATTCCTGGTATGTTTTTGGAGACAAAATATCACCCCTGCTCTTGAAGTGAGAATCCCCTTCAGTAACTGGCAGCATGTTGTATTTTGGCACAGGATGAATGTGTTTCTGGAATTGCCTGTACAAGTCTCATATGTCTAACTACAGCATTTGGCTGCTGCAGACAGTGCATAGATGTGACTAATAGTCAGACTTACTGGAACAAAACAAATGCTGGTACTGCCTGAGTTGGTGTCCTGGTAGGGTGCTAACATGTCCTTGTTTGGCAAAACACAGCATTCCTTCCTGAGTGCTTTCCCCTTCTTGCCGAGCTGAATTCAGCAGCTCTGAGAAATAACATCCTCCTCCGCATGCATCTCAGACAGAAGCTGTCAGGTTTTGAAGGCTGTTCCCTGTGAGACCAAAGGTACATCATCCCTCCTTTTTAGCACAAGTGTTGAGTTTTGTAGTACCTTCTCTGCAGTGGCCTAATGTCTTCTGTTGCCCTTTTCTCTGGTAATGTGAATAAATCACCCAGAAAAGATGTATATGCTCTGCTTTGCTGATTAATACATGGCACTCAAGTTTCTGCTAACAAATGGCACCAGTGCTGGCCTCAGGGAAGAGGAAGGAAAGCTAAAATGTTCTTGTCAAGACACATTCATGGTCGCAGAAGTCCTCTGTTTGCATAATATTCTCCATATTCAAGTTCAAGTCAGGAAGAGCAGCCTCCCCATCTCAGAGAACTGATGTGTTTGTACAGCACAAAGCTCCTGCTTGTTTCTGGAGTGCTTTGAGTGCTGACATGCAGATCCTCATGTTTGAGAGGCTCTACAGAAACGAGCGCATTGGGATACCTACACGATGCTGGTAGCACAGCTTGCACTCACATGAAATCATCCATGGGCACAAAGACGAAAAAAGCAATCACTAGTAATCACAAAGTTGAAACCAAACAAATGGACAGGGATTTGAGCTTCCAGACACGAGAGGAAATCTCATATAAGGCTTCAGCTCTGTGTCTGTGTTATGTATCTTTGCAAATCCTAACATTATTTAGGATCACATTCTACGTTCTTGAAATAAGCTAATGTGCTCATACTCTATGTGCTGTTCATAGCTTTTATAAACTTTTCCACTGCACTTTTTTACTTCAATATTTTTGGATCTGTGTTTCCTTTCTCTGAATTTAAATGCCTCAACAAATATTGTTATGCTGTGGCATTGCATGTGGCTGGTGACTCGGGACAGACCCAGGAGCTGGTTAAGTTCTTGGTTCAGACGAAGTCAGCCAGAGAAGATGAGGTTTTCCACCCCTGTCCACAGGCTGTCTCTCGATGAGCCCTTCTAGGGTTTTGTCTCTCATTTCCCTTGCTGTAAAATGGGTTGGTGACAAGTGCTGCCTTGGTAAAATGGGAGAGATCTCCAAATGAGAAGTGCCTTAGGAGAACATGGGAGAGATTTGCTGATACATCCTGAGCCAAAGCCTGCCACTGAAAGCTGCTGTTGCTTTGGTCAGTTCGCTGAGGGTCTGCTTCAGCTTCCTTGGCAGTAAAATGAAAACCCCACTGGACAGCCCAGGGATGCTGGAAGAATCTTTGCATGTCAAACTTTGTATATATGAAGAGGTTTGTATAAATGAAATGTACATCAATGATAGCAGCCTGGATCTTCTATGAGCATTCTTTCATCTGCATTTATCTACTTGAAAAGTCTAATCTTAACATATACTCTGTGTTTTAGGGTTTTTTAATCTTTGCAAATACAAGCTAATTCTTTTCGTCTACTGGGAAGCAGATTAGTAAAGTTTTGACTGAAAGACATGACTGCATGTTTCAGAAATCTACCAATTGCCCTTGAAGTATTTAGCTTTCCCAGACCTCAGATATGTTCCTCATTTTCAAAATACTATGTCTCTGAATGTCTTCTGTTGCCCTGACTTTGTTACAGCATTTTCAGTCTGTCAAAAAGAAAATGAGTACCCAGATTCCCGAAGCCTGGAAAAAGGTCATTAAATAGTTCAGACGAAAAGGAAATAGCGTGTCTACTAAATCAAAGATGTTTTATACAAACCATGATGGGTCATGCTGAGAGCTGTCTAGCTTGTTGAGCTTAGCAACGTTTCTCTTCTTGAAAATTAGCCAAGAGTTTAGCTCTTTCCATAATGTTCTAATCCACCTACAGAGCAGAGTTCAGATCCTGTGGTATGAATCTGGCATTCTTCTGACTGGGTAGTCTTTAATACTTCTCTGATTACAACATAATTGAGAGTAGAGTTTAGCCTGTGATTTTACTTGCCCTGTTAGTAGCATTTAAATTCTTTTGTGTGGGACACATCATATTGTAGGGCATAGGATTTTGACATATCTTTGCAGCACTGTTGCACACCAAAAAGTGGGTTGAAAAGCTGTCAGCAGGTACCCATCAAGTACTCTAAGTTTTTGCAACTATTTACTTCTCAAAGAAGTGCGTTTTCTGAAGACACAGGATGTTACTTTTCCTTTCAGAAAGGATCTGTTGGATACTGGGAATTGACACTGAACACAAGGGGAACTTTCCTCTTCACTGGCCAGATACTCTGTGCCACAAAGTATGGTAGTGTTTTCTAAATGGATACGTCTGTGTGGCTCAAGGCATCTTCCAGAGGATTCATCTCTGAGTCACTATCAGGCAGTGGAACAGGTTGCCCAGAGAAGTTGTGGATGCCCCATTGCTGGAAGTGTTCAAGGCCAGGTTGGATGGGGCTCTGAACAACCTGATGTAGTGGAAGGTGTCCCTGCCCATGGCAGAGGGGTTGGAACAAGATGATCTTTAAGGTCCCTTCCAACCCAAACCATTCTGTGCTTCTATGAAATCAGCCACAAGTTCTCAGTTCCTTCCTGGACTTCTCTTCAGGGTGTTTCTGCATGTGGACATCTCCTCCACCCTTGCTGTCATGCTTGGGTTCATGAATTAGGAGTCAGTGTAGTAACTGAGGCCAGAAAATTATAGGTATTTGTTTGTGTTTTCAGACTGTACAGGTCAGCATTGTTCCCTGCAAGACAGGAATGCACATTTCAGGAAAACAGGAAGATTACTTTGCAGCAACAGTTCTCTTGAAGGTAATTGTCTGGCAGCAAAGGACAGTTCAGTGCACCTCACACTAGGTAAAATTTGCATGTGTATGCAGTACTAGGACTTTACTAACAGAGGGTAGAGATATGTCCAGAGGTGATTAATTTTAAACCGCTGAATGTATAAGGTAAATCACTGTCCAAATGTGCCCATTTCTGCTGTCTTCACTAGTACACAGACAGCTTGCAGAAACAAGTTGGCTGGAGTTAGGTGAGATGAATTCCCCTTTCTGTCACAATTATCCCTTGGCGCACGGCTTCTTGGAGCTCAAAGCCAGACTCAGGAGGCTGCTGTTGCAGGGTGCCTGGCTTCTGGTGCTGCCATGTGTGCTGGCACATCAGTCAGGGACTCTGCGCTGGTGGAGTTGTCCTTCCTCCCTCTGCCTCTTTATTGCCATCTCCTGCCTGCGCAAGTGTTACTGGAGGAGATCAAATGCTGGACTTGCTGCTTTGAAGCATTGAGGTTTTCATGGAATAAGTGGCTTCTGGCGGCTGCTAGCTGCTTGGCATGCCCAGTGTCAAACCAGGGACAGGACACTGATTGCACCAAAGACCCAGTCTCACGGTGCCAGAGAAGATAGAAATAGAAACCACTTTGTCCTGGATACTGCTAAAAGTCTGGCGTCTTAGCAGATGACATCCACAGAAATAAGCTGGGACACATGCCTTTTCCAATTCAGCAGGCACTACCTTTTCTTCATGATGCCAGACAGAATCCTGGGGCACAAGATTTCCTCCTTGCAACCTGTCAGCAGCGTGGAAATAGTGTCCTAAACCAACAGCTTCCTAAACCAACACAGTTTTATGGTAGGGGGTAAGGTCCTTGCCTCCCAGTATTTTCTCACAGGTATTGCACAGTTTTGATGAGTATTGGCTTCTAGTGTGGGAATGCTGTTCCATGGAATATCTACCGAGAGTGCTTTGCAGTTGTTTAGGAAAAGAGATGTACAGGGCTGTCTAAAGACTTTTTAACAACAGAAACTAATCCAATTTAAACAAAGTGGTGTGTGTGCATTCCTTTGCTGTAGTTGTACTAACATAATTAGAACAGAAAAAACATACACCAACAAAGCTTTCCCACGTAGATAGGTCTTTGCTCTTTTTCTTTCTGGTGTTTAAAATACACACAGCTTGTTTGTTTCAGAAGTTATTTCTTCTCATTGGTTTTGGAGTGGGCCCAATCCACCTCACTTTGGAAAAATTATCAAATTGTACCAGTCCCTGTGTTGGGCCGCAGCCTCGGTTGGTGCACCCTACTCCAGTTAAGGCATTCGAACAAGTACATAGCAGAATCCTTCAAGACCAGAACCAGTGTTTCAGTTACATTCAGAATTGTCTACAAGTCTTCTGTGAGATCTTAATTTGAAAATACAAAATGTTTCTGAATAAAAGAGCCAGTTCATTTAAGTTTGTTCCTTCCATACCACAAAGTGCACGCTCTGAAAGGTGAGCAATGTGGAAGGAAAGTCTCACATGTGTTAAAGGAGTTTGCTAACCTGTGCAAAGACAGTGTTAGGGCAGAACATTAGCTTCTTATTTCCTATGTTACATGTTACATGGGGACCATGATCATTTGCTTATGCTATTAAGCTGATATTGAAGTCTCTGCTTAGGTATCTGTAAAGAGTTTTTTCCACTGTTGTTATTGAATTGCCATGTTCTTACATTTCATCCATGGCATAGGAAGAAACTCATGGCTGTTGTATAGTTGTGCTCTGGGTGGGTGCTTTACATAGTGAAACTCAAATTAAATCAGTGGTCACCAGGTCTCTGGCAAATCCTTTTGACCTCATAACAGGGAGGTGGCCCCCCAACATAGCTGATGGGAGATGCCCAACCATAGGGTTTGCTATCAGCCCTGCTCAGCTGTGCAGTGGCAGTGATGTGCCTCTCCTGTTTTTCAGTGTTATCCCAAGATCTTGCTGTGTTTTATAGATCTACATGTAAAGTCTTGCACTTCACTTTGTGTCCACATACATGTGAGTTGGTAAAGTCATAAAAGGCAGGTAGTTATTCACACTTCCTCTATCATTGCTGGTATGGTTTGGAACAGGAGCCAAAAGCCATATTCCTCCCTGGCTCGAGCTGGGGCACAGGTGCTGCAGGAGTCCTGCTGTACTACCGAGGCTCGATCTAGGCATGGCTGACACAGTCTGAGGCACCTCTGGTGTGTCCCTGAGATACCTCTCTACTTCAAAGGGAATTTTGTCACTGTTTTGCAGTCCTTGTGGGCTGCTGCTTTGCCTCTGACCCAGCATGTATAGATTGGAAGTGGTATTTACTGAAAGCACGAGACATGCATTGTGCAGTCTCTCCCAGGATTTAGCTTTCAAAAGCTCATTAAACTGATCTGGTTAAGGGCCATCAACCCTCTTAGATTAGAGATATAAAGAGCTTCAGTGGGCTCTACTCTTCTGGGTATTCTAATATCTTCAAATGAACTCTTTCATGGACAAGAAAATGCTGCCTGTGTCATGTCTATCATCATGCCTTTTGCCATGAATATACTCTCTGGTGGTTTTCTATTTTATTAGACAATGTCCTCTGTATAATAGAAGGAAAGACTGATTCTTCAACTGAGAGGAAGTAACTGATTTAAGAGTTACACGCAAATAAATTCAGTAAGGAGTTCGGCATTGGGCCTCCACAGCTTACCTTAGATTCCTGGGAATGATTAGCATCCCACTGTATGGAACAAACTGCTGTCAGTTTCTTGTGTTCATCAGGTGGTTGTGAGGAACTTTGGTGCTACGTATCTGTTTAAGTACGAGGGCCCTGGTGCTTATATCTTGTTTAAGCTCCAACACATAGTGTACAACAACATATTTGCACCAAATCTGGTGGTCCCTGGCCATTTTCAAGCTCTGTGTGTGTGTATACAGGGAAGTGCACACCACTATCTCATCTCATCTCTCACCTAGACCAGGGGGATGCAAACCGACATCCCACCAGCTCCTGTCCTGGATGTGTGTAGTTTGCAAGTGGAAGTTTAGCTTGGAAATTGTTTTGTACTAGTCTGTTTCTTAGCTCAGTATTTGGAAGAGAAAGCATGAAAATGCTGCATCTGGACCATTATATACCTTTTGTATTGCACAAGAAGGAGTCATATTTGGACACTGGCTCTTGGTTCTGAGACTCATTTATTATTCTACATAACAGGGTTGTTCATGTTGGTAAGAGTACTAAAACTGGGGACTTCTGTCACTTGAGAATGGCAATGCTATCTGTAATTCCTATACTCAACATACATAGGTAAGGATTTGGAACAGCATATACAAATTACTGTTTAGATAGTTGAGTTGGTTTTAATAGGGATTCAGGTATTCACACTGTCTCTGACATTTGCATTTTAATATAGAGCAGACATGCAGAATAGATTTTGCATTGTCTCCCTTCTGGAAACGCCTTTGGGGTTTCACAGATACCAGTACTTTCAATGCCAGGGTTCTGAGCGGAACATTATTGGGGTAAAGATGCAGAAAAGGCTTCTTTGAGTTTGCCAAACAATCCCTTTCATTTTTTTCCTTGATGAGGAAAATTGCTTTCTTTCTTCCTGTAATGTTGGAAACACTCCTGCCTGTAAAGTGAGTTCCCAAGTTTTGGTACAGCTTCAATGTTAGAAGGAATAAATGTTACTGTTTCAACAAAAGCTGTTCTAGCAGGCTTTCTCCACCCTTCATTATTACTTATAAGATTGTTTTGCCTAACCTTCTTTACACAGAGTCTAAGAAGCACCAGAAGGTTTATTTCCTTCTCCTGGAAAGCTGGTCCGTCGGCCTCCTTTTTCTGTGGTGAGGTGTGCTTGGTTTTTTAACTTCAGCTGCAAAGCTTTCTGTCCCTTGCATTTGCAAGGTGGTGGGTAGCTGCTCTTACCTGCTGAAAAATGAGGCTATTTGAGGATGAACACACAAGTCCCAGCCTTTACGAGGTAATTTTTCACCTCTTGACTTGTTACATCGCCATGAGCTCACTTTATCAGCTCTGTCAGTGACGGTGTTTCATCACAGGTCTATTTTAACTGAAGGCAGGTCTGTAGCTGTGCTCCTCTACTGACAGGTACCTGTGAGGCTCCATCACCACAAGTAAGCTGAATGCTTGTTTGCAAGCTTCTTTCAGCCTGAGCACCCAAGAGATGAGATGAATTCCCTTTAGAAAGTAGCATTCTGCTCACTAAAGAAAGTGGGTGTAAGATGAAAGTCTAGATCCTAAAGGTACAGAAGGATCCTATACAGACTGTAGTTTTGTGAAATGGTTGTCTCTGAAGAAGAGTTCATCTGAGGGAAAAAACTCCATCAGGTTGGCTTTACTATGACTTTTGCCTTTATTTCTTCTTTATATTTTATCCTTTCTGTTTAATTTAAACTGATGTCATCATGTTCAAAAACCATAATTAGTACTCCTAAATTGCATGGAAATGGCAAGTTATTGGGAATTTTTTTGAATAATTTCTTATATGTATTCAATTGTAAGATTTTCTCACTTGCTGCCCAAATGCTTCAAAATCACGACTTTATTAAAACACAAGACAGTTGCTTGGCATATGTTCCATTTAACATAGATATTTGGTGCACATTTCATTGTATGTCATGCTACGGTAAACTTGAAATTGTGCCCTTAAAGCTGAGTCTACTCTGCCCTCTTGTGTCTTTGGAATGTGCTGCCAAATGTGCTGCTCCCAAAATACAGCTGCTTTGTCATGACAACTGGAATTTTCCCCCCACAGACTTAAGAGTAAGATGCAAGCATACAGATATTCAGATTGCATTGATTCTTCAGTGATGAGTAGAGATCAACGTATGTTTGAACGAAATCTGCTCTGTCAACATTCCTCATGCACACACATTTCTGAGGGAAGGGGAGAACAACTTGAGAATATTTTTAATACAGCTCAGAAGTGCTGAAATAAACCTGTTGAAATTGTGGGCTTTATGAATTAAGTTTTTTAGTTTATGAAGCTTCAACTGCAAAATCACCTGCTACAGAAAGGAGGGAAGAAGGGTTTCTTCCAGTTCATAGGTGCTGGACTGCTGTGATGTTGGGGTTGGCTTAGCTTGACTGACTCTTGGCCATACTAAGTTTTGACTTTAGCAGAAGTGACAGTCCAAAGCTAAAAGTTTACAGTCATTAAAGGGATGCCAAAGGGCAAAAAACTGTAGTGGTTTAAGATACCTTTGAGATAAGGTTCAGCTGCATGCTTAAAAAAACCCTGCAAGCTTCTCTGTGTGGTTGGTTGGGTGTTTTGGTTGAAAATGAACTTAGAAGGCAGAGGTGAAATGGAAGTTAAGATTTCCTCCCCTTATTATATTAGGAGAAAAAGACATTGCCCTGGCTGTGTATCCTTTCTATCCCCACAGGAACAGAGTGCTGCAGTGCAAGCTGGTGAAAGCACAGTTTACTGAAAATATATTTATTTTTAAAGAGTCTTAAATGTTTTCAAATCACAGAGCCAACTATTCTATTAAAGAGTGACTTTTCTCAACAAAGTAGGAAGTTTAGAATTTGTTATGGTCTGCTGTAAATCTTTCTGATAGTTTAAGGCTTAACATTTGCTCCATGAACAGTTGGATGATAACTGGCCTGAGCCAGTCCTGATTTTGACATGGATGTTTTTCTGCCCAAGAGTGTTTACACCAGAGACTAGCACTTTTCAGAAGCATCTTTGTCATTTCTCTGCGTAACACATTGTGTGATGTGGAGGTTGTGTACCCAGTTTCTTCAGAAATAACCCTGGCAACCTTTCTGGCCGCAGAGAGCAACGCAGGCACAAGCTGTGCTCCATTTGGAATTGCTAAACAGAATTGGGGGATATAGGTGTGCCAAGTCTGTTGCACACCTGGGGGACTCCAGGCCTCCTCTTGTGCTCCTTTGACAAACTGCGTCTTCCTGTTTCACAAATTCGCTGTACTAACTTCTTCTACCTTTCTCTTGTCCTCAGCATGTCCCTCTTTTGGTCCTCCTGTGTGTAAACAGAGAAGAAGACACTGCTAATGACACATTACTGAGCCTGGTCAAAAGATAGGATATTCTTTAAACACCAAAGATTATATGTTTATGTTTTTCCAGTAGCATTCTGAGGATTTTAGTTGCTGATGCTCAGACTGAAGCTTCAAACAGGTAGTTTGTTCGGCTATTGTAATGACCCCAGTAGCATCAAAAAGTCTTTTTCCTGAAATTTCTTAAACCAGCTCCATAAAGCCCTACCTCGCCAAGAGAAGGTGAAGCCTTCCCTCCACTTCACAAATGGTTGCTCAGACACAAAATGTGTTTGGTGACTGTCTCATGGTCTTGTGGCAAGAGGTTGGTGGTGCTGGGAATAAATCCTCATTTTTCAGCCTCTCTACTGCACCTCCTAATCCCTAGGGTAGGTAATGAAGGATGGTGAATTACGAGGTAGAAGACATGTTGAGACTGTAAATCTGAAGTTAAATCAGCAGTGGCCTCCTCACAGTTTGTGTTTTTTTTTCTTTTACTAAAGCAGGTCTGGAGTATAAAGATTTACACCAATTCTCACTGCCAGAAAACTCTCTTTTCCAAACCAGTTTTAGTCTGCGTCTTCCGCATCTTCACATCCCATTGCTCCTGTCACTGTTGTGGAACTTCACCTGGAATAATGCCCTCCTGGCACTGACTCCTTGGTTTGAGTGCTCTTTTACTTCTCTGTTGTTGGTTAGCTGTGTTACTCCTCCTGTCAACTGGCCTTCATCAGTCAAGTCTTCCATCTTCTTAATAGTGTTGTTGCTGTGTGGGAATGGAACAGTGCTCTCACAAAGCTCACCCCACAGCAGGACATGCCAGAGCTGACTGCCCTGGTGCTGTGACTCCTGCCAGGTCACCCGTGACCTGTTAGTGCTGCCTTGCTGTCTTCAGGGGTCCCACTGCAAATGCTCCCCCTGCCTTTGCAGTGAATGTGATCCCAGCCATGATCTCCATTCAAGGATGAGGCGGGGATAAAGTGTTGGTAGCAGTGGAAGAACAGAAATAACAGTTGAAAAAAAGAACGGCATAGTGAGAAATGGGGATGGGGGTGAGAAAAAAATACAGGAAGTAAGAAAGAGGAGAGAGAGATCAGATAATCTTGAAGAAAAGGGGAGCATATTTGGAGGAAAATACGGAAAGCAGACACCACAAAATTTGTGCCAAGGCATACAATAAAAATGAGGACAAGGAGAGGGGACGAACATTGTGACAGAATTTTGACTTTTAAATTTAATTACAGTATGTTGTTTCTAACAACAGAAGTGTTACAGATACTCTTGGTAGTTGTCTGAAATGAGAGCTGAACCCTCTCCTGATCTGAAGAATCTTTCATTGTTGCTGTTAGTTTGGCAGTTCTGGACCTGACAAGGTCCACCTGGAGTCCTGGCTGTATTTCAAATGCAGGACTCTCAGAGACAACCAGGCAGTTAGAAAAGAAATACCATTCTCTAAGTGTGCACTATAGCAATGTACAGCCTCTTAATTCACAGCAGTCCTTTGACTTATGAACAGATTTTTCCTGCTGATATCTTCGGTTCAGCGTAGGCTGCGTGACAATAGGGGTAATAATTGTAGTTATCTTTTTATCGTGCAATACAGTGTATGCATCCCAAAGGAGGGAGGAAGTGCCTGAGGTTTAATTTCAGATCCAATGTGAAAAGCGTAGAAATTGCATTTGTAATAATCCTTTGGGATTTAAGATCACTTGTACCTAGCCAAGGATGGAAGATGAGGCAAGAGTCTTTTCCAAACTTGCTGTTTTAGAAGAAGAGTTTTCCAGTCAGTGGCAGCTCAGTGCACAACACGGAACTGAGTATTGATGGTAGAAGAGCAAAAGCATCAGCTCCTTGCATAGGTTCTGCATTGTATCGGGTCTGTGTTCTGACACATACAGAGTCACTTCTGCTAGAAGTACATGGCCAGTGCAGATCCATGGGAGGTGTGGCATGGCTGTGGCCTCATGCTCTAAGTAGTGCTCAGACTGCTTTTATGGAAGTGCTTCATCCACACTAGGGCTCTCAGGTGCAAATGAGAATATTGCTTGGTTTTAGACTGAAAGATTAGGCTGTGGCATCAACAGAGTTAAAGTTAGGTGGAGCCAGAATCATGTCACCCTTCTCACCTCTAAACTGTTATGTTTATTTGTTTGTATATATTTACTGTTGTTCTTTTTGGCAATGATTTTCCATGGTGTCATGTCACTGCTGGTTTGTAAAGCAGCAGTGACAGTGCCAAGGGTCCAGCACCTGACCACAGCTCAGTAAGTTCACATTAAAGCCGTTTACCTTGTCAGGAGGAGGGGGAAGGGTTCGGTGTGCCACTGGATGTTCATTTGCACCATGTGGATCCTATGGTGTAGTTCCATGCTGATGTAAATCAGCACTGAATTGACCCTCAGCCATTGAATTAGGTCTGTCCTGGACCTCAGTGCAGAGAAGGTGTGCGGAGACTGCTATCAGTCTGATAGCAGGAGCTTGGTGATGAGAGAAAGCTTTAGCATGTGTTTGCCACCCTGAGAAGGAGGAGAGGATGATTGCTAGCAGCTGGAGGACTCTTTTTTTTTCAAACCTACAGCTATCTTCAGAATTTCAGTGTGCGCAATTAAACTCAGGCAGATTTCTAGCAGTAGGCTGTACTGAAATCTTGTGTTGAGCAAGGGTTTGTTTGTCCTCAGGTCTGGCTGTGAATTAATGGTCTGTTTTAGAGCTTTCAGTGGGATAGAAATGCCTTCTTGGTGAAGAAAATGCCAATGCTTTGCAATGTCAGCAGGAGCACTTTGAGATGCTAAGAGAATCTTCTCTGCTACTTTTTGTTGATCCAGATGGTCTTTTCTAAGTACAATGTCAAAGGAATTACTGTTTGCCCCTTCCTTCATCTCCCCATGCAAGTGTCATGTAATCAGCAGGAAAACTGAATCCTCCCTGTCTCCTGGTCCTCTTTGCATGGGAGAGAAACAGAGGGAAGTGAGATGGAACCATACGTCCCTCTGCATCTACACTCTGAAGGCAAAGTTATTTGTGAGCCTTAAGCCTGCGGGTGGGAGAGCTGCCAAGCCAAAGTTGTTCCCAAGTATCTGTAATCTAAATCTTATTCCTTAAATTCATCCAACTAAGGAACTTTCGGTCTGGCAAAGGCTTGTAAATATTACAGTACCTGTCACTTTTGGATGCTGCTTTCTGTTTTCATAGCCGCAAACTGAAAGCTTTGAAGTCTGGGATGTTTTGTTTAGCTTCGTAGAGGTTGACCTCAAAGCATCAATCTTTCTGCTCCTTTTAGAATGTATGAAAATAGCCTTTTCTTTTCTCAGAAAACTTCTTGTTAGCAACAGCAGTGCTAATGGTCAGAGTTCTCAGATATTCTCAAAGCCTTGAGGATGTATTGAGACACGTATACCAAAACACAGGGAGTTTTGCATCTCTGTAATTTTCAGAGATTATTCAGTTTTCTTTATAGATGTACTTATAATGAAATTAAAGGGGTTAACCTAAACAATGTTTATAAATTGATTTCTGAATGCATGGCTCTCTCAGAGTATATAGTTAACTTTGCTGGGGTTTTAGTTCACATGTACTTTTCAGTTTCTGCACCATCTGGACAGAATGGGCTCCACCTGTTTGGATTCTCTGTACTCGCTAGGTTAGATGGGAATGCTAATAACAGTCATGTTTTGCTTATTTTTAAGACAAGTTGCTTGTTGATATAAACCTGTGTCTTGAGTTTGCCAGGTACAGTTGCTCTCATCATTTCTGCTCATCTCCAATTGCTTCTTGGAGGAAGGTGTCACAGTGTTTCTCTTGAAATAAGTCTTAAAAGTGAGTCCTGGCAGACACATTCTGAATTACATTCAGTACTGTGCAGCTAACTCAAGTTGTAACTGCTTTTGTGGCAGAGAGGTCCCAGCGAACAGCAGAATGTATTACGTGACTGGCACCTTGTCTGAAGTAAATCCACACTGGAATCTGCCACCTGAGGAGCCCTACAGTAATGATGCCTTCGTGAGACTGCCTATTCCGGTCACATATGATGACCATTCAGTTTTTTGTAAAATGTTTTAGAAAATTATGATTGAATGTATAAAGTTAAGTGCTAAGATCCCAATTGCTTTTCACCTCACTGGCCAAGTCTTGTGCAGCTGCATGTTCCTAAGCAGGTGATCATTATTGCTGCCTGACTGAAAATACTGGCTTTATATTTCCATTTAGATTATCTGAAAATTGGGCATTTCATCTTCTGAAATGTTTCCAGAAACCCAAATTCGGTCTTGGCATGTAATCTTTCTGGTGCTTTAATTTCAACTGTTAAAGTGGACTATCAAGAAGCAGTTAGTATGGAGAGAGCTGTTAATGATGCAGCTGAGAACTTAAACCCCTCACCTCCATTTGAGTCTTTTTTTTGTCTTGCAGATGAGAGGATCTGTTCACCACCCTTTATGGAGCTGACAAGTGCCTGTGGAGAAGACACCTTGCAGCTTATAGAGAAGAATGGACTGGCATTCCCATTCAGTATGTACATGGGATTTTTCTTGGCGCTTCTAGTAGGTTCTGAATATTGCACATGCAATCCCACAAGGCATAGCCAACATTGTAGGAGTGTGGGTTTCACTGCCAAAAGTGTCAGAGATGTTAAAACCTTCCTGGAATAAATGCTCTAAAGCAGCATTTGGAATGTGTAACAAAACCTCTCCCTATCAGCTTTTACTTTGCCTTTTATTGATGTTCCTTACTTTAAACACCTCACTAAAGTAAACATGCATTCCTGGGAAATGCTAATAGTTCTAACAAAGTTAGCCTCTTGCCCTGAACTTGTGCAAGGTGTTTCTCCTGCCAGCTGCATTCATTGTTCTTCTTGAAAAAATCATTGCCTTGCAGATTGTCCTCTTTTTTCACCCACCTCTCCCTTTCCCTGATCCAGACTACAAATATAATCATAGAGAGTAGAAGAAAAAGGTTAAAAAATTACCATACATAACAGACTCCAAGGGCCCACAGCCTCAAACAGCTGCTATGAACTGTTTGTGCTTTGTAGCAAGTTTCATTGGAGGGCTTGTGCTTTAATTCGTTCCTTTATTTGATTCCTTGCAGTATAAAGTGAGCAGAATCGGTTAGTCGGTGTTTGTTCCCTTGGTGCTTGCCTCATTTGTAAGGTTCAGAGGTAAAGTTGCGCGGAAAAAGCATGTTTTGCCCTCCCTGCCATCGCTCTCCCAAATGAGGCAGGTCTCCTGAAGCTAGCTTGTGAAGCAGTAATTTAAAGCCCACTGAATGGCTTTGACCCCCTCTTCATGTTGTGCTCTCAGTACAGGCTGACTGGTCCTCGGTAGTCAGCAGCATAGCCCATATAACCAGAAGGTCTGAATCAGCCTCTCTAATAAATGATGATGAAATTAAAAAATAGCACTTAAAATTTATACAACTTGTTACTCTGGGAGTGCTTTTTCTTCTTTCTCTCTCTTTTTTTATTTTTTTCTTTAAAACACTTTGGTTCTCTAGAGCATATGTCTGTGAGACATCGTATACCACTTTCCTAAACTTACCAACTTATTTTGGATTCCAGTGCAGATCATCTGCCTTTCATAGCTGCCTGTCCTCTTGCCTGGCAATTTGATTCTTCCAACAACCTCCAAAGAAGTCTTGTCCTATTCACCCCTTCACTACTTGCAAGTTTTCATCTCTTTTGCTTAACACATAAGTAACATCAGCTCTAGTGATCATGTCCCAGGGTCTTCAGCTCTTCTCTGGTTTCTTAGCAGCAGGAGCATTTTGTTTCTTTCCTCTTACTGGTTTTACTCCTCCTCTTACTTAGGATGGAGACGAGAACCAGGATATATAGAGCAGATAAGAAATGTGAAGGAAAAAGAACTGCTAGACTCTCTACCTTTCTTTGTCCTCCTCTATGGTTGCATGTGTAAAATAAGTTGTATCTTAGTTTGATAGAGCTCATTAGGTTTCTTACTCTTCCTCAAAAACAGGGAGGTAGGGAAATAGGTTGGTTGTCACTGTGTCCCAATTCCTTTGTTCTCAGGACAGTAGTGTTTTGTGGTACCTGTAGCTCCAGCCTCAGAAAAAAATCACATACTTGTGAAGATGCTCTCTGAGTAGGCAGGATGGCAATCCCATAGTGGTACTAACTTCTTAGCTGATGCTTTGCAACTCTGTCCAGTCCTAATAATGACCTGTGCTTGCACCTTAGTTACAGGGAGGAGTTGAGAGAACAGGGCTTGGAGCAAGCCAAGCTTTGTAATGATTGAGGACACTGTTCAAGCAGAGACTGTCACTGGTGTCTGGTACAGTCAATGCCTTGGTCTGGTGAACTCGTGTTTGCATGTGTGGCTGGGAACAGGATTATAAGGGGTTTGTGTGTCCTGTTTCAGTGATGAATTGTTTTTTCTTTTTTATTTAACCAGTTTGTAAAACCAGAGTGGCCCATGGAACCAACTCTCATGAGGTAAGTTAAAAAATTTTGCAGTATTATTCCCCTGCTTCCAGTCCTCCCCATGGTGGTTTTGCTGGTGATTTCCAATCCTGTAGTAGGCTGAATGAGGTCTGTACACAAACAACTTTTCTTCCCTGCCTCTCCCTCATGTTTAATTGCATCATTATTTTTTAAAAAATCTGAAATGAAGTTAAATATGACTTGAACTTCCTGACATGGAAATTATTTTTAGCTCTTTCTAGCTTCTATTATCTTGTTGTGTCTAGCAGTTTGTAGTCTCCAGTTAGCTCTGTCTCCCAAGGAATCTGCTTCAGTCTCTCCTTTGGTGAGAGGTCACACTAAACAGTGTTTCCATCCCACAGTGTTACTTTTCCAACATATATGTGGTACAGATGAGAAGTGGGTTTGTTCTTCAGATGGAGCAGCTGGCTCCTTTCCTTGAGGGGAAGGAGTAACAAATAGAGACGGTTTCCAGGCATGTTCAATTGTAAAAGCACAGTGGGATCTGTGGGGAGAACAGTGCTGGTAGAGCTTATCTGCCTTCCTGTAAGGCAATTGCAGCTAAAATGGTTGTATATTCCTGGAAGGAGTGCATTACCTATGAGACTAGCTTCCTCTAAATTTAGGTGAGTTGAGTCCTGTTTTAATTCTTTTCCATCTGTACTTCCTGCCTTCCTGCTTACTGCAGCTCAGTTTTGAGAATCCAGCCTTTGCTGCTGGCTCTTTTAATTCCCAGCTTCCTTTGTCAGCAATGTGGTCATCAGTCCAGGTTTCCCAGCTGCTCCTGAAATATGTGCTGTGTTACTGAAATGACTCTGAGAGCTGATGGCCCTGAAGTAAAATGTTAGTCTAGACAAGCAGAATGGCTATGGCTGAAATCTTAACTGACCAGCACTTTGTTTTAAAAATGCAGTGAGATTTTTCAGTCAGGCCTTACCTTGGATTATTTCACAAACCAAGAGACAGTCCTATTAGTTGCCAGACCAACTGCTATAAACTTTTGCTGTCATTCCCAAGAACACTTAGGGACTGGATTAATTTATGAATTTCTGGATTAGTTAATGAATTTCTGGATTAGTTAATGAATTTCAGACTCAATCTTCCTTGCTGGTTTTTCTGTCAGGAGTTCCTCTGCAACTACAGCCTGAAATGCATGAACCTTCTAGTGCGTGTCCGGTCAGTCTTGGACTTTGTTTCCCTGCTGAATCTTTCTTTGATCTTCTTTCATACCATGCAGACACACCTCAGCCTCCTGTCAGAATTCCATTTTCTGGGCAAAAATTTGACTAAAATACAGTTGTAGGCTGCACTTCATCACAGAAACTTATGACAAGAGCCTAGGAGGACCCCTGGATAAAAGCCTGAAGTCTTGCATGGTACTTTACATAGTTAGTAGTAGCAACTTTTGGAGTTGCTGAGTTCTCAGGAATGATCCAAAGTGTATTCATGATCTGAGTGGAACTGTCTTGTAGTTCCTTATGGTCAATAATGTCAAGGGAAGCATAGAATAAGTACCTGCTTACAGTGCAGTTTGTCTAAAAGATGAAGCATAGGTCTAGAAGCAATAAATTGTTGCCTGTTTTATAAATGACTCCTTCTTTGGCTTTTGGTAAACCACTTCATTTTCTGTAGATATATTTTCACTACAGAGTTGACACCAGAACCAAAACACTCATCAGAAACCTGCTTTTCTTCATAAGATGGCTATTCAAAAAGTTCAAGTGCTGGCTAACAGGGACAGCTGAAGGTGAAGGCTGGAGTTTGGGTTTAGTGCCAGCCAGGGCTCGTGGACTCCACATTTCTCAGGACTCCACGAGGACTCCACAGTTCTCGTGGACTCACATTTCATGTGAGAACATGCTGTGGTTAAGCTGAGGTGCTGTTAGCCTTCTTGTGGTGTCCCACAGTTCTACATGGCCTCTGCACTAGCAGCTGCCTTGGCCAGCTCAGCACTCGATCCCTGCTTTGCCAGCACTCTTTGTTAAACTTGAACAGAGATGATGGTTGGAAGTTGTGCTTCCTGGCTGCCAGCAGGTCAGAACATAATTAACCTTTGGTAAAGCTGCCATCAGAGACCCATAACCTGAAGAAATGAGTCCAGAATTACTTTTTCTGAGTGAGAAAAAGGCAGAGAATCACTACGCTTTTTGAGACTGAATTCTTTAAGGACATTGTCAGTAAAAAATACTGATGCAAATGTTTAGTTTTGCCCTCAAGACAGCTCTGCATTTGTAGTGAGGAATGCTCTTTGGAAATTATGATATCAAGTATTGTTCCCATGTTACTGCCAGACACAGCAGGTCTGTGCTACATAACAAAGAGCAAGTGCACCCTGCAAGCGAATTCTTGGAGCTCTATTCATGCACATTAAAAACCATGAGACATCATAGTGAACCAGCATAACGCAACACCACAGGAGTTACATGGGTTGTGTACTAGTCGACGGGCTGTCAGCACAGAGCTTTGCAGAAGAGAGGTTTCACGTAGTTTTAAGTAGTGTAGGTCAGTTATGTGCAGAGAAAACAAACTCTCTGGCTTTCCACACTTCTAAAATAGGTTGATAAATACCTGTTCATCTTATGTTTGTTTTGTGGAAATCAATTAATATTGGAAGAGAACACTGTAGGAACAGCACAGTTCTTGCCAGTGTGATGTTGTAGATTATATAAAGCAAACAGTCTACACAGGAGGAGGAAGAGAAGAGTATTTCTTGCCACCAGTAGAAACAAATGAGGTACGATGTTGTTGCTGTGAATCATCTTGATGGATGATTCTGCTAGTTAAGAATTTTCTTGCACAGGTTGTTACCATTTGCAAATTCACTCTGTGCTGTCAAATAGAAAGCACCTGCTATGATAGGGACAGTAAGAATATGAGCTGCAAATATGTATTGAATGGACATATTGACTTGAACTCAGAAAATGTTAATTTACTGAATCATTGTGCATGCATGCAGACAGTTGTGTGATATAATGTGGACTACCAGATAAGGAGCAGTAAGGACAAAAATATGGTCAGACTTTTAACTATGAATATGTAATCACTACATCATTTACCTCAGCCATGTTTTATGAAACAACAAACAAACCCCAAAACCCTATTATATTTGCTATTTTTTTTACAGGAGCAAACTAAGGTGTTAGCAAAAATTCAGTCTGAAAGTACAGCCTTCATTAGATGAGCAGTTGATCATATGTAATATGTGAGAGAGAGCATAAAAGGTTAAAGTTTCTTTGTAAAATCCTTCCAGTGACCCTGACTTCATTAAGACACTAAGCACAAAAACTGACATAAAGTATATGGAAAGCACAAGCAAGCAATATAACTCATCTGCACCATGCTGAGGCAGGAAGCTTCCATTTTATTTTGTGTATCACTGTGGAGTCACTGAAGGACCCAGAGGGATTCTCTTAGCCTTTCTGAACTGTCTTGCATCCTGAGTAAAACAGTAGGCCCAATCAGAACAGTGAGAAAATATTAACAGTCTTGTAAAACCACTTGTGTTTCAGAGCTTAGGAATTTTTCTAATAAGTGTTTTGCATCCTACACTGACTGAGGTAGGAGGCAGGCTCAAGACTTGGCTGTTAGCTGCTGTCTTCAAGGCTCTTAAGAGGGAAAGGGTGCTGTGGCCTTCAAGACTCTTCAGAGGGGGAAGGTGTTCTAACCAAAGCATCCCTGCCTGTGGGAGGGAATTTTTTCTAGAGGAAAGAAAGATAAAATGTATGTCACGTGCTCTGACCTTGAACACTCCTTATTCACCTTACTACCAACATGCCCCACTGCCACTGTGGATTACAAGGCCCAGCATTGCTGGAGTAATGAAGGGAGGTCAATATTGAGATCCCTAGAGAATAGCTTTTTCAGGGCTTTGAGGATGGAGAGCAAACCTAGGTTTATCCTCACGAATAGGAAATTACTTTATATACTGGTATAGAGTAATTTCATCACCTGTGCCAGAATGGTGCTTGCTGCTGGTTCTGTGTAGGAGCAGTGTCAGGACCCTTACTCCAGCAACAAACCTGCAAAATGGGGCACTGTGGTTATGCTAATTATGCACATAAGCATGGTAATGGAGAGGTCGATGGACAGACCAGTGTAACACATGCTGAAGCTGTATCATCAAAGTATTTCTGTGCGCCTACCAACATTGCTTCCGAGCTGCCTAAGGCAGCTGTTGTTCATCATTCAGGCCCTATAAATCCCTTCCTTTTTGGCATATTTATTCCAGTGCCTTCAAGATGACTATCCATTTGGAGTAATGGGGTGAAACCAAGGAAAATCAGTAGGCCAACATTTGATAGCAGTAAGAACTACTGGAGTTTGAAAAATATTCTCTGATGGTGTGGGTGAAGCCCCAATACTTCTGGGCTGAACCAAACCATGGGGGATAGAGCCATGGGGAAGAACTCATATAGTTAGTACAGCAGAGCTGTTCCTTCTGTTTTTCTTATGCTACAGGCTTGTATTCAATACAAACTAAGTCATCTCTGTTGGTCAGATGTTTTACCCTTTTGTTGTACCTGCAGTTCCAGTAGCTTCCCAACTACAGGCAGAAAATGAAATTGCAAAGAGCTGAGAAGAAAATGTTGATTGAAAATTAAAGCTGCACTGCCAGTAGTGTTCAGAGAGCTGTGTGTCAGTTAAATGAAATGTAATGAAATAGATCTAGATGCGCAGAAGGAAATCACACATGGTCAATATACATCCACCAGTAGATGTTCCCCCTTGTTGCTAGGCAGGTGGGGGGTAAGCATGAAACTATCTCAAGACTTGTGCACAACTGTGTGTGCGTGTTTGCAGATGGCGATCATCTTCAACCAGGAGGGCCTGAAAGCTGTTCGCCCCCCTTGTGTCATTCAGAGCTTCATCAACCACAACGCCGTGCTGTATAAAGTCTTCGTGGTCGGGGAGTCCTACACAGTGGTGAAAAGACCGTCTTTAAAGAACTTCTCTGCAGGAATCTCAGGTCAGTTGTACCAATTTAAAAGAAAATGTTCATTCTTGGAGCCTTGTCAGGAAACATGAAAAGTACCTGTGAAAACACTGCTGAAGTGAAGGCAGCTGGTTCTGACATACCATGTTTCCTCTTCTGTATTATTTCAATAGGAAGGGAAATAACTCACCTGTTCTGGAATACATATGAGTGACATTCATATAGTAAATATTTATGCAATGGTAACCTGAGTTTTACCTGTTAGAAACAGTGTTTTATGTCATGTGGAAAGGGGGAGAGTTCTCTCATTTCACAGTAAGTTCATGTGTCATTTGTTCCGGAGTTTGTTTAGAAATGTGCTTTGGAGAGAATTTCCTGGATTCCATCATTTCAGAACTTCCTCTCCCTATTTTTACCTTGGTTATGTATATGTGTTTAAATTAAGGATCACTTGTGCTCTCCCTTAAATGAGCCTCCCTGTTCATGTGAGGCCCAGTGTTGAAAACCCTGGTGGGAAGTGTCCTTCGGTTTGTAGATACCAGATGTGTTGTGGGGAAGGAGGAATGGATTTGTCAGTGAGGACAGTGATCCTTCTATATGTCACTAGAAAGCAGCACTAGAACGTTACTCGTTAAAGATTACATAAATTTCCTTTATGGAAAAAGAGCTCCTTTCCAGAGAACTGCATTTTTGTGGCCCACCAAAGGCATAAAGGAATTAGCAGCGCATGGATGGGAGCATGACCTACTTGCAATCAGACAAATCCAGGAGTGGGGATGGGATCAAACTAAAGGACATGAATAAACACGTGTCAGTTTTTTGTCCCTTTGCTTACTGTTTTCTGCAGATTGTAGTATGTCCATTGTCCATTGCATTTTGCACACAAAAATGTATTTTGTTCGTATAGGTATAGTAGGATCCCGGTAAAAGCCCTTGTCTGCAGCTATGTATGCCTGTATTTACATTTAGGTCTGCTCTATGTCCTAATCAAACTAAGTAGGCCAGAACTCATGTTCATATAAACTATTAGGACAGTTGTTCTATACTTTCGCATTTTGAAGGGAACATTTTAAGGCATCTTTCTGAAAATGCCTTAGCTAATGTCCCATCTGTTAGTGTAACCCTTGAAAATTGTCTGCAAGTCCACATAAAAATAAGCTTAGTAGGTAGATTAGGGTGTCTCACTTTCTTACCCAAATCAGGAGAGTTTGAGGGGGCCGTATCACAGGTTCCTGACTAGGCAGATCTGATGATTAAGCAGGCTGGTGGCTCTGAGGCACGCAAGGAGCTGAGTGTCTGAAAGTAAAGGGTCTTTCTACATGGGAGGAAAGACAAGAAGAGTGTTTTGTGGTCAGACTGCAGAGTGGACTTGGGTTTGCTTTTCACAGCTTCTCCATCTTTACTTGTATGTGTCCGTGAGGCTGCTCTTAAATGTCCACTCAGTGACCAGGATAGCAGAAATACTCTTGCATGCTGAGACTTTGGTCCAGGTGTTCCTGTGTGGGTTGTCTGTACAATGCCATCAGTCTGCTGTGGTGGGAATTCCGTGGGGAGACATGTGGTGATGGATTTCTCCTCACCAGTAAAACTTCCAGCACAGAGGGATCAGGGTGGGAGGTGCTGATGCAATTCTCCCCGTGGTTTTCACTGTGGTACATTAGTGGCTTTTGTCATTCAGAGTGTCTCCTGCATTCCTGTGGTGCCTCCAAAAGGACGGCAGGTCCTGACCACAAAATGTACTGCTTTCTCCCCTGGTGACAGTGCCCTCCCCAGCTTCACAGGGATCTCAGTGTACCCTGGGTGCTACTGGCCTACTGCCTGCAGTGAATGCAGCTTCCCCTTTCTGTCACACACCTTCCCCTTGGAACTGTCACTTTGAGTATGGCGGATTAGTAGAAATTAACTTCATTATCTGACTGAACTTAGTTAATTGGCTCTGCTGAAGGAAAGGAAACCAATTTCTGTTAACCCAGGGCGTGGTTCTGTTTATCTGTGGTCCAAGAACCGTGGGTGACCCATCTGTGGGTCCCCACCTGTGCAGGCAGCCAAGTGTCAGCAGCCAAGTGCCTGTGGGTGGGGAGGGTGGCAAGGATGGCCCAGTGGGAACCAGGACAAGATTCCCGGGGCTGCAGTGCCACCTATTGTTCCTTGCACTATTCCTTTGGAAATTAAAATCTGGTATAAAGTTATTTACAACCTGTTTCTAATTGCAGACAGAGAATCAATATTTTTCAACAGCCACAATGTTTCCAAACCAGAGTCCTCATCTGTCTTAACAGCAGTAAGTACACTTGGTCCTTTTCGCTCTAGCACATCTGGAAAACTATCTAGTCCTTTCTTATGGAAGAGTTAGTAGCTAGTGACTCTATTTCACAAGTTGTCTGCTTCTGTGTTGCAGGCTGAGGTCTGTTTGGTACCACGAACCAGCATGACTGTGTACCCCTCTGGTTTTCCTTACCGAGCTCCGGTGAGGAAGCACTGATGCAGCAGGGTTGTGCTGCTTGCCATGCCCAAACTCCCCAGGGCTAATCTAGGCAAAGGGAAGAACGAGGTTCTGAATGCAAACACCTGGCTTTTTGCTGTCCAGAGAGATTAATAAGCATAAATCATCCTTCTAGGACTCAGTTCTGTGAGGAAAGACAAACAGTGAAAATTCAAGCAGAGAAATGGTGTTGGCACAAGGCCACAGAGGGCTGGTAGCTGTCTGCCATGTGAGCATGTCCAAGCTGTGACCACAGGACCATTTCTGAGTGTCCTTCGAGACCAGCAGTGCCAGCACCTTCCAGTTTTATGCTAGCATTACCAGCCTTTTAATAAGCTTTGCACATATCAATCCTAAAAAGTTCTTGGGCACTCAGCTGCTCAGAAAGTCTCTTTACAGCACTGGGTCCTTTCAATCTCTCAGTCTCAAGATTCTTTTCTGTTTCACAAGCTCTACTGGGGACTAGTATCGTATTTGATTGAATTTGATGTGCAACACTGATGCTAAATATTAAAACTGTAATTGTACTATTCATAAATCTCTTTATGGTTATGTTAAGGGAGAAACCATTCCTAAGAATTTACTTTCAAATTTAGAGGGTTTGCTCCTGTGGTTTACCTGCCATCTCACTCATACACATACATATTCCATACATGCTTCTGTAGGCATAACAGCATACTTTTGCTGGGTAACGTGTAAACAGTGAAGAAAATTGCATCTTCTAGTCAAAAGTAACCTGAGTTACTCATTTTCATAAATATTTATAGAATAATTTATACATGAAAACCCACATAAAAGGTATGCTCTGCCCTGAAGATATCAGCTGAGTTGTATTGTAGGCTCAAATTAAACTAACCACAGGACTCTGTCCTATCAGTCCTTTAGCGTAGACCTTGATCTACATTGAAATAACAATGATACCCAGAATATTTACAGACAGGGTTAAACATGCCGCCTGTATATGTTTTTTAAGGTGTAGATCTAGTACTTAAAACAGCGAGTCTGATTCTCCAATCATTCCTACACTGTTCTGCTTTTCCAGCTGCACCACTATGAGGAGGAAGAACTAGGTACTTTAGAGCAGATGAACTTCAATATAGGAAGGATTCTGAATTATGAAAGCAGTTCCTCTTTGGTGTCTTTCTCTCTTTCATGCCAATGGTGGTCTGCAATTAGATTTGGTAGATATGCACCTGGAAACTTCTGAAAATCAATCTTTCCACTAAAAAGGCTCCTTCAGAGTCCCTTAGTAATGTGTCTTTTTCCATTGTAGCTGGATAAAATTGAAGGAGTATTTGAGCGGCCAAACGACGATGTCATCCGGGAAATCTCTAAGGCACTGCGGCAAGCTCTGGGAGTTTCCCTCTTCGGAATTGACATCATCATTAACAATCAGACTGGGCAGCATGCGGTCATTGATATAAATGCATTCCCAGGTGAGAAAAGCCTTTCCACTCCTGCTTTGTGGAGCAAGTTTTACTGCTGGTGTCTCACATCATTGCTTCCCAAGCTGGGGACAGGAAAGTAGCATCCAGATGGTTCTGAGATCAAATACAGGTCAATCTGGGAAGGGAAGAACCCTAATCTAGATATGGAATTTGCAACTGAAATATCAGCTCTTAGGAGATATGGTCAAATTTCAGTGGCCAGTTGTAACATGGCTGTCATGCCCTTCCCTGCAAAGGGATGCCCAGGAACTGCAGTCTGGGACTATGTGCCGGAACCTGGCTTTTCTGGGCTTGGCCCTCATTCTGAAATGAAAAGAAGAATAGTAAATTCTATTTTAGGAGAGCTTTTAAAGATTTCTGTTTTTTTCAACTCTGCCATTAGAAGAGATGAGGGGGTGGAAGCAACAAACTGTTCCCTTGAAAATCTCTTCCTGTGCAAACTGATTCCCCACAAAAAGACATTTGTGGACAAAAATAGTACCAGGAATCTGAAGATTATAAAGTTGTAGGTGCACGGAAGAGTGCTGTGAAGAGTTAGTATCCTTGCAAGTGTACTCCTAAGTGCATCCTGGAATAAAAGAATTGATTAGAGCATATAAAACCAGCTAAATTTGTCCTCTGCTTTTTTAGTTAACTTATGTCTTGGAAGCAACTAAATAAGCTCCTTGGCCACTGGAATTGTTAAAAGGATTTTTAAGTGTGTATAAGAGAAGGTCTGTTATTTGTGCTCAATTCAGTAGCCTAACATAGGAAAAGAATACATCATCTCATTTGATGCTCTTTTGTATGGGATTTTTCTGTTTGAGAATCTCCTCTCATTACCTGAATAGTGATGTTTTTTCCCAGAGACATACACAGGCTGATATGTAGTTTCTTTAACCTGCCATTTAAGACTTTGAGTTTTCAATATGGCTGTGGTGTCTTTACATCTTGCCCTGACCCCCGAGTCTCCTAAATCTTTCCATTTGGGTCCTCAGTCCTACTGCCCTGTAGTGCCTTGCTGGTGTATCTCCACAGCGAGTGGCTTACTTTCAATACTCAGCTCTGCTGTTCGCAGGTCACTTTGCATCACGGTTCTACCACATGGTGTTGATGCAATCTGCAGACCTATGAAAATGCTTTCCTGCCAAGAGCAGTGAAACAACCTAAATTTGGTGTTAGACAGAGCCATATCAGTTTTATGAATGGGATTATGAAGTCAGTGGTGCAGGAGATTCTTTTGCAATCCTGCAATCCTCGTGTTACGGGTTTTTTATAATTTTTCAAGTATTGTTTTGGATTCGGTACTTTGCACAGAGTGAAATTTCCCTTTTCTTGAAATGTTGAAAAGTCCAGATTGGGGAACAACAAGTGGCAAACATATATTTGCATATTTAGAGAGGAGTAATATCTTCTTGTTGTGGCAGAAGTTTTCAGAACTGCCTTTGGCCTCATGCTCTGCTGTACTTCTACCCTAAGGGAATAGTTTTCGATATGCAGCCCAAGTTCTGTGTTTCAGTCTGCACAGTAATTGGTCTTTAAAGGGACATTGAATTAATACAGTGGTTTAGTTCTTGCAGGAGACTTGAGAGCATGGGGAAGCTTCTTATGCACAGGCCTATATTGTGTCTCACAGACCAGTTTTTTGGTGGTGAACATGTGCGTAGTGAAGGTAGCTACTGGCTTTATCACCATGGGATAGGTTGAAGACCAGCTGGAGAAAGTCTAGAGGATAGCAGCAGGGACTAGACATATGGAAGAGAAGGCTGGGAGAGACAAAAGTGCCTTCAGATGTGTAAAAGATAGCAGAACTGAGAAAGAGATGCCCTTGCCCTCAAGGGCTGCTGAGATTGGAGAAGAAGCAATGGGGTAATATGCAAAAGAAGAAAAGTTACATTTCAGCACAGAATACTCTGTTGTTCAAAAGCATTTTCAGCCCAGGCAACTGCATTTCACTCCAAGGGCCAGTATGCATAAAGGCTGAACAGGTTCAAGGTCTGACTTCATTGACAGGGCCAGCACCTTGCTAATGAGAATTTCAAACTCAGACACCTCAGAAGAGTCACTGATGGGCTGCATCAGCAGTGAGATCTCCCTGTTCCTGGCTCAGTGCAGTCCCAGGAAGGGGCCCTCCCTTGCTCCTCTTCCTCAAATCATCCGAGCCTGCAGTAGTTGCAGTAGACCCAAACTGGACCCAACTTAGACCCTCCAGGGATCTGCTGCATTATCTCTGCACCACTGCTTTGAGAAAGGGAGGAGAAGATGTGCCCTATAAGGAGCATTCACAGCCTCTTCCACAGAGCTCAAGCCACAGCTTGGGGCCAGGCCTAACCAAAGCCTTGTCCAGGTGCCTAGAGGCTTGCTGCCTTCCTTGTGTGCTGTTTACCGGGCTTGAAGCTCATTGGAACTTGCCACTCCGTGGATGTCATGTTGAGATGAGTTTAACATCAGAAGTGAGAGCAAATGTACCTGCAGGAGGATGTTGTCTGTTACCTACTCCATTAGCACCAGCAACTCTTCAAAAAAGATTTTGAAGATAAATGTCTGAAAGGCCCTTAGTGTCTCTTGTTCAGTGGGAAACCACCAGTACTATATTTAGCAGTGGTTATCAGTTGTGATATCTGACTGCAGGCACAGTCACGTAGCATGTACAGTTTATGTTTGTCTGACCTCAGAAAAGTGACAGAAAAGGTTCCATCCACATAGCTGTTCTGTGGCTGTGGCTGAGCTCAGGCAGCCTGAGCAGTGGCTTGTGTGTGTGTTCTGCAGTCTGTCCCCATGGAGGTGGACTGCTGGCTCCGGGTGAATCTGAAAAGCATCAGATCTGAACATGCACTTTGCGTATGTTAGTACATTGGCTTAAATGCAGGACATGGGCTATCCATTTTTCTCTGGTCAGGGGAAGATGCAGAAGAGCAGAAAATGGGCCAGATCAGGGAGAGCCTCCGAAAAATCAGGCAGGTAGCATCTGTAATGCTAGCTTAAAAATGCTCAGAGCCACTTCTTGCCTCCACCAAAGCTCGTGGGGGTGGGTACTTGTTTTCAGATGGATTGCTGAGTGGACATCTTTCATATCCATGCTCAGCCACAGGACTCTGGAGACTGTTTTCAGCATAGCAAAATTCAGGCTTGTTGTAGACTGGCACTTCCAAAATGGTTTCAGCAGGCAGTTCTGGGATAGCACCTGCTGGAGCACGATTCATGCAAGTTGTGTTTTGAGGCATGCTAAAGTTATATCCTTCCGCTGATGGCCCTGTGTGACACTAACTCTGAATTCACTGCCACTAGTTTCTGAAGGTGTAATTTAATCTTGATTTTGTTGTCATTGTAGCACAGGTGATGTCCCACAACTGATTTGTTTGAGAGGCCTGCAGCAGCCCTCAGAACCAAGCAAGGCAATATCCACAGTTTGCAGCCTTCCACAGGTGTTCTGTGACTCAAGAGTTGAGACATCTAGTTCTCTTCCTCCCTTCCTTGTATTTCTTTTTTACAATTTTGTGAAGTTTCTTCTGAGTGGCCAGGCAGAATTACTCAGGCCTTTCCACCCAGTGTGCAGAGGGCTTGCCCAGACTGAGCCTGCCTGTTACATACAGCTTCCTTACACTGTAACATCTGCTGATTTCAGGACTGAATAACTCTCCATCTTATTCCTATTAAATATTTAAAATTCTCTGTGTGTTTGCAGATGCCCCCCAACAAGGCTAGTTTGTTTCCAGTGAGCAGACATGAAACACTCCAGGGTACTATGGATCTCCTCTCTGAATATTAAAGCTGTTACTATGGAGATGGCTTATTCCCAGGGTGTTTGAAGCACTCTGAGTAGATTTGAAGGTTAATCCCACAGCTTTTACATAAGCAAGAAAGCATAACAAGCACTTCTGTCAAAGAGGTGGAGATCCCGTTCTGACTCCCATGGCCAGCCCTAAGAGTCCTAGTTGCCCCCTGCCGACCAGTGGATTATCGTGTGGGGCACGGGGAAACTCGATGTTTTGAAATGAATGGTTTGTTTGGTGAATCTGTTTAAGGGCCTTGGAGAAAGCAAAACTATGAGCTGTGGTCTCACATTGCAGTTGTTTTGTGTAACCTGTTAAATATCTGGGAGAATTGTGAGCAAGTACAATAAAATTCATAGCAATGGCTCAGCCTAAATAAGAGTTATATAGTTAACATATGGGTTATAAATACACCATAAAATCACCACAATTATCCACTTACCTTATGTTTCTGGGAAGTTGGGTTTTTTATTGCCTAAGGAAGTTGGTCTTTACAGGAGAATGGAGATTAAAATTGAATTATTTATGGATCTGAAGAGCTATTCTGCCCAGTGATCACATCACTAAAAGTGTGTTAAAATGTGCATTTACTTTGTGGTCTCTGGTTCTGCTCATATGCTGCTGTGTGATGTGTGCTATTCACATGGGTCTTTTAAACTTATTTATTGCTTCAGTCTCCTGTATTAATGCCAGGTCACCTTCAGAATACTTTTATAGACATTTAAAAACAGTCAGCATATCCTCTTAAATAATACTGAATGTCATATGCCACCTCTAAATACTAAGGCAAAATGATAACAATTTTAGGTAATGCAGTAGCAGTTAAGATCCATTTCAAGACATTGTACCCATATGTTGCATGTCTGGTTCAATTTTAGAATAAATCAAGTGATAAAACTGTGCCTGTACCAGAGTGTTTAAAATAGAGCCAGAAGCTCTGTACGCCTACTGCCACCCTTTGTGTCACCAAAAATGTCATGTCTCCTGGTATTTGAGCAACTGTTTTAACCAGGAAACTTGTTATTAAACTGCATTGTAAATTGTCTGGAATCACTTAATAGAACGTGCTGAGAGGTGGTTTCAGTAGCAAAATAAAAGATTGATGTTTCTACCAAATACTGTATCATTGATACATGTTTCCTGTGCCTTGAGTGTTTTTTCAGACATAGCAGGAAACATGTTTTAAGTGTCAGGTCAGGTTAGCTTAGACGAGCATTACATTGCTTCTTACACAGTGGGAATCTGCCCTTTCTGTAGGATATAAAGCCAGCCCTGCTGTCCTCTGAGGTTTTCCTAACTGAGAGTATTGCTGGCAAATTCTGGAGAGAGTCCAGACTCAAGGGAGCTCTACATTACAGCTACTTGCCTTAGTAAACCTGGAAACAGGATGGAAAAGATCGTCATACCCCAGAGTTTGTAACTTAGGGAAAAACCTGGACTTGGCAACAAATGGTAGAATATGCCTAAAATTATATATGCACATATATACCTGGGAGGAAAAAGAAATAGCAAATCTGAAAGGCAACAGTTTTTCTCACTGGAAAAAAATTATTTTTATTGCAAGGGTCTCTATTCCTCTTTTTGCTAGTCTGCTTGTGCTGTCACTTAAAATTATGTCATGGAAAAGAGCCTTTTGGCTCTTTGGAGGGCAAGGACAGCCCAAGAAATAAACTGTTAAAAGAAGTCTTTCAAAGAACCTAGGAAAATTACTTAATTGCCTTTTTTTTATTTCCTTTGTTTTATCTCTTTTCAGGTTACGAGGGTGTTTCTGAATTTTTCACAGATCTCCTGAACCACATAGCTGCTGTCCTGCAGGGTCAGGTACCTGAGGTGACCCAGCTAAACCGCAGCAAGCTCCTGGCAGAGCAGACCGGTGGGATCATGGACGAGCGGATATGCTGTGCAAGCACAGGCTGTCTCAGCGTCATGGGAAAAGACTCCTCCTGGATTGTGGAAAGCGAGACCAACAGCTCAGTAAAACTGCAACACCAGAGACTAGGCTGCAACTCAGCAGTGTCCCCCAGCTTCCAGCAGCACTGCGTTGCTACCTTGGCAACAAAAGCTTCTTCTCAATAACTTGCCAATACCATGGACTGAGAAAAAGCCGCAGGGATATAAATTGTGGTCTCAGAGCCCGATCAGGCTGTAACAATACAATTGAGAAAAAAAATGGGAAAAAAAAACCCAAAACACAACACAAAAAAGCAAAATTAAAAACCCCTTCCATTTGATTTAACCTAATGCGCTGATAAAACGGACTGAAAGGGGAAGAGTGAGAAAGTGATTCAGATCCATTTCATCAGATTCCAGTTGCAAATCTGTAGAGAGTTTACACATACATGTGTTTTAACACTAGTTCTTTCATTGTGGGAGGGTTGCTCTTTCATTTCTATTGTTCTTTGTAATCACTGGTGACCAGCATTTTAAAATCGGACCTCATGGTATCAAGAAGATAATAATTTTGAAATGCAGTGTCTGAATGTAACAATGCTAGAGATTTTTGCCTAAAATATTCCCTGTTCCTTTTTTTTCCAGGTAGGCCATTGCAAAAGAAGGCTAAGACAACTTCAGTATCACTAAACCAAATCTCTTGAAACATTGACCAGTCAATATGTTGACAGGTAGCTTGCCTCTGCACTTTGAGTAGGATAGAGCAGCCTGCTTGTTCAGGGGCAGAGCTGAGGTGACCCCCCGCCGTTCCAGCCTTGCAGTTCTTCCCCCAGGCCTCACTGCTTCAGTCAAAAGCAGCTTTTAAATACATTTGCCAACAGTGACATGTTTCATCCAGAGAGGGTGCCAGTATTTAGGGTGAGTGATTTGAGTAGATTAAATAACATCCTTTCAATCGTCTGCTAGTACTGAAATCCTGGAAGAGTTAATGGAAGCAGCTGATTTCTTAGTGGAGAATTTAATTCTCCTTCCGTTGCACTTGTGAGGACTCTGGGAGAGCCCTGCAAAAAGGCTGGCAGAGCCGTGCATTTTCCTTGGAGCAGTACACCTGGTCTGCATATTCTGAGGGGTAATTCAATTGCTGCCTTCCTCAGATCCATGCTGTTGTGCATTTTTTTCTGCAAATTAAATATAAACAGAATTGTGTACCTTCATATTAGGTAGAAGTGTAGGACAGCTCTAGCTTGGAGATCACATTATTTTGTTGCAAGCTGACAGGTGAGGCCATATGGTAATTTACAACAGTACTTTATACTATTCGTGAACTAAAGCGTGGCCAATTTGTTATCTCTTGAGATATGCAGTGAACCAGTGGTGTTCACCCTCTGTTGCATCTTCGAGCATGGCAGCATCTTCTGCTGTTGAGAATTCCTGCAACTTTTGCCAATTCTGAACACTAAATTGGAAATATCCTAGTGCTGAGAATGGAGACACTATCTTGGTAGAAGGAGTGGCCTTCTATTCCCCTCAGAAGCCCTAACATATATTTTAGAGGGGTGGTGTTAAGAAAATTTCCTTAGTTAAGCTCCTAGCTTGCATATACAGGAATTTCTGTCTTTCTATAGCAGGTGTTCATAAAGCATCCGCCACTGCAGCATCTAATACCAGTTTGGTTAGGATCATCTGTTAGATAGCTACTCGAAAGGATCTAGAGTTTAAAGCCCAGGTAGATCATGGAGAGAGGATTAAACTGTTAAAATGATGTCACCACCCTACCTGATGGTACCAGTCCTGGAGGGGAAACAGTTTTGAAGAGTGTTGTGTAGCAATTCTTTTGTGTAATGCTTTTTCCTTAGGAGAAATTGGTCTTCTTCCAAAATGCCATCCTTGGGGATCTCCTGTAGCCAAGATTGATTTTTTCAGGATGATTTACACAATAGAAGATGATTCCACCTCTAGAGGGATTACTAACTTTAAAATATTTCTATGGGGACTGAAAGGACCTTATGCGTGTGGTATCAATCAGATTCCAGGGTGCACATAAATGCGGCCAACTTCCTCAAGTATTGCAGATCAGTTCTGAGCTGGGCACGCTTCACAACCCTTGTGTATGCTTTGAGGCTGCTGGATCCCATGTTGTCTGCAGCTCGCAGGTCTCGGATGGTTGTGGTGTGAGTGAGTCCGATGTACATAGGGGTTTATAAAAGTATTCATGACAGACCAAACCTTTCGTAAAGCCATGACTGAAATAAAATTGACATCTACACTTTGGGGTTTGTTTTTGTTTGTTTAAAATAAAAAGTGTTTTTATGTTACATGTGTAACAAAAGATACCCTCAGGAAGGAACTTGCCAGTGCATATTTTTGTATGGTACTTTCTTGTAACCAGCTGGTGGAGTGTTTGTAGACTTGCCTATTGCTCCCTTTATTATAATGGCTTGGGCTTTTTTTGGTTTTTTGGTTTTTGTTTCTTTACTGGGTGGTGGGGATGGAGCAATGATGTTAAAACTGCTTTACTAACTCAAGACCTTTCAAACTAAGTATGTTTACATGAATTGAGTGTTGGATCCAATGGAAATGTCTGTATGCTGTTTCCTAGTTAGAACATCAGATAAGAATTTTATTTTCCTGGCTGCCTTCTGAATTTTGGTTGGCCTATTTTGCACTGCTTTGTTTCTCCAAAATAAACTACTGAAATATAATTGTGCATTTTAAACTTGTTTACAAATGATTGTTAGAAGTTTATTTTGTAATTCTCTTAATGCTTGCAGAAATACTATATTTAAATATTTCTTCAGACCTTGGCAGTAACTAGAAAACAAGTTTAGGTCATTGGTGTGATCAGTGACATTTTTCCCATAGTCTGTAATTTATTTTGTATTTATCGAATGTATCGGTATCACTTTAATTTACCAGGTGCAGATATGCAGGTACCTGTTGTGATGTGGCATTACGATAGAGTTTTCACAGAAATTACCGTGCAATTGCTATACTACTATATTTCCTTGCAGAAATTAATGTTATGGCTCGTATATTAGAATATTACTAAATTACAGGGGCAAATCAGGAGACCAACTTTTAAAAGCCGAAACTGTAAATTAACAAGTATCCAGACATACAATTACATTATTGAAAAATATTCAAGCATGAGTATGTTATTAAGCCTTTGCTAAAGTGCTTTTCTGAATTGCTGCCTCATTTGGTAATTTCAGAATAGTTTTGATTTAAGATAAGCTTCACAGTAAGTTAGTTAATACTCTGTAGTCTTGTCTTTCTTTGTAAAAGTAGAGGAGTGTAGTAACATTAGACCTTACCAGAATGCCCTTGCTCTTAAAATTGCAGACAATCTGAGGAGATTTTCCATAATGTCTGTTTGAATTCTGTTATTGTGGGTTAGAAAAAGGTTTTTCTGTGTTTTCAGAGGCATCGCTATTATTGCTGTGTTGATGGGAGCAATTGTATTAAAATTACATGGTCACCAGTTAGCTTTTTAGGGATTTATTTCTCTTCACTGTTAGAAATCCACGAGAACACCGTTAGCTTGACTGGAATTTCTCCATGTTTTGTGTCAGCATGGTGGAGGAGATGGGACTCTGGTTTCCACTGTAATTACATAATCAGCTTCCACAGGTGAAGATTTTTCCCTGTTGAAGAGAACTTGAGTGGTATTACTGCTGTCTGCCATGTAAAGTCATCATCACCCTCCACTGCCTCCAGCTGGCTGGGCCACATTGTGCTTGAGTTTGTAGCCTATGCCAGAACATTCTGGTCATTAAGTGAACATGTGAAAATCAGTGGCAGAAATGCAGCCAAACCAGGAGCATCGGTGCTGGCACTTGTGGTTTGTGTAATGCAGAGCTGCCACTGGGCCAGTGATGTTATGCCTTTGGTTGACCACGTGTCTGGCTGTGCAACCTTTGTGCTGAGGAGCCGATCGACTGGGCTGAGCGGCAGAGAGGATATATTTACTAGTACTATTCAGACCATCGTAATGATAAAGCTGTTTAAAGATCTCCATCCTTAATGTGGGAATGTTTGTGCAGAGGAGGTCTGTAGCAGGGTGCGCAGATGGAAATCTACCAGTTCAGTTTGTTTTCATTATAGATGATTACAAACTAAGGACCCGACTCTGAGGCTTTCAGGAGGTTATGAGGATTGCTCAAGATAAAGCCTCGAGTTCTTCAGATTAAATGTGAGCAGTATCCAGCCAGGGAACAACCAGGTGGAGTAGTGGTTAGATAACAGAGGCAGAATACGGTCCAAAGGCAACAGAATAAATGGGGCCAGAGGTGTTTGAATTGGCTGGCAAAAAAAAAGCAAAACAAAGAAAAAATTCTTCCATTGTTTCCATCCAATTAAAAAAATCTAGACTTCTCTGTACTTAGGCTAACACTGGTTTCCTAAAGTCTTTGCGTGGCAGCAGTGACAAGTGAGTCAGGCTTTTCCATACTAGCTTGCAGCCTTGCCTTCCACAGCTGTGCAGAAAATCTTGGGTTTGGGTTTTTTAGTGAATAGAGTCTATTTTGAGTTCATAGCAGTCTCCCCATGTGCAGTCTTGCAGGAATTCACTTGCATTACCCTGCTAAGTTTTTTTTCCTCTCTCCTTTTTAGTAAGAGATGTATTGATTTCTGTATTCAGTATAAAATTACTTTATGGCGTGTGTTTTGTAATTAGGAGTATGTGAAAATGCTTTGTGTAGATTAAAATATTTCCTTTAATATAATCTCCTCTAGCTTTCATAGATAAATGGACATGCTGTTGCAGATCACATTACTGATTTTACTTGTAATATTGCTTTAATATCTATTTCAGAGGAATGTAACCTCCAGAAAAGTACTTTCCACATCTTCACTACCTTTCCTTTCCCTGTTCACTGTGTGTGGATCCAGGCCATCAACACCTGGGCTTTTGACTGGATGGGTTTCAGATCCTACATGGATTCTGTCACATTTACATGGCCACAAAAATTACTACAGATAGTTGAAGTTTTTGAGGACCCAGGTATAAATGGGAATATTAGAGTGATTCCTCAGCAACACAAGCACAGTAACATTTGCAGCAAGCAAAAGAAATAATTTTCACTCTGTGTGTCCTGTTGGCTGTTGGGCTCTGGTCCACCCTGCTGTTGGGGCAGTTTTCCTGTGGAAGTAAAAAAAATCCACTGTGAGAAAACATCCTGTATCTGTGATGCAGAAGGAGGGTAGGACTTGGGAGTAAAATCCTGGCCAGTGGACACAGTGATACCAGTGGTCCAGAATTTCACTCTGTGGTTTTTAATAGCAATCTGGGGAGATGTTTTCTTTCTCTCCATGATTCTTATCCTGAATCCACTGGGGTGGATGATAGCAGATGCCAGTGGCCCATGTGAGCTCATTAGCAGGTGACCTTGCCTAGCATGTCAGAAGTTTGCAGAGGGCTCTCAATGTATTGGGAAGTTTTTGTTGATGGCCAGGAAATCTTTTGAAACTCCAGAAATAGCTTGAAACAGCAAATGGAGTTTATGAAAATCAGGTCTTCCTCTTCCAGCCTTTTTTAAGAAACCCATATTTTATTTCCTTCTTCATTCTTTACACAGTAGTTTTTAGATATAAATTATTTTAACTTTTTTTGTGTGAAAAGTCATATATGCATATATAAAGTTATTAAAAGGTTGAGTATATGTTGAGTATAAAATAGTGACTTCTTTGTTTCAGATGTTAGCAGTCCCTAAAATGGGTTGTCTATCCTCTTGTAAAGTCAGTGCTGTAAAAAAAAATATTAAAAAATAAAAGATGTATTAGATGTATCTTTTATTATTTATTTCTGATTCAGTATTTGATACAGCTTGTGTATACCCTTGTGATAAGCACATACTAAAAGCACTGTCGTTCTTGAGATGGAGTAACAACAATTCCTTGGGATCCCAACAATTTTGAGAAAATTGGCCGTCTGGATGTGAATAGTGTTGGATATTGTCCTTCAGTCTCCAGCATTGCTCCCCACCTAAGCATGGCTGCATCTTGGGGACCATTTGTGTGTGTGCTAGGTTTCGCAAGTTCATTGGTATCTGTGTTCAAATCCAGCTGTACAGTGTTAACAAGTGTGTCTTGTGATTCGCTTCAGCCTGGTTCACTATGATTTCTGAAACATAATTCCCATTTTATACTTAAATTTGTATAGAATTATATAAACCCATAAAAGATCATGGCTTCCTGTAAAACCCAAAATACTTGCTATTTGGCATCTTCAATTGCATGAGTGATCAGATCTGACAATGAAGATGGTGCTTTCATCTAACAGCATTGATTTCAATGGTAGTATATTAATTTTCGTTTGCCAAGCACCTGTTTTTGGACAATGTTTTGGTTTCAATAGTAAAGCAATATGCAGTAGGTATTGTGGCATTATCTCTGTAATTGTTTTGAAGAGAGAATTGTCCCTTTCCAACACATAATGAAAATAAATGCCTTATAACAAGTTCTACTTTGCTTCCTCTTTCTGAGTGGATAGGGCAGCAAGATGAACAGCTCATTGGGAGAAACCTGCTTTCATGAGAATTTGATGTTCACGTCCTTCCTGAGTGCACTTGTTTGCAGTCGTTTTGGACCTCCTTGTACTAGAAAGATTTGATTTGATTTCTCTTCTAACACTTAGAGGGAAGTCAGCTATTTTTATCTTACTATATAACACACCTAAACATCACTGGGATTTCAGCTACTCTTATACATAAGAATTTATTCATAGCATAGGCTTCTGAGGTGATTGTTCTTTCATCATCCAGGATAGCGAATTCTTGATTTCTCAAAAGGCAGCAGGACTTTTAATCAGGACCCTGTTTTGGCTAGTGCAGGAGAGAGAGAGATCTCACCGAGCAGCAGTAAATTTTGCTAAGCAACAAGCAGTCTTACAAGGACGCTCATTAGACACTGCCTGGGGCTCGGTGCAGCAGCCCCAAGGCAGGGCCAGCTGTGGCAAACAGAGGTACGGCTGGTCAGAGCAGCAGCTACCAGCTGGTGGGGCATCCTCCCAGGCCCCATGCTCCGGCCTTGAATATCATCCTTCCCTTTGAAGGAAGTCCTTGGGTCTCAGCTGTTCTGTGGGCTGCAGGTGATGAGAGAGACAACTGAGCTTCAAACTGGGGCATCTGGAATACAGCCCTTGCAGTGGGTGGGCCTTTTCCTCTGCTGCCAGTGCACATAGAACATCTGAAATGTTACAATTGGTGCTCTGAGACTTTTGGGGCTGGCTTCCCCAGCCCAGGCACCACCCAGTCCTCCTGCTGCTATTTAGCCTGAAACCCTAAGGATGGGTATGGTTCTGCCAGTAAGCACAGTGCCAGCCGGCCACCACGACTCTTGTGAGCCAGCACAAAGGAGGGGCATCCCTCGGGATGGGCCTTCACCTCTGGGGGAGCACAGACCAGTACTTTTCCTCATGACTAGCCTATTTGTTACTTTTCTTTTTTGTAATCTACTTGTGTGTTGTCCAAATAGCTTGATGTGGTCAAGCATTGCCCCAGTGTTTAAACTTTTAATTGTTTTCTTTCTGGTCAACCTTGTGTTCATCGATGAACCATGGATGTGACCCCTGAAACTCCCAGGTCTCACTGAAGCTCCCAGGACACCCAGTGCAGGGGCTGAGCTGTACAGCACCAGCAGGCCCTGGGTGGGCAGTGAGAGCTCTGCAGTGCTTGGGGCTCACAGGGAAGTGTCCTCAGTGCTGGGCCCCAGCGGGCGGCAGCACAGGAGCCTGGGTAAGGAGGGAAACACCATCACCGTGCGTCTGCGGTGAGGGGAGCCCTTCATTCCCCTCCTTTCCACAGGACCGTACCAGCCCTGCAGCATGCTGACAACCAAGACTGAAGTTGCCAAAACAAAGGAAGGAACCCACTGCAGTTTTATTTTTCCTTAGATAAATTTTTTATATAGAATATATTACAGTCAGAGTTCTCAGCATTTAATCAAAAGATAACAAGTTATTGCAGTTTTTTACCCAGTGAAACTACCGGTGAAAGGAGAACTTTCTAGAAAGCTGTCTTGTCTTTTAAAAAAAAGAGGGAAAAAAACCCCACCTAGACAGAAGATACACACGTAGGTTGCGCTTCGCACCCACCAGCGCCCGGCCGGGCAGGTGGGCACCCGTGTGGACAGGGGAGCATGAGGTGAAGCAGCGGTGATGGGCACAACACTATGGCGAGGGAGGCAGGCGTGGGCGCTAGCGAGGGTGATGCTTCTGCTCAGCTTAACTGCTTTTAAATCGGGAAATGGAAACGCGATGGGGAGGCAGGAGGGTGGCGCCGGTGCTCTCGCCTGCACAGGGAGGGCTGGAGCCCTCAGCCTCGCCTCAGCTCGTGCAGCTTGTGGGCAACACGCTCCAGCTCGGCCTCGATGGCAGCCAGGCTCTCCAGCTCCTGATCCTGCAACAAAAGCCCAGGACAACGTGTCAGCAGCCATGAGTGGACAGCCCTCGCCCCACAGAGCTACAGAAAGCCTTGCCTGGGGGATGAGCACAGCCACGTCCTGCCCCATCCCTTCAGTCTGCTCCTGTCCCCTCTGGACAGACATCTGTGCACAACACTGATTACTCCTGCCCTAACGTTTAATCACTGCAGCGAGTGATGAGGACAAGCCATGCAGCTCCCATCCTCCCTCAACCTTTCTGCCAGGTAAGGGCAGCCCCGGACAGGTCTGTGTCTCCAGAACAGGTTGGAGGGAGCTGGGCAGCTGGGGCCAGGGCAGGCTCTGCAGAACTGCAGTGGGCACCTACACTGAGTCAGTGGAGTCAAACCAGGATGGGCACTGGTGCCTGCCACCTGAGGCAAGTGCAGCTTGTGCTCTGCTCATGCAGGGAATGGTGGTAGTGTCTCCTCTCCCCATGCTGCCCTGGGTGTTTGCGTATACCTCCACTGCCAGAAGATGCTTTTCTGTTTGGGAAAGTAGTGACTGAGGAGGCCATCGACTTAAAGGCTCATCACTTAGTGGTCTTTCCGTAGTGGCAGTTGCGTATCTGTGCTGTCACCTGAAGCTATTTTATTTAGTGCAGGTACTCAAATTCCTAACTACATGGCTTTGCCTGAACTTGGGTCATATCCAGCTGGTCCTGTCTCGCTGCCAGCTCCAGCCCTGCCTGTCCCTCACAGCTGCCATCAGCTGGGACTCTCTGCATTCTCCCAGTGCAGCAGCAGGCTCTGTGGGAGCAAACTTGGGGCTGTAGATGCTAAAAGTGCCTTTTCCCATCAGCAGAAACAAGGGGACAGCCCCTTTCCTGTACAGAGGGAACAAAGCCTTGCTGCTGCCTGCAGCAGCTGCCAAGCACAGGCTGACACTGAGCCACTGGGCAGCACTGCATGTGGCTGGTGTGAAAAAAATAAGTATGTAAAAATAAGTAATTTTTTTCTGTTCCCTGAGCTATTTTCCTGAACAGGGAGAAAGTCACCGTGTCCCTCCACAGGGCTCTTGTCTCAGCCTCTGGGAAGTCTTTGATTACAGCAGGGTGTCAGCAGCTCATGGTGCCACAAGCACCCCAGGAGCCCAACTGAGCCCAAGCCGCTGTTCCAGTGTTTTGTTTGAAGCAGGTCAGGGAGCAGCTGTCTGAGGCTCACCTTTCTGGAGGAGAATTTGGGGTACAACTGGAAACCCCAGAAAGTGATAAAAATAGCACTGTGCTGAGATCCTCCGCAGCACCCAAAGAGAGCTTGGTGAGGCCCAAACCACTGCCTCACACTGTGCCTGTGTGCCCTGGATCGCTTCTGCATGGCTCCACATGTTGAGCCATGGAGAGTGCAGAGGTCAGCACTCTCAGCCCTCATCTGTGCCCACACTGGCCTCACTGGCCAAGCCACACCACCACACGGCCTGAAAATGAGGAGAGGGGACAGGATGGCAGCTGCTCTGGCAGAGCCAGAGCCTGTGCCTTCCCTTCCCTCACTGCTGGGTACCTTGTCTAGACGCTTCTTCACTGACTCACAGATGCCCTGATCTAGTTTAAAAAAAAAAAAAACAAACAAACCAGAAAGTCTTTTTGCAGCTGTAAACATAGCAGTTTAGCAGCCTCAGCATCCTCCTTCCCAGTCCCCATTTGGAGACTGAGTCTACCACTTTGCAGACAAGGTATACCCCAGAGCCACTGGCAGGGGCAGGTGGGTAGCAACCTCCTAAGGGGAGAGACCTGGGATGTGAGCAGATGATTAGGAGCCAGATGGGGCAGCCCACCCCACTGCATCCCTGCTTCAAGCTGAGACATTTGGCTTTGCTTTGAACCAACACAACTGGAGATGCTGTTTTAGCAGGGGATGCTGATGGGCAATCTTTGGCCAGTGGTTTGGTGTGTAACTAAGGCAAGAGGCTTGTTTTGGAGGGAGGAGAGCTGCTTCACTCTCCTGCTGCCCCAGCCTCTTCCCAGGCACCTGTTCATGGCCTGTCCCAGGGCAAACACCCACAAAGCCCATGCTCAGCCCTCTGAGCTATCCCAAATCAACTCCTGTACCTAGAGCTGGGCCTCAGCACAGAGGTGAATCCACCAGTCCTGGCTGCTGTGGAGGTGCTGAGCTACTACCCAGCATCACATAAGGTACCAGGGAAGGAGATGTATCACTTTGGAAGCCTGACTTGGAGGAATTCCAACATCTGTCAACAGTTTTGACTCAAATGCCCCAGCTTTCTCACCATGACTGCACCCCTGATTTACCTCTGTAGGAGGTCTGACATTATTCACTCCATCCCTGAGACAGGAAAAGCATTTCCTTTGACTTAGAAGGGCTTTGAGACACAAGGCCCATCCCCAGGCTCCAGATATAGCTCTGGTCACCATGTCCAGCACAGGCCAGTGCAAAAGTCCTGTCACTGCAGACATGACTCTGTAGGGCAGGGAATGTTTTTGTACTAATCACTAAAACAAAGACAAAACTAGGTGCAAATTTCAATAGTACTAAAAGTTCACTAAACATCAACTTAAGGTCACAGAAAACCATTGCTGGCTATGTTAATGCCAAGGTACCATCTACATCTCCCAGCATAGTTTGGATAACCAGGCAGGAATTATTCTTAAGCCTAAGTACACCAACCTCCGTTCTTCTGTTAGCACTGCCTTCCTCGTCCTTCTTTTCTTCAGGCATGGGAGCAAGTGGGAAGCCTCCTTCACTGCTGTCCTCCTTCGAGTGATGCTTCCATGACCTTTTCACATCTTCCTCTGGACTACGGAAGGCATACTTGCGGGACCTAAATGCCTTTTTCATGGACCTGTCTGGGTCTTCCCCACTATCATTTTCCTCCCTGCGCTTCTTTGATGTCAGCTGCTTGGCCAGCTCATCCATTTTGTTCCATCTCTTGGTGTCTTCCCACTCCCTGGAGGATTCCTCCTCCATCTCATCACTTTTGGCATCCCTGGTCTGGAAGGTGTCCTCCTCCTCCTGCATGCCCTCATCCTCCAGGTGATGTCTTCCTCCTCTCACTGCCTGGGGCTGCTCTTCTTCCTCCTCCTCCTCTTCCTCCTCCTCCTCAGAGCTCCGCCCATCTTTGCCAAATCCCAGAGAATCATCATTATCTGAAAGAGCATGAAACAAAACAGTGAAAACAACTGTTAACCTGGTTGCAGTCCGCCTTTGAACTGAGACTTCAGGGATGATGCCACATGGGTTTCCTGACTTAAGCCCACTTTCTTAGGATTCTGGAAATACCCACTCTCACAGTACCATGTCAGTAGCAAGGCTTGAAGGCAGCAGTCAAATACCCTGTAGGAAGTCCAATAAAAAGAAATTGTTTGTCCCTAGGACCTATAAGAGCCGAGCAGCAGACAGCAAGGCAGCTGCAGGGCCTGTTACCTTCTGTGCATGGGCCCATGCATCAGGTGCTTGTGGTGGGGTCTGGGTGGCTGCTGGCAAGGCTATGTCTGTAAACCCAGTAAGCATATGCCTGAGCTTTTTGGCTTTAAAGCGTCTAATCCATCTGTCTCAGTGCTCTCAGCTACCACAGGAAAGTATCAGTACAGTCGTCTGGGATACGTACTGTCATCTCCCTGCACCTCCTCAGCCTCCTCGTCCTCCTCAGCCAAATCAAGTGACCTCTCTGCTTCAGTAGGGTCCTCCTCTGCAGCATCATCTCCGTCATCCTCCCGCTCCACACGCTCCCCTGCCACTTCCTTGCTGTGCTCCCGGCCCTTCCTGGATGGCTCCTCTCCCTCACCCTCAAGCTCCAGGCTGTCCCTGGAGCCTCTGGGCTCCTCCTCTTCATCCCCTTGCTGCTGCTGCTCATCCTCACTGAAATCATTGCCAGTGTGGTTGTCCAAAGTTTTGTCTCGCTGGGCATCCTCTGTATGCCTGATGTCATTGCTTTCTGCTTCTTCCTGATCCTCTTTCTCTACAGGGTCAGTATCCCTTGGCCTGGGCTCCCTCCTCTCCAGGCTGTTTTTTCCCTCCTCTCTTGAATCTTCATTTTGCTGGGGCTTGTGTTCTGTCAGCTCAGCCAGGGACCCCGTGGGCTGTTCCTCTTCAGGGTGCTCGCCTACTGCATCTGCACAAGGACAAACAAGAAGAAACACTTCTGCTGAGACCTCATTTCACAACCAGCAAAGCCCAACCATTTCCCAGGGAGCTTCAGCCCCACTCAGCAATCTGCTTAGCCAGCCCGTGGATCCTTTTGCAAGGCACTTCAGCATATGTTTGTGTTCAGGCAAGGCAGTGCTCTCTCTGGTGCCTGCGCTCCTGGAGAGACTCGCTAGGCTGAAGTTAAACATATGCCAAAGTGTTTTGCTGCGGCACAGGCCTCATCACTGTCTCTTGAGATGCCAACAATGAACTTGCCCTGCATGAAACCAGATTGCAAGTAAAATGAAATTATTTAGGAGTGTAATACGGCACTTGCACAGCTCTCCCTGCTCTGAGTGCTGCACTAACATTGCATCCTTATTTCTCCCATCAGGCTGAAGAGGCAGCCAGCCCTGTTCACAGGGTGCTGGAGGGGGAGTGGCTCTGCTTCTGCAAAGGAGCTACTCAGCAGGAGCTTAATGTGGGCTGGGTATTTGCTCTTGCTCAGGTGAGACTGGGCTCTTTAAACACAATTAGATAGAGAAACCACTTTGCAAAAGAAAAGATGAGGGCTTAAAAGCCAGATAGGTATAGAAAGGCAAGTGCAGCCCCAGTTGGGGCTGAGGAGTGTGCTAGGGTGAGGGGATGCTGGTCACAAAAGGCTGGTGAAGACCAGTGACACTGTGCTGGTGTCACTGGACTGCTAGCAGAGCTGGAAGGCCCAATATGCCACACTTCATCGTCATCGGTCTTCACATTGCTGGAGCAAGAGGTTCAGGTCTGCCCTGACAGGAGGGAGATCCAGTGCCACCACCCTGTCTGTGGTTTTTGGCCATGCTGGCTGCAGCAGCAGCCCTCAGGGGTGTCACTACTCATTGCTTTGAGCAGCTTCGGAATGAAGTCTCAGCATCATGGTGCTGCTGTGGTTCAACCACATGCCCCAGAGCCCCCTTGAGACCCTCTGTGGGGGTGCAGCTGCTAGACAAGAAGTCATATCACCCCACAGCGGCATTGTGTGTTCCTGACAAGGAAGAAGAAAGGGGCCAAACCCTCCTTTCTGCTACACTGCCTTTCTCTAGTCAGGCCATAGAAACATAGTGAAATAGGGAAAATCCCAGCTGAACATGTTCTTTCAAAGATACAGCGGTTTTGTGGGGGTGTGTGCAATGTGTGTATAGCAAGTTCAATTTTTCCTTCAGAGACCCATTACCCAATATCTTAGATGCCTGGAAACAAGGATGGCAGACACAGACCCAGATCACTCTTGCCTGTATCACTGAGTCTTTCAGTCCTGGATTTCCCTGGCTGTGACTCATTTAAACATTAGGAGTGAGTGATAGTGTGAGTAGCAGGGTAGAAAAGATCAGTATCAGTTTGGTAACTTGACAATCACCAGTTACTATAGCTCAGAAACTACATGTTGTTTAAGCTTGTAAATAAGAAGGAAGCAAACATCAGGTTGCTTGTGTGAGTCAGTGGCAGCATCAAAGAAGATGCCTACAAGATAAACAGATGGACATATCAAGGCTGTTAGAAAGAACATCCTTGTTTACAGCCTGACCTGGATTTCCCGGGGGTGGAGGCTGACACTGACCTCTCTGCTTGTTCTTGTCGTTCTGACTTTCAAGGACTTCAGAAAGTTCGTCTTCGAAGCCACTGTTTTTCTTCTGCTGATGAGTTCTCTCATTGGCACCTGTGTCAAGTTACAAAAAGTATGTAAAGGCAAGAGTCCCTCCTGTGTTTCAGAAAGCAGAGGTAGGGAAATAGTTCTGTGCCCTTTGTATTTTCTACAGCAGACAAATTTGCCAAAGGGGAGCTGTGAGGAGAAGTGAGACTGGAGGATACATGAAGCAACCGCAGTAACAAAAACACAATCAAAAACATCATCTGCAGGAAAGAAAATGGTCTCTGAACAAACAGAGCAGCAGGGTTGCCAGGAAAACTAACATTGATGGAGATCTAGGGAATAAGAGGTGCTGAACTGCAGCACACCGAGGCCAACAAAAAGACTGCAGCATTAGAGTATTAAAGGATAAAAATTGCCTCCTGCCACATTCTGCCTATATACCTCTTCTGAGGTGAGCACTGAGAGCTTCCGTGCCCTTCAGCCTGGCTGTGGGGGACCCTCTCCCCAGGGTGCTGGGAGAAAGAAGCAGCATTCATTGTCACTGCAGAGGTAGCCTGAGGCTCCAAGGCCCCACACTGGGATTATGGAATCCACCTGACAAACATAACACCCTGGAGAACGGTGTCTGAAGGCAACACAAGCTGGAGGTCAGAGTGCAGTTGTCCTGGCAACCAGCACTTCCCAGACAGCCCCATTCCAATGGGATCTGCAAGCCAAGCAAGGTCTGTCTAACCCAGCTCGTGCCCTGCTTCTATGCCTTAATGCAAAGGTGAGAGGGAACACTGTCCAGTGCTCTCTAGCCCAGAACTGAATTGTGTGGATTCTCCAGCCTGAGCAGAACCACCTGCAGCTAGCACAGAGGAGACCAAGATAAACACTTTTGCTTTTCCCTTGGTCTACAAGACTGTCCCACCCCCAGACTCTGTGATCTGTAGATGACAGCTCATGTTACCCTGGGACTAAGTGGTGTGAGGGGCTCAGGCCAAGGAAAGAGCAGAGCAAGATGCACCTCTGTGAAATGAGTTCCTTCTCATGGACTCCATGCCGAGTGGCACAGCCTCTCTTATAACTGAATGCTGCTCCTCAAACCCCTGCTGTGCTTAGGCACCAGCATCCCAGCACCCTGAGGAGGCTGAGGTTTCTTTCTTCTGGATCATTGGAGCATCCATGGGGTCCGTCTGAGGTCACCACCCAGTTGGCCCCTCCACCATTTGGGCAGTGACCAAAACATGGCTGTGGAGCTTTACAAGACTCTCTCCCAATCCTGACTTTCTTAAATTTTTCCTCTCCCTTTTCCCTGTTGCCTCTGTGTCTTCCTTGCTCTGAAAGCATTCTGGTGGCACTGCCTTCCAGCCATCCCTGGCAGACTTGCCACACAGGAGCAGGGCACAGGGATGTCCTGATCATCTCCCTGGTGATGCCCAGCTGTCACCCAGGTTAGCCTAGGGAGAAGGAGGAGGGAAGGTCAGGAGGTACTCTCCCTGTAGCCTGGGGAGAGCCCTGTTGCAACCTCAACTGGACCACCTGGCCAGAGGGATTTAGACTAGCTCTGAAGTAGCCTTGTCTGGGACCTGCATTTCAGCTCCGGGCAACTTGGCACCTGAGAAGAGCCCTTCTTCCCCTTGCACACCCCTTTGCACAGCTCTGTGTTGCTGCTGCTCCCACACTGACCCGTGGTGAGCAGTCTGCACCTCTCCAAATCAAAGAAACTTGCAGCTGAGTTAAGGAAACCATCAAAAAACCCCCATTAGCTCAAGAACATTTTCACCGGGATCTTTCAGATGCAAGTTCTACTCAATGCTCAGTGTGTATTCCCTTCTGCTATACCTGGGTTTAGTGATAGATTCCTGCTGCATAAACAGTGAAAATTTTCTTGCCTTTCATTCCAGTTTGGGAGCTGGTGATTATTTGTTGAATTAAATTACAATATTTCCTTTTAGGGTTCTCCCACCCCAAAATGTCTATACTCTGCATCACCACCAAATTATGTTGATAGTTATTGAAATCATCAGATACATATTACAGATACATATTGGAGTTATAAGCAAAATTCCTGTTGCCACTCACACAATTTCTAGTGGAAGTCCTGTAATTGTATTTCCCAGGGCGTATTTGTAAGATCTCAAATTAATGTAAAATAAATTAAAAAAACAAAAACAAACAAGCAATAAAACTGTGTAAGGGGCTACAAAGGATGAAAACACCCTTCCCTATAACTTCCCTGCAGTTATATTCCCAAATAACTATGCTGGTACTGTACCTTGAGCAGCAATTTCCTGAAGTTCCTTCAATAGGTTTTGGTGGCGAAGGATAGAAATAATTCGTTCATCTGCAATAGGGAAGACTTAGTAAAGAAAGCAGCCAAAGACAACTTCCCCCCACCCCCAGGAAATTAAAAAGAATCCCAAATGCCACCTCCCTCTTCATTTGCTCTTCCCTCTCCCTTGGCCTGATTGGCTGTCACATCTCTTAAGAGTGTGATTAAGACGACAGGAAGGTCCTATGAAAACCAGGCAGTTCCATGTCAGCCAGGACCCCCTGGCCACTGTGCCCGCAGGAGGCCAGGCCTGGGACAAGCAACAGCTCCGTCCCTGCGTCTGGGGCACAGTGCAGCCTGGTGGGGTGACCGTGAGGAAGGTGAGTGTGTCGAGGACCCCTTGACAGGGGTCAAGGAGCCAGGGCTCTGCTGGTCAGGGCAAGACCAGCCCCTACTTGCCAGATCCATGCTTGCTGATACCCAGCATTAAGTCTAAGGCTGTACCTCCTCGGAGTGTTTCTAGGCATTCCTCACTGATCGGCAGGGGGTTTGGCTTAGATAAAGTATCAGAGATGACCTCTACAATGCACTTCATCACCTAGAAAGAGACAAAAATACAAACTGAAGCACTCGTTTTTTGTCTTTTGTTCCTAAATCTACTTGTTACCAAGGCTAAAATGCAGCATGTGCTGTCACAGATCTTTCTGCTTAAGCCAGAACTGAACGTTCAGTTCCTATTTTACCTGATGCAGGAACAGAGGGTACCTCCTGCAACTCAGAAGTGAGCAAATGACACGTGACAATGGAAAGATCTTCTTCAGCATGACACACAGTTCAGCTGAGGATTTCACAGCTTCAGACCATCCCAGGGTCTGGGCACATCAGGAGAGTAAAGGGCATCTGGATATATACATAGAATGCTCAAAATTGTCCTCTTTTAAGCCCATATATCTCAACCTGCATCTCATAAAAGGGCTCAGTGGGTTGTAGAGAGAAACAAGCGGTCATAGCTGTTCGATAGGTGACCTTGAAATCTTGCAAGCTCTTCAAAGCCTGAGAAAGGCACCACAGTTACATTGCAGCCAGGCATGGAGGGTGAGGTGAGGGGCAAACTACTTTCAAACACAGAGGAAAAATACTGCTCTCAAACCCTAGAGAAGGACAAGACACTCTGGAGAAGTGTTTGACCTTGTGCTTTGAGTGTTCAAACCATCTGTTACAGACTGGAAGAGCTGTACATGGTGGCAGGTCATCTGAAAGCGAAGAAAATCTGGTGCAGCTTTTCAGACAGGATGAACTCTGGGCCCACCCTTTCCAGCAGCAGTTTTCTTCAGTGTAAGATGAGGAGCATTATTTACCTGGTTTGTCACCTATACTGAGATGGAAGGCCTAACTCTTCATCCATGCAACTGCAGCACTGCTGACAGCACAGGGATCCCAGAGCTGTGTGTGTGTCAGGAGAATGAAAGAGGTACAGAGGCAATGTGGTACCTCTGTCAGGTGTGAAGCCACACAAAAACACACCACTGGAAGCCCTAATGTGTTATCACGGTAGACCCAAACGATCACACAGGAGAGAAGCATTCACTACAGTCTGGTGCTGGTTAGTGGTGTAGGAATCAGGCTGCCTAGTTCAAAAGGATGATTATTTATAAAGCAGTCTAGGAAGGATGCAAGGCTCACAACTGCCTGTGGAAAAAAACAGAGGCTAAACTGAAAAAAAAAAAAAGCAGCCCTGAGAGCCCTGACCTCCTTCACAATGCACCATTCTCAGGAGAGCTGAGCACTGTGGCTGCAGCAGAAATTAAACACAAGTCAGCAGTTCCCAGTCATCTACAATGCTGTTCATTCAAGCAACTGGATATATTCATTGACCAGCTGGAATGGGCAAATTTTCACCCTGTGTAAGGAGAGAATTCTGCTTTTGCAGATCACAGCCATAAAGTGCTGAACTCCTAAACTCCTTTGAGCTTGAGGGGATTGCCTGATGGATTAAAAATGCTACAGGAAAGACCTAAAAAAAATAAACAAGGGGAATTTCCCTGGTATCACACTCCTATACCAAGAGCAATCCAATAATACTGATTTTAGATGACTTTGAGTCACCTCACTCTACCATTAAATTGAAAAAAACCCAGGTTCTGATTCTCCCCTCCCATGTTTCCCAACCTCTGAACCCCCTTATTGCAACAGTTTTTGATGCAGCTTTAGAATTAAGGACTTTCTCAGCATGAGAAATAAGAATCTGGTTCAATAACATATTCTATACAAGCTTTTTGAAGGCTTCCAAGCTGATTCAAGGTCTTTGTCTGAGCACAAAACCCCACATCAGTCACCACAGAAATACAGTCAACGCTGTGGAGGAACTTTGTAAGGTAATGAGATGAAGAATGCAGTCATTCTACAGCACTCTGCTTGTCTTTTTGTTAGAGCAAGTCTTGCAAAGTGAGGCTTCACAAGGTCATGAAATAATAGCCTGCATCAGGAAATGGACGAGATCCTTTCCAAGTGAATGTAATTAATCCAGTGCAGAAACTCAGACTGGATTTTTGCCATAGCTATCATCTAACCATGAGCAGGTAACTAGATACTTAAGAGCAGCTCACGATGTCCCCACACAGAAATCTCCAAAGGATCTTGTCCTTACAAGGACAGACTTCTCCATACTTGAAGTTGGCTATGCTCAGGCCCTTCTGAAATGTAGGGTTGTAAGTGGGAAACAAGCACAATAGTGGGCAAAAACCAGAGACATTGTAAATGCTTTGGTTGTGCCTCAGCTCCCTGTGGAAAGCCCTTGGTGTAAGGGAAGTCTGATGAGCTGCTCAGGAAAGGCCTGCAGGTGCTGACCAACCATTACACAGCCCTGAGCCACCCACAAATGTGGTGGCACAGAGCATGGCGTGTAGGAAGAGTTGCAGTGCTTGTATTCATGTGATGATATCCCTGCCCTGATCTGTCCTGTAAGACCAGGACTTCCTTCACTAAAATGCTGTGTCTCAGAGGGTGGTGAAGGCAGAAGGCCCTAAGGCTCCTTCCAATTGCAGCAAATTCAAAAGAAAGCTGATCTTGCTCTCAGATAGAGCATGTGTCAGTGTAATACCCAGGAAGGGGGGCAGTCTTGGGAAGGAATCCTTCCTTGATGGAAGCATTTCCATAGGGTTGCATCAACTGCCACAAAAGTGCCATTTTTAACACATGGAACATATTGGGGGATAGATCTCACAGGGAAAATCGCAGAATTAATGGACTATCCCCCCAGATGCCCAACAAGCATCACGTTCTGACATGACCAGTTGAAGGGGTAAGTGCCTATCCCGCATGCCCTTCCTCAGCAGAACACAGACCAAGGAAGGCATCTGGTGTCTCACAGCTCATGGCTCAGCCCCAGCAAGGGCTAATAAGCAGTCTAAAAGTCTTAACACAGCAACCACTGTCCCGGCCCAGGCACATCTGACAGAAAACAGAGAGGCATTCCTCATGGCACATGTGCTACAGGTAACATGCAATGAAGCCTGCACCCTTCCCTACTGCTGCCAAGGGAAAAAAATGTTTTGTGGCTAGAAGATTTCACAACACAGAACATTTCAAGAAGTAAGGGGAAAAAGGCTGGAGTTTCCTTTCTGGGCATGAATTTCTGTAGAAGTTTTAATTTGGACAGCCAAGAGATTGGTTCATCTGAAAGATGGGGAAGGAGGAGGTGAGAGTGGTGGTCTCTGTCATAGATAAACACAGGCAAACACACCTATCCAAGCATTTAGGCAAAGTGCAGCTATAAATGCCAGAGGGCATGACACAGATGTAGGCACGGAAGCCTATAAAAGAGGGCTGGAGAGGTCAGCCAAGTCCTGCACTGCTGGTAGCCATCCAGACAGGCCGAGCAGCTGCTGAGAATGGATTAGCAAGCCAAGAGTACCAGTTGCTTATTTTTCTGGAACATGCATGTTTAAGGAACATACTACACACATGCAAACACAGATGTACACGCCCCCAAACACACACAGTTCTAGCAATGCCCTTTCCTGAATCACATCTCCCCCCACTCTCTCCTGAGTCACCTCCTGTTGGGAGCTTTGAAAAGCTGAAAGTAGGAGGACTGGGGAAAGGTATACCCACAGCCTTCATCTCCTTGCTAAACAAGCTTGTCTGATCCCTCTGTTACATCCTAAGGGACTTCCCGGGATGCAGGAGCAGGCCAAAACCAAACAGCTTAGGTGGAAGTTAAGCATCACATCCTTCCTCTTCGTTTGACCCTTCCACTACTGGCCCATCCTTACCTTGGTGTCGCCTTTATTCATGTCATTTGTCACAGGAAGGGAGACAGCTGTAAGTGGGGGAGAGGGGAAAAAAGAGAAGTTGTTATTCATTTCAGCTGTGAGATGAGCAAAGAATTACTATCCTGCTAAAAATGGGAGTGGAGAAGAGGGGTATCACTCTCTGGCAGAAGCAGTCCGTGGGTGCAGCAGCTGGATGTATGTACTGTGCCCCTCTCAGTCTGGCAAGGCAAGGCAAGGTAAGGCAAGGGAAGGCAAGGCAAGGGAAGGCAAGGCAAGGCAAGGGAAGGGCCCGGCTCGGCCGTCGGCAGTGACCTTGCGGCGGCCGCTGTCCGCGGTGCTGACGGGGCCGGTCGGTCCCTGTCCGCGGTGCCGAGGGGCGGGAGCGGGGCCGGGGCTCAGCGCTGCCCGCGGGAGGGGGACACGGAGCCCAGCCCAGCCCCACTTACCCGGCACGGCCAGGAGGAGGACGGCGAACAGTCCTGGGCGGCTCATGGTGCTGGCGGGATGGAGGGAGGGAGAAAAGGGCAGAGGGTGAGTCCGTGCTGTCGTGGGGGCTCCAGGCAGAGTGCCGGGGAGAGACCAGCACCGGGCGCGTGTATCTACGCCAGTGCCCTGGCTGAGGATCCCAGATGGGGCACTGCAGCAGCCGGATCATTTATATATCCCAGCCCTCGGAAATGGCGTCAGGAGGAAGCCACCTCCTCCTCTCCTCCTCCCCTCGCACAGAGCCTTCCTTCACAAGAGTCTACATCAGTCGCGGGGTGTCGGAGGAGCGGCCACACTCCAGCATCCCTCCGACCTCCCCGGCTGCCAGTGCCAGCAGAAGGTGTCAGGCCCCAGTTGCTCCACTTTCTCACACTCGGCAGGCACAAGAAGGCTGAAGTGTGTTTCCAGAATACTGCTTTTCCAACGCTTCACCCGACACTGGCAATCTACAGCACCTCTGCACATGTGCCCTCTCTGTATATACCGGCAGTCAAACGTGAGAGTCACTCTGTGTCCCAGCCAGCATTGCTGCCTGTAGATGGTTTTACCCTCTCGGGGTCCCCTTGTCTTTCACTGACCACGGAAGTTTAAGAACAGGTGCTGAAATTTTTAGACGCCTGTTAGGCAGCTCCACAGAGAATGGGGATGCTTGTAAGACTGGTCAAGAGCCAGAGGACTGGTCCCCATGAAACAGGTTTGACAATGGAGATGGTAAGTCCCGGCTCTTATGAAATATTTGTTAGTAGGATGTTGTGGGGGGTAAAAAGCAAAAGCTGGTGCATCTGTTGCCCAGCTATTGTGACTCTGCAAGCAAATTTTAATAGTTTGCTACCCATTTATTCAATGTTTCATAACAATCTGTAGCAACAATCTACACTCCATAGTTGAAGGAACCAAGATTACCTGGTTGCCAGTTTCCATTGACAAAGGAGAGAGAGGAAGCAACATAATGTACCATTCTCTTGGTCACAAGCATTTCCATGCTTTTAAAAGACTGGCTCTCTATTCTTTGTATGGAGCACCTGTCAGGTCAGTCAGCTGGATTCTCTTTTGAAACTGAATCCAATGCTTCTTTAGGACAATAAATCTTTAGGAATAGCAGCTCAGCTATTCTTGCTATCCCTCAAGCAATTTCAGAGGTCACAAAAGCCAGAGACTTCAACTAGAAAACAAATTTCAGAAAAATGCACTGACCTTCTTCTCCACCTTGCCTCACTCTGTTCACAGGGGAGTCCTGCACCCAAGAAACTAGAGAGAACCTAAGAGGTCAACACATTTCATCTTCTCTAAGATAAGAACTTTTCTATGAGATCAGGGAGTACAGACTGCGCTATAGGTTTCCCCTTTCTCTTTCCAGATGCACATGGAAATGTGCTCCCAAATGTCCTGACATCTGTCTGATTTAAATGCATGCTTCAAAAGGTGCATCTGGATTCTAAAAGGCCACTCATACAAAATCAAAGCTCCCCCTGTCTGTTGCATTTTCTAGTTAATAGCAGAGAAAATATGGAAATAAATTTGTCCCCCAAACAGTGCTTTTGAATAACACTATTGATGTTAAATGTTCATAAGTCTATGAAATGAATACCCATAACAGTTCTTGTTCCATGGGGAACCTGCATCCTCCAGAACAATAATATCCTCTCTTTTTGGTTGTGTTGTTTTGTTTTTCTTTCTTTTCTTTTCTTTTTTTTTCCTTTTTCTTTTTCTTTTTTTTTTTTCCACAGGCTGTGTGTGTGTTGTTGAATTATTTATTGGGGGAGAGGGGTGGAGGTCATATACAATGACCTTTCACTCAGTCAGGATACTCCAGAGCATTTTAGTTTCTGAGTCTGAAATACTGAACATTATTAAGTTTGTTAATTCCTATGTATTCCTAAGAGAGAAACAGATTGATCTCCTTATCACGCTATGTTTTCCTAGTCAATATTTACTTATAAATTAACATATAAATGTTGATCTTGTTAGGGCAATATATTATCTCAGTTCTAATCCAGTTTCTTATATGAAGCCCTTTTCTTCCCTGGGGCCTCTTTTCAAGAAATGTACCAGGATAGGTAGTGCCCATAATTGCTTTTTTTCCCTCTCTCAAGCTGTGGTCTTGCATACATTAATTTCATTGGAAAGGAGAAACTAAATGTTTTCCAGGTATGGCATGCATTCTCCCAGTGTAATAAGATCTGATGGATGATGAATTTTTCTATTTCTTGCCCCAGGGAACTGGGTATGAAACTGTTAATCCAGTAATTCAGTACTTCTGCTATTGGAATTTGTCTTATTAGCAACAGCTATATTAGGAACTGTCACAGTAAAGCATGTTAGGGAAAGATTTATGTCAAAAGGCAAAAGTGATCAAATAAAAAAGTGGGAGGCATTCTGCCACAACAGACTTCAAGGAAAGAGCAGGTTCGTAAGTCTCTAAAGTAGTTTGTGTTTTATTATATGGAGAACAGAAGTAAATATTTAGTGGGTGACAAAGGAGTGAGGATGGACATTTATGACCACTTCCAGCCTTATAAAAAAGCTGTTGATGTCTATAGAGAACAATTCCATTTTTCCTTATAGCTGCACAATTTCCAGGGCATGAAGTGTGGTGACAATGCGGAGAGCCGTATACCATTACCCGCCTGCAGTCACTAATATAACATGTGCAGATGGACAAAGAGGTGAGTTATTGTGATGGGAAAAGGTTATTTGCCTTCCTAGCCTATAAGTGATTTGAGAAGATGGCAATGCCAGGATGGATGGAAGCAGACACCCAGCACTGTTGCATTATCCATGCTCTGAGCTGAGCGACCAAGAGGGTCAGCCTAAAAGCCAGATTGATATATGATCTTCCTATGCACAAGGTCATCTGCTTAGAGATCATGTGACTTAAGTGCTATTCTCAACGAATGCATAAGAGTAAGTTTTTATTTTAATTTCATTTCACAATTCAGGAAATAAAACCAAAGGACCTTGGGTATGGTTCTGAGCTACTTTGAGAGCTTTGTTCTCTAATTTCCTGGTTGAAACTGGATTAAGAACTCACACGTGTTCTGTGCTTGGAAACACTGACACTGCATCTCAGACTGCTGTGATTTTACAGATCTAGGAATTAAGGCTCATAAAGAAGAAAAGTGGCATTTTCATAAAGATATCAAAAAGGCCTGAAGCCAAGGCACATCTATTACCCACACCCTGACCAGTAAGACCACTAAGCAAAAAATAGGCAGGAATTACCTTCTTGCACATGAAATCACTGTTTGACTGGAAAAACATGAGTGTAAACTCATTGCCAAATTAGTAGCAAAGCCTATTAAAACCCCCACATCACACCTTTTCTTCTCTCCCACATGTTAGTCAATGACACTTGCCTCTCAGTTCCCTCATACAAGCCTTGCTTGTCTGCCTGTAAATAGAAATGAACTTCAAAGCTCAGATTGCTGTTGTGAATACCCATCTATGCTGCTAAAAGGCAGTCCTCTCTTCTTTTTCAGATCAGAGGCAAAATGATGTTGACTTAGCTTTGGTTTTCTTAGTTAGGATGTGCTTGCACCAGCCTGAAGTTAATTGATTTTCATGTTCAAAGGTTTACTTACAGCCCATAAAAAAGCCCATCATTCTGCACAATCCTGAAAGGAGCTACTGCCTATCGCTTCTCATCCTTGTCTGCCATGCACAGCTCTCATGGGGGCAGATATTCCCTGTAGGGAGAAGAGACCTTTCTGTAGTGATCACAAATACCATCTGGGCTCCCTTACAAATAGCTTGGATCTCAACATAATTTTTTTAAACATTATTCAGGCAGAATCTGGAAAATTTCATACCTCTCTAATGCCATGGTCAGTTTACCTGGGACTTACAGAAAACCCTCATTGATTCCTGTGAGCCCCACTGAATCTGTAAGAAAAGATGTGGAGATGGAGATTCTCTCTGAACAGAATGATCTCAGAATCCTCAGGAAATTACCGATTCTTCCCATGGCCATGGTTTTATTTGACTTGTAACAACAAAGTTTCTGTCATGCTGATTTACATACTCAGTAAGATAAAGCAGTTCTGTAAGTTCTAGACTGGTCTAAAACAAACTCATGAGAACATCACTGATATTGTTTACTTAGCTCTGAAGCTAGAGACATATAGTCCTATTTATTGGCCTGCAGGCACAAAACAAGGTTCATGAGAGTTAAGAAAAAAACAATAATGGCGAGAGGTCTTTGGACCAGCACTCCTCATCTGGGGGTCCGTAAGCCCACCAGACTGCCTCCATACTGCCAGCAGCTCATAGCCAACACACAGACCCTCAGTCAGCATCAGCATCGTCCCAGATTCTGAACATGAAGTGACTGCCTGGTATGATTTGTAGAGATTAATTTTATTCCTCATCCTCTTCCTTTATATACCCAAGCTGCCTGTCCGCTCCAGGCCAGCTGCTCAGTGAACACCAAATGAGGCACTTAATGTGTACTGAGGGGAATGTGGTTCTCCTGGACTGCCCATAAGGCCAGAGTTCATTTATTGATCAAATGTGAGCATGGTAAGGGTCTTTTTTGAGATGTAAGTTAGATGCATTTGTGCTAACTTTCCCATTTCATTGAGACAAATGACAAAATCCCTAATTAAAAAGCAATTATCATTAATTTTTTTTTTCTAGATAGCAAGGTTTAGAATCATGTAACACATAAACACTTTCCACTCTGGATGCTTTCTTTGATCTCCCTGAGCTCACACTGGAAATAATGCAGTTGAAGAGATGGAAAGACAGCTGAACACACAGCCTGCTGCCCTGCCGCTGTTGCAGAAGGAAAGGTGCGAGGATCCCTGTAACTGCTCCCTGCATGTCTCTGTCCCTAAAAATGTCCACAAAAGCCAGACTTAAGGACTTCCAGGGCACTGCTGTCCCCCAAGAATATTATTCCCTAAACTGTGGCAATGGCACATCCCTGGAACCATTTACCTGGAGATACAAAGCATAGGGACACAGCAGTTGCCGTTCTGGGTTCAGGGAGGGAGATAGAGACCCTGGGCCCTACCCCAGAGGCTGGGACAGGGGCTGTGGTGGGGACAGTTCCTCTTCCTGCCTGTGTGTCAGGCAGAGTCCCAACTTCCAAATCTCTCAAAAATTAGGCATTGGCCCTGATATTTATTTTACAGTGCTCCATAATGTTTTAGTGCTAATTAGAAGGAGCTAGTTTACTTGTCCCTCTGAACAGTCTCTCCTCAAATTTGGTACTTTCCTCAGCCCAAGGACCTCTTATGGCATTAAGTTGCCACAGCTTGTTTAAACACAGCAAAAATATTTCATCTGTTATTTTTAATTTGCCTCTTATTCTGATGCTAAAAGCTGGGAAAGACAAAAGCTCTCTCTCTTCCTTAGTCCAGTGAGGCTTTCACGGATATTTACATGTCTCCCTTACTCATCTTCTTTCCAAGAGAAACAACCCCCATCATCTGGTTCTCATGTGGCTCCTTTAAACCTGGCTACTAGCCAGTGAGTCCCACAGGTTAATTACCTATAGCATATAATTACATTACATAATGCAAAGAGATTCTGGTGTATCTTGCTCTCACTAGGACTTTTTTAGTCTTCACTCAGTGACCCAGAAACTTTCTGGTGATACATAAAAAACCCTGGTTTTCATTTTGGAAATGACCATACATAAATGACTCAGGAATCAGTATCGTTCAAGATCTATTATTCCCTCATATAAAAGACATTATGGAGAGGATAGGAAGGGTGTCTGGAGGTTTTAGACATGCTCCAGCAGTTGGTCAATAGTAGAGAGCTGTCTCAGCCTGTATCAGGCAAATGACTCAGCCTGGATGAGGCAAAGAAAAAGACTCTCTGTGTGACTTTATTGGTCTCAATTGGCATCTTGGTCCCTTCCCTCCATCCACTTACCCTGGTTTGGGTCAGGCTGTTCTCCACACAGCCTGAGCAGAGCTTTGGGCAGCCTTTGCAGTGCAGATGGCTCCTACCGCTGATGTTCTGTTGATAAGGCAGGTTTTGAACACCAAATTGCAAGTTAATGCCAGTTAATGAATGTTCTCTTTACAGGCAAAGCAAGCCTTTTCCTTCTGTACTAAGCAAAGAACAGGAGGAGGTAACGTTTCAGGTATTAAATTGCTTGAGAGCATCAGCGCAGAGCAGCTTGAGGAACAGCCACAGAATCTTAAATTACTGTTACTGGGCTTTTCTTCAGCCTGCAGGAGCTCAGATTTCTTACCTGAACAATGCTTTTTCTTCCCAGGAGAGCAGGGACTGCAATGCCTTTCCTTAGGAAACAGCAATTACCTTCTGCAAGGAAAGAGGACAGCAGCACGAGGCACCTTCAAATACGGCAAAGGCCTCTGCTGAGCCCACCTCACCCATATCCTTTGCAGATAAAATGGTCCAGATAGACTCCTCCACATTGCAGGATGAGCTCAAAGGAAACTTGGGGGATCCCGGAGAAGTTCTCTGCCCCTGCCCTGGTTTGCTCTGTTTGGAGGGAAGGATTTGGGCCACTGACAGCCGCTGACCTTGCAGAGATCTCCACTCCATTTGTACTCAGCTAGCTGAGTTCAGACTCAATCTCTGCTACTAACTGCTTGGGGGAATTTTTCAGGATAAACCTATTTTCTACTTTGCTGGGGATTAAAAAAAACAACAAAAACCAACCAAACAACAACAACAAAAAAAACCTGAGGAAGAAAAGCTGGACCATGCTTCCCTCTGGTTTTTGGGGACTTTTTACTGAAACATTGTCTGCTGGCTCTCAGCAGCTTTTTATGGAGGCAGATAGATAACAAGAAACATGGTAAAATCCTTTTACGTGTTTCATGTCATGTAAGAGGCAATTGTTGCCACGTGTAACCCCAGAGGAGCAGAAATGGAAGGGTTTCCCCCAGGCAGAGAAGATAAATGGGTAATAAATTCACTTTGTATTTAAAGCTGCAGTGAGTACGTGAATTTCTGTACTGAGGATAATGTTGCAGCTGTTTTGCTTGACATAGATTCACATAAGGAGGAACTGGAAGTGTAAGGAGTAAATTTGTTATTTGCATTTCTAAAGAAATTGTTCATTAAGAGCCTGAACTCAAACACAGGCCAATAGAAAGACTTTTATGCTTTTCAGTGAGCTGTAGTTCAAATCTTAAGCCTGGCTTCCTTTCTTGAGATTGGGATGCATTTCCCAGAGACAAGGATATAATTAAAGTGTACTCAGGCAAAGAGTAAAGCCAATAGTGAGGATAATAGCTATAAGGGGGAAGAACTGCTGTTCAGAGGAAGTCTTAAAAAAAAAAAAAAAAAAAGAAAATAGTCAATTTTGTTCATCATCAGAAGATGGGAAAACAGTTTGAATTCTGTATATCTAACAGCAAACTTGATGCCTTATTCCCTCTGAATGTCAGTTTAGACCCACCAAAGATTGATCAGGTTTTCTTTGCTCAGCTGGAGGTTTTTGTAGACCTAAACCTGCAATAATATAAAAACTTTGGAGATTGAATGGCTCTAGAAAATATTCTGCTTGCCCTGATACATCCTGAGCAGAATCAGGCTCCTAATTACTGAGTTGCATCCTGTGGTGGTTGAGAAGGGTCAGTTCTCCTGGATTATTTGGAGGCGAAATGCTGGCCATGTCAGCCACTGCCTATTAACAGAATCACAGAATCAAAGAGTCAGCCAGGAAAAGACCTCTGAGATCATCAGGTCCAACCCATCACCCAACACCACCCTGTCAATTAGACCATGGCACGAAGTGCCACATCCAGTCTCTTCTTAAAAACCCCCAGCGACGGTGAATCCACCACCCCCCTGGCCAGCCCATTCCAATGTCTGATTACTCTCTCTGTAAACAATTTCTTTCTAATGTCTAATCTAAACCTCCCCTGGCACGGCTTAGGACTGTGCCCTCTTGCCCTACTGCTCGTTACCTGGGAGAAGAGACTGACCCCCACCTCGCTACAACCTGCTTTCGGGTAGTTATAATTCCTCATTTGTGAGCAGACTACTAATCCAACTCTTGGCAATGGTTGCAAAACATGTAATTAGATCCTTATTCCAGGATTCCTGTACTCTTTTGTAGAAGGATGCAAGCACCAGACAGTCTTCCTATGGATATTAGATGTCTGGCCCTTCTTCCTTTGGGAGGCTCTTGGGAAGGAGGTTTCAGGACTTGATCTTCTTGCAGTCATGTTGATGGGAGTTTAAATTTTAAAGGTACAGGAGCAAATTCCTTGTGGCTATAGATACTGGAAACACCATTCTTTATATTGGAAAGCCAGAATGATTTACATGTTTTCAAATTTCCAGAGCATCACTTCATAGATAGACCAAAGTGGGAGAACTAGTTTTGCTTTGAAAGGGATTGTTAGGCTGTGGGGATCATAGAAAACCCAGGGTGAGCCAGTGGGAAGAACAGTCAGGTCTTCACCCTTCTTCCTACCTTATTAAAATCATTTAGGTTGGAAGAGACCCTTAAGATCATCAAGTCCAGCTGTAAAACTCTCACTACCAAGACCACCAATAAATCTTGTCATTAAGTGCCACATCTACCCGTCTTTTAAATACCTCAATGGATGGGGACTCAACAACTCCCCTGGACAGCCCGTTCCAATGCATGACAACCCTTTCAGTGATCATATCCAATCTAAACCTCCCCTGGAGCAACCTGAAGCCATTTACTCTTGACCTATCACTTGCTACTTGGGAAGACAGATTGACACCTCAGCTCGCTACAACCTCCTTTCAGGTAGTTTTAGAGAGTGATAAGCTCCCCCCCGAGCCTCCTTTTCTCCAGGCCAGACAACTCCAGTTTCTTCAGCTGCTCCTCATAAGATTTGTGCTTCAGCCCCTTCAGCACCTTTGTTCCCCTTCTCTGGACACACTTCAGCACCTCAATGTCTTTCTTGAGTTGAGAAGCCCAAAACTGAACACAGGATTCCATGTGCAGTCTCACTATAGCTGACTACAGGGAGAAAATCACTGCCCTGATCCTGCTGGCCACACTACTGCTGATCCAGGCCAGGATGCCATTGGCCTTCTTGGCCACCTGGGCACACTGCCGGCTCATGTTCAGCCACTGTAGACCAGCACCTCCAGGTCCTTTTCTGCAGGGCAACTTTCCAGCCATTCTGCCCCAAGCCTGTAGTGCTGTGTGGGGTTGTTGTGACCCACATGCAGCAGTGATTCTCCTGTTGCCTATACTGGCTTTGCCTCACCTATGTCCTTATGACCTCAAGTACAGCCTTAAAATCTGCCTTGTGCTAGGAAGGGGAAAGTCAAGTAGTGATGCTCTTCTCAGCTGCTGCAGGAGATGACCTCTTAAGGAAAGTACTTCTGGCCCTCCCTTTAAGGGTATGTGAGTTTCTTGGCTTGTAGGAACCACCTGCTCCTTTTTAATTTGATTTACTTGGTCATACAGATGTTCCCTATGGTCTTAGAGATCCAATAATACAAGGCAGATAGCCAGCTAAGCAACACAGCTCATCTAATGAGGTATTTCATGAGAGAATGGAATTGTTTCTCTTTTAAAGCAGGTTTCTGTGTTACTGGGGTTCACACACAGCAGAGGTCAATCAAAGACCTGCAGAACCACTCCGTATAAAACAGTTCTGGTCAAAGAGCCCATTTGCCTCAGACTGGCAGCAAGTTCCACTAGAGGGGTGGTCCTTACTGCTCCCTCAGCCATGCCATTGAGAAGAACATTTGTTGCTTGTCTGGGTTATTCCCGGGTTGTCCGTGCACTCAGGATCAGCTGTACAGAAAACCTCTGGAGGAGCAGACCCTCAGAGAACAGGGTCTCCGCACAATAAGCTTTCTTGATGACAAATACCACTGCTGTGTTCACTTGGGAGCTGGAAAATCATGCTCTTCCGAGGATTCCCTTTTCTTTTGAGATAGGGCCTTTCTGTCTGTTTTGTCCTTTTGTGGCAAAGGATAATTTCTCATCAGTTCTCATGAGAAAGATCGTTCCTGCCTCCCACTGCATTTTTGCACAATAAAGGTTCTACTGCAATAAAAAAAGCCTAAGCTACATTTTATGAGAGCTACAGCTTCCTCCAGCTCTTGCAGATGTGAAAGCAGGAAGCCCATGTGAAGGACCTGAGCCTCCTTTCCCCTACCCAGCGCTGTCACAGACATGCCATTACTCACTTTCAATCTGGTCTGTACACAAGTGGCATCTGCTGCAGGTCACATTGTCCTGCAAAACCCTAACAGGAACCTCCTCCTCCTTGAAAGAAACTAACAAATCACCATATTTTACTGGGAGCTCTTCCATGCTTTCAGAGATATATTTTGGCTTAACACAACTCTCAATGTACATGTTGTTCACTTTATCTTTCCTCTGCTACCAGACATGGGATGCTGCTCATTGTCCACTTCAGTAGACTCAGGTTGACAAAACCATATTCCTTTCTGGCTTTGAAGCTATGAAATATCCAACAGGTGTGTGTATATATATATATACAGACCAATAATATAAATTGATACTTTAGAAGTCAGAGCAGTAGGAGCTTTGAAGACCTCACTTGCTTTGAATTTCTTGTGTAATGTGGAGAAACAGGTACAATCTTAACAATGATATAGATGCCCCAAATCATTTCTGTAGAAACTCTCTGCAGGATCAGTTCCTCAGACAGCAATGCAGCTCCCTCCTTGCAAGTTGACTAGCAGCATGTTTTACATGGGTTTTGATGATTATACAAATTGTCAGCATCTATTTTGACTGTTCTTTTAACAAATGAAAGCAGAAATTATATTTTTTCAAACTTTTTTTTTTATATAAGGATACTTTTTTCAGACTCTTTGAACTGATAACAACTTTGCTTAATTGAAATTAATTTCAGCAACACATTTCCATATTTTGATCAGCTCTATTTGTAACTGTGCTAAAGACCATCTCTACCACCATCACCTGGTATGTTTATAGCCATCTGGATCACAGGCTACTCATGTTTCTCCATGCTTATTGCATCTATTGATGATTTATTAACCCTTTATAAGCAGCAGGTACACAGTGTTCAATAGCCACAAAGAGAATTGGGAATTCAGTCCTGACCCTCCCACCTTTGTTCACAACTCCAGAGTATCACAGTCACTCCAGTTATATTTAACTTTATTTTACTTAAAATTTTTATATGCAAATGCTTCAAACCATCAACCTTCTGGGGTTTATTCCTTGACTTAAGCAAAGGAATGAATTTTTCATATTCTGAAAGCAGCTTCATTAATTGGAAGAGGTGCGTAAGCAGAGGGCCCAACTGGAAATCCACACTGTAATAGGGGAACCAAGCACAGAGCTCCCTCCTGCTCTCGCTGAAGATGCTATCAGGAGAAGCAGTGGCCCCAGTTGCCCCCTGCAGTGGGCCTCAAGCACAGCACAATTAGAGCAGCTGCTTGTGTTCTGTGGTTAAAGAAAGCTCCCTGGAGACAATGTATTGCTGTTTGATTAGGAGAGTACTCAATTTTCTGACGAAGCTGTTATCCTCAATTTGGCCAGAGATGAGAAAATGAAATCTTTATGCATCACTCCTATGTAACAATAAAAGCTAATTAGAGAAGGCAGACCCTCAGGGGTAAAATAAAACCACCACAAAACAAGACAGTGATGGCAGCGAGTAAAAGTGAGCTGGAGACTTGGCTCAGATATGCCAGTTGCTGTTTCCCCAGCCCAGAGGCTGACACCCACCCTGCGCCTCACTTTGCCCCATCTACCAAAAGAAGGTGCTTCCCCTTTTTTCAGGAGAATTGATATTTTCATTTTCACAGCTCGTATTAGAAGTATCCCTTTACCACTAGAAATGACGTTGGAATATTGACTATTGCAAAGATCAGTAGGTGAATAATGAGAAGTTTATTGTCATACTTAATCTCCTTTTTTTTTTTTTAAACCATAACCCTCACATATGCTCCTGATTTCAATAGGATTTGTGTGGACTTTGGAATGATCGAGGAAGAGGTTCTTTGCTTCACAGGAGCAATGGGCTTTGAAACACTTACACACATGTTAGGTGCTTCTTCAAGAAAATACAGAGCTCCTCCATATTACAGGTGACCTTCCATGGTGTTTCTATTCCTATTAACATCCTGGAATGACACTGCCATTTTTCTTGTATGGATTAGTTTGAAACTTTGGATCATTAAAGCTGAATGATGAGTTTGTACTCATGGGAAAGTTCATTTTGCAGTCACTGAATGCTTGCAGCCCGCGGTCCCTCCTGTGATAAATGAATACTTAAAATAAAGAACTTCTCAAGACAGACATTCGTCCAGCAGCAAAGCCTCCATTTTACTGGCTGAAACTGTGTTTTCTGAAGTATTTTTATCCCCCTCCCCAATATCAATCATACTGATGTTATCTTAATTTCACACCTTCAATATACGATAATATTTTACTTCTGAAGAAGAAATGAGAGTGCGCAGAGAGGAGAGGTTTAATGAAGTGCTATAGGAAGTGCTGGCTGATGGTTATCCTCAGTGCTGTGGGGTGTTGAGTGATACCGAGGGATTGTGCTGGCCAAGGACAGTGGACAAGACCATTCAAACCTCACTATTTCTTTGAACAATGCCCATTATCTATGCTTTCTTCTCTCCAGAATATCCTGCCTGATATTTTATTTGCCTTCTCCCTCCTATCCATCCAGTTTTCTTCGGAACCCCTGACCTTGTTCTTTGCTTTTAATTCCAAAGGTCTCAATTGCATCCTGCACTTAACCTGAACACCATGTCCCCACACCATCCTCACCAACACCAGACAATTTTCATCTGCTTTAATGTTTAACTCCCGGTGTTCCACTATACAGTCTTGCCTGCCATAGGTGTCCTCTCTAACCTACAGAAGGGGTGCAAAGACCCAGCATAGCTCATCCAAGTCTTTGTAGTGTCAACAGGGACCCAGATTAGGACTTTTGAGCTGCAGATTTATCACCATCTCCAGGAGACTTCTCCGCCAGTCTGCTATCCCTTCTGCTGAATATCCACATGCTTTTCTGTGGTGCTTTGGCTAAATAAGGGATGTTCAGCAGTCTCAGCAAAGAACTTCATTTTCTGCTCGGTATTTCATTCCCCTGTGTCTTCCTGCTAGGCTGCATCAGAGCCAGATTTCCTTCCATTTCTTTCCTTCCAAGCACAGACCACAGCTTCCTAGTGCCAGCCCGTATCTTCATGAGGATTTCACACTGGAAATTCAGCTCACTAGATCCCAGATGTTCCCCCTCTCCAGCACTGTTCATGAGACCTAACTCATTTTATGGAATTAGGTCTGCATTTGCCTCTGGTTACATTGCTTGAGCTGCAGATGGTAAAGATACCTAGAAGTCAGTCTTACCTCTACGGTCTTTGAAACAGCTGCCAGAAACACCTGAGCTGCACAGTCCCTCAAGACAAATATTCTGCCTTCCTACAGATAGTCCAGGGAAAGACCTGCTTAACCCACTGTCAGAAAATTCCCTTCTATTTTCTAGTGAATCATTCAACTAATTTTTCCTTTCCAGTAGTCAGACAGACTTTGCCACTGTTTACCTGTCAGCCAGCAAGCTCCCACAATTATTGTCAGCAGCCAGACTAGGAAATAGGTGGGAAGGAGTGAGGCGACTCATTGCATGGTTTGGCTCAAACCAGCACTAACAAAGGTAACAATGAGTTACGTAATGAGGAATTGGGGAAAATGTGATAAAAGCTTAGGGACATGGTTTCTATGCTCAGCTTTCTGTTTCCTTCCCACATGACCTGTAAACTGTGCACAGTAAACTGTGCCTCAGTTTACTCCTTGGACAAAATCCTCTTTGTAGAGGGCTCTGGGACCTAGGAAAGAAAGACTCAAGAAAGCACTGATTATTTATTTTCTAAAACTTGCCTGTTTTGAGTTCCTCATTCTGTCTTTTGGTCAAGAGATAAGGTGAACACATAATCAGTTTAAGTGGCAATTTTGATAGACAAAATGTTTCAGAGAAAGGTCACTTTAGTCTTGCAGACTTGGCTCAAATCAACACCTTTTTGAAATAAGAGAAGTTTTTTCTGCTTGCAGTCAGGAGGACTCAGCTCCCATGGAGGTGAAAGAAGAGGAACACACAAATTTTAACTAGCTATATCTTATCTCTTGCTTTTTGTGCAGCCTAATTAAACAAACTACAGGCTCTGCATTCCAGCAAGCGCCTCAATCGCATCTCCATAGGACTCATGAAGCAGAAACTCTGCACATCCCTGGCAGGGCTCTGCATCTGCAATGAGTAAGCACAGCACCCCTGAGTGGAGGGAACTTTGCCAGAGAGCTGCAGGTGAGGATTCACCCCTCTGGATTTTGAGGCTTGAGGACAGAGTTGGCTGGGAGGAGAGTGCAGAGCACTTTGATACATATCATCTCCGACACCGCAGTCAGCCATCTGTTCCGAGTTTATTAAAAGTGATGTACTCTGCTGGGAGGATCAGGAAGCATCTGCTAGTGCATTTACATTCAAATCCTTGTAGCAATCCCATCCATCCTCCTTTTTTAATTAGTCGAACCCACTTTTTGGTGAAGGCACACAGATAAACGCTTCCTCTGTAAATAGGAGGACATATTATGCTAATAACATTAAATAGCTAATACACAGAAACACAAGTAAGTGCAAGTAACAGCATCTCTCTCAGGATTTAAGAAAGCTGTTCTGACAGAGATCATTCCTGTTTAAAGGATCACCATCTAAACCTGGCTTATGCGGCAGTGCAGTTTTGCTGCTGCATAATTGCTAATCAGCTGCTTGGGGCAGGAGAGAACCTGAGGTGAGGAACTGAAGCACACACTCTTTGTGACCCTGTCTGCAAGGGCTGGAGGGTGCTGAGAGTCACAAGACCCCCAGAGCAGAGTAGTGTCCCAGAGTTTGGAGGCAGATGCTGCAGAGCAAGTGTAAATCCTGTTTGGCCGAAGGGAAAGCAATAGGATGCTCTACCTGCATTGTAGAGCTGCTTTGCATTAGCATGGCTGATTTGAAAAGGTGAAGAGCTAGAGATGTTTCTCATCACAGCCTGATTATCTGAAGGGTGAGGAGGAAAAACATGGTGCCAAGGCCGCTGGTCTCTCTGTTAAATCTGCTTGGTGCTGGGTGCCCATGGCAGAGATGACCATCCCTGCTGGCAACCCACTGGTTACCCCTGTGGTATCGTTAAGTGCACAGTGCTGCATGGGGTTGGCTCTCTGGGCTTCCCCAGTGGGTTCAGAGCTGGGCTGCAGTGGCAGGAAGAGTGCTCAGGGTTCCACCAGCCAGAGTACAGTGTGAATTGCTCCACAGGTGGGAATCCCTGCATTGGATCACACATCTCTTGGTACAGAAACCTCTCCTAGAAGTGTTAGGATCTTACCATCCTCCTGTTGAGAGGGGCAAATCCTATGTATCAGGAAAGGTGTCTGAATAAAATGCAGTGGAAACTGTTGGTGGAGATTGCCATGAGACAAGACTGTAGTAGCCTCCACAGGGTGGTTGGTGAGCCTCCAGGGACTGCCAGCATCCCTTTGCACCCAAACAGAAGGAAGAAAAGGAAAGTTTGCCCCTTGTAAGTCCCAGTCTGTGCCCAGGGATCATACCTGACTTACATGTGGGGTGGTGGAAAAGTTCTTCCAAAGTAAGTCTGAGGCACTGGTGACACATAATGCCTCTGTAATCAGGCCCTCCAAGTGAAAGAGGGGGTTTTGCTGTGCAGAGAGAGACACTGACATTCCCCACTACCCTTCAAAAGGCATCAATAGTGTCAATGGCACACCAAAGGCACTGAAAAAGTGGGGATGCTTGATTGCGAGAAGGCTTGGGGCTGTGGGCTTTAATTAGTGCTCCTGATATAATCTCATCTATCACTTATAGGGAGCATAAGGAGCAGAGGGGATTTCTGTGTGCTTGGGAACTATGTCCATGTTCTTGTCAACAGCTATTGTTAATAGACAGCTGATACAAAAATTAAATAGAATCCTTTTACTTCTTGGTGTGCTGTTCCTTGTCTTCTTACTTTGGATATATCCTCAAGGCCTTTTTAGGCACAAGCAGTTATTTTCCAAATCCTCTCTTAGAGTTTCAAACAATAACATTGGCTGAAGCATCTAGAGAATGGAAAGTGCAGTTGATCCTACCCCTCCGTGAATGCTTGGCTTCTGGCAGGCCTGGCTTTTGCCACGGAACACCTGCTCCCATGGTGAAGCCCTTCTCCCAGGTCAGAGGCAGCAGGTTTACAACCCTGGCCTTTGGCTTCCACGAGTAAACAAGGGAGTTGCAGATGCTGAGAAATCTTAGGAAGCCATAACTTGCTTTTTAATGTCTGTTATTGAGATTAAGTCATTTTTAATTTACATTCTTTAATTGCAAACATTTGTTGATGAATTTGTAAGACCACAGTTCAGAGACTGGGCTAACTGCATTTGGAGTTGCTGGCCTGGTAGTAGCTGTGGAGCAAATAAATATGTACATGAAGGGATATTTAGCAATTGCAGGGCTGGAAATGGAATTGGTGACAAACAGTGATTTAAAGAGCAATGGGTCTCGTCGGGCTCAGACCAGACAGCAAGAGGTCTGCTGATAAGGATAACTGTCACATGCCTTGCTCCGTGCCTCTCCAGAAGGGATTCGTTCCCTGCAGCACATTTTGAGTGAACAAATTGTTCTGTGAGCAGCAGTTAACAAAACATGGGTTTTTCTAGTCCCCTCAGACAGCCCCACCACACGGTCTTGACTCCAGAGCCTCTGTCTCTGACTTATGTGAATGGTCCAAATGCTGCCACAGCATCTGCCGCAGCACAGGCCGGTGCAGCATCGGGGCACTGCGAGAGCCAGCCCTCGACAGGCACTGACTGCTGGCTTACCACTGGGGTCCTGTCACTGAGGGAGACTCAAAAACATCCTGGGTCACACATGGCTGCTCAGGATCTCCCCAGATAAGTTTTCAAAAGTTGTCTTTTGTGGGAGCTGTGTTTTCAATCTTGAACTGAAGCCTCTGCTGGAGTAAAACTTGTGATTTCCACCTCAGCCTTGCCCAGTAAGTGCATGCAGCTTTTTCCTGTACAACCCCACTGCAAACTGAATCCTAGGCAGTGCTTTCAATCAGAGCTGCCAGAGTCAGTCGAGGGACAAACAGTCCCTCTTGGCATGTTTAAAAGTATTTCCTTGGTAAGACAACTCACAGCATCAGGAAACCCACAGTGTCTGCTGTAGTCCTGCATTTATTACCAAGAGTCCTTGTCTCTTCTGTAATTCATTTCTTGAGGCCAGCTTCTTCCTTTATTAAATAAACAGAGGTTTCCTTTAGTCAGCATTATGTATTTGAGTTTATCCAGCAATACATATTTGAATTCATTATCTATCAAAATAAGGGGGGAAGGATGGATTGGTTTTTAAACAAAAGGATTTAGCTTTTGAATTTCATTGTAAATCGGGGAAAGGATGAAATTACCCAATGGCTGTATTAAGCAAAAGCGCTACAGGGCTAAATCCTCTGTTTGGAGGAGACTTCACCCTGTGCAGACATCTGGATCTTAACCTGAGAACTCGCTGCTTGTTGTTTCCAATCATAAGTAGAAGACCTGTGTGTGGTGGAGGGTGAAGGGGCACTCACATAAGACTGTTATGTGAGCTACTTCAGGTGGACTTTCTGTAGTCTGCTGTACCTGCAGACCAAAAATTTAACAATTCCCTAAAAGAAGGGGGTTTTATAATTCGAACAAGAAATGTCCTACCATGTGAGTCATGAGGGACGTGATTTTCCCCTCATGGGGCTCAGCCCTGGTGCTCAGATTATGCTGACCCAATTTGTGGGGTCTCGACTGCAGAGATTGTGACAGAAGGAGGCTGAGCTCATGCTCTCCTGGTAATTTAAGAGCAACAGCAAAACCATGGTGGCGCTAGATGTTATTCAGGAAAAGCAGCTGCTCTCTGCAGCTGCTTTATGCTCCCCCAGCATCTATCTTCAGCTGATGGATCATGGATGGCAGGTGACACATCCCTAACACTACCTTCTCTTTTTGCTGTATCGATATCTGTATCCTGCTGTCCCTGGATTTACCCAGTCTCTTTTTGTCCCTCCTGGTCCTGTCTGCCTCTGGCAACTCCCATGGCAGCAAGCTCAGGAGCTCACAACCTGCTGTGCAGGGAAGTAACTTACTGGTTTCAACGCAGTCTCCCACTGGTTACCTAGAGATCCTGACTTCTTCTGACTCAGGATTTGGGGTGTATCAGCTCTGCTTTCACACTATCCTTCACCTTCATGATTTTGTGAATCCCACTTGTATCCTCCCATAGCCTTCTTTTGTCTAAACTGAACTGTCCCAACCTTGGTGTTTTCTCCTTCTGCCTCTCTCAGGTGCTCTGTTGTGCTGATGGTTTCAGGTACTTGTCATGGTTCAGGTTATTTTTCCCTAAAGCATCACCTGCTTTATCTCTGCTGAAACTCATCTGCCACCTTCTTGTCCATTCACCAGCTCTGTAAGGTCCTGCTGAAGTCCCCTGCCCCTGGTGTGAAATTTGACCAACTCCCCGAAGCAGTCTAGTTATCACCTGCAACCTGGCTGTTTGACCTTCTGCCATATCTACAAGGCACTTCCTTTGTGATCTTGTTTCAGCTTTTCCTCTCCCATCTTTAACAATGTTTTGCAGCTGCATCTCTGTACACCTGGGCAAAACAAAATCAGTGAAGGAAGCAGAGAAGCTCCAGATGAGCCCTGCACTGCAGGGACTTCGCCCCCTTCTTCATGAAATTGTGAGCAATAAGTGAGAGCGCAAGCAGAGGGTCATGTTCAGAGCTGATGATCCCTTTCAAAACCCTCTACCTGACCAACAGGTGACTTCTAGCCTGTCTTCATTTCCACAGAACCCTGAGGCAATTATGGAAGGAGAAAAACCTACATTTTTCAGGTAAAACCTGACTGTATTTGAGGGGCTAGTTGAAGTGTCTGCCTGTGGGTGATGCTGATGCCCATTTAGGATTGCCTGGGCAGCTGTTTTTGCTTTTTCCACCTCATGACACAAACCATTGTGTAAAAAAGGCAGGAGAAATATATTCAGCTTGCTGTGGTTAATGAATGTATCCAATTAAAAGGGAGACAACTTCAGTTTCTTCCAAACAAACTGCATCTGCTGGAGCTGAAATCTTCCTTCAAAGGCTACTGAAAGGTTAAGCGCTAAAGAATTAAAAATTATGGGGTTTTATGTAATAGGAACATTCTTGTAGTATTGGGGAGCTCAAAGCTGAGAGATGGTGCTTGCTTCACCTTCCAGTTAATGACCTCTGAATAATTAGCAGAACAATCTTTTTATAAATTCTCCACTAACAGTGCCCTTGTTGTCAGATAAACAACCTCCAGAAGCGGGGAAAAGCTGGCCATGTGAACCGCTGGTTGAGGGAGCAGCAAGGTTATGGCAAGTCATTAAGACGGGAGAACATTTGTCAAACCATTTAAGGGATCCAACAAGTCAGAGCCATTTCACAGGGCAGGCTAAATGAGGAAAATGATTTATTAGGAGAGTGAACAGAGATCATCACACTCTGAAGTCTAGTGTTAAGACCCACTGTGGTTTAAGTCTTGTAAACAATAAAATAATTGTTTTCTCTTGACAGTCATTTACAGTTAAATCCTAGATACCTTGTCCTCCCTCCAGGCTTTAGCATCTGTGTGGGAATTTATTGAGGGCTGTGGCAGAGCACTCTGACCACAGGCACACCTGCTGTGCCCTCTTCCTCACACGCATCACCTTTTTTCCCTCTTATTTTGGTGCCAATTATTACCCTTACAGAAGAATTTGTTTCAGGACTGAAAACTAAAAAGACACCCTGGGGTACTGGGCAGGACTAAGGTTGATGTGGCTCTGAAAATGATTTCTAATAGAATAATTCTTCAAACTATGTCTAAAAGAAAATGGTGAAACTAGTACTATGTTATTGCAGCAGGAGACCAAATGCATATTGGATTTTTTACTGCTGGTGGACCTCTAGTGTTTCAGCAAATTTTGGGAAAATGCTACCTGATACAGCTGTGGGTATCAGAGGAAGGTGGAAGATTTACTCTAAGTTCACTGAGATCTCTCCTAGTGGCACTGACATTGTTTCAGGTGCACATAACACAACTTCACCCTAATTTTAGCAAGACTGGCTCATGGAAGCATCAGGCTGAAGGGATCTCTTACACACCACTGAACCTGTCCATGCCTTCAGGGTGGATTAGGTACTCCAGTACCTTCCTGCCAGAGGAGGAAGGTCAGCCTTGCCTTGGCAGCTGCGTGGCTAAGGGACATAGGAAGTCTTACATCTAAAGGAACTTGTCTAAATGTTTGGCTATCCTTGTATTTTGAAAGTTGAATTTTACAATTTTCTCCTAATTTCTATCTCCTTTGCTTCAGATGAGGTTGTCCAGCATGGGATATGGTGAACCACTGACCACTGCCTGCTCTGTGGCTCTCCTGTGCAGCTCTAAGATTGCTACCCCATTTCCCCAGCCTTCTCCATTCAAAATTAACTAAGCCTCTCCTCACACTCATGTATTTTCCAAACTTCACATTCGTGTTGCTGAGTCCTGGGTCTTTCCCATTTCCTCTGTCTTCCACAAAGTAGGGTTCCCAAAGGCTGAAGACAGCAGTTCCAGCTGAACCCTTACAAGAGCAGCGTCACTCCACTATGTCTTACAGAAAAGCAAATGAAAGACCTTAGCAAGGAAGCTCCTGGGTCACCCAGCCTGGGCCTGCACTTCTGCAACCTTGCCAGAAACTGTTCATTTCCGTCTTGAACCCAGTAAGGATTCCTGACCTTTTCACATCTATTAGAAAGCTGTTTCAGAATTTCATCCTCTGATACAAATCTTCTTCTAATCTATGGATCAAGTGTTTTCACAGGTAGTTTAAAGCCGTTTCTTTGTTGGTTTGTTTGGGCTTTTTTTGCAATTGCTGCACAACATCCTTTCATACCCAGCTTTTTGCTACTACTTCCCTTGAATTTTCTTTTTGGATCTTTGTGTAGTTGGGCATAGATTTCTGCTTTCTCCTTGCAGTGCTCTGCTCTTCTACTTGTCCAATTTCATCTTGAGGATTTCAGAGTACTTTTCTAAGTCATCACAATCATTTCAAACCGTAAGCCTGCCTTCCAATGTTTTTCAAGCTCTGACAGCTTGGCTTTACTGAGATATCTTTTAGCTGCTTTCCCTTCCCCATCATTCTTCCCCACACTGGTCAAACATAGGCTGAGCACACATTCCCTGGGTCTTCCAATACTTTTACTCTTCCAGTGTATCAGGTAGCTGGATTCAGTTCTTGCAGTGAAGTCTAGACCATGTTTCCCTGGTAAGCACCTGAACATATTCGCCAGGAAAGTGTCTAAACTCTTAAAATTAAGTCTGTTTCCCTTAACCACTAGACCCAAGTGGAAAAAAATGTAACAAATAGGCACAGTTTATTCTGGACAAATCCCTGCAGTGTGTTTCATATCATCGACTAATCTGTACCTGATTATAAATTGAGGGTTTCATAATAGTTTCCAGCAATCTTTCCAAGAATTAAAGTTAGGCATATTGGTTTAAATTCCTTGTCTTTCCCTGCATTGCAGGTACTAAGTGTTCCCCTGCTATCCTCTCTCATTCCTTAGCTACTCAAAAGCAATTATTAATAGCTTGGAAATGGCTTTGGATGGGTCTTTAAGCCCTTGCAGATGAATTTTGTCTGGTTATGCAAGCTGGAACGCATCTCTCTAATCTAAATGTTCTTTAAGCTCTTCTTTCCATCGCTCCAATCCTCGTTTTATGTTTCAATTGTCTTCAACATCTGGTAATAATCAAGGTTTTTAGAAGCTTAAAGCAGAAAATGACAGTGGATGTTTCAGTCTCTGCTGGTTGTCACCTCTCTGGAACGCAACCTTCTTCTTTTTCTTTGTAGACTGTGGTGCCCTTAACCCTTTCCCTATGACTTCCCTAAAGCTCTCAGGACTCAAGAAAGGTGTGATGTTAATGCCATGCGGTATATGTCCCATTATTTTATTAGCACATATGATTCAGGAAAACCCAAAACAGTCTGAGTATCTACCCCTACTAATGCACTTCATCTCCCTGTCTGCAGGCTCAGAGCTATATGCAGACATGTTTTAGGCAAAGTGTATAACTTGGTGTTCTGTGTTACACACTGGCCCCAGAATGAAACCCAGAAGCTAAAGGTGGGCTCCAGATGTAAAGTATGGGGTAGGGGTTGTGAAACTTTGCTGAGAGAGTCATCCCTCAATCAGCTTGGGTACCTGACTCAAAACAGGGAGGACCCTCTCCCTGCCCGCACCTCAGACCCTGTAGCATCCCCTCGAGGAAGATGGCTACTTATGGAAGGGAATGAGCAAGAATCACAATGTCAGGTTTTAAAGAGGAGCCAGAGGGGTAGTTGTAGTGCAGTGCCTCTTTCCTACCATGACAGTATTTAGAACATATTTCCTCCATCTGCCCCCCAAAAAAGTAAAGCAGTGTTTTAATGCTTTAATACTTCTCTCAGTTTGATAGACTTCAAAGCTGTATCTCCCAACCCCTTGAGAGTCCCCTGGCCACAAGAGACCGTGGATATCCCAGCCTCTCTTGTCCCTGAGCTTGTTCCTGAGTGCAAGGCAGCATGTACTCCTAATCTGCTCTTTGGGGCACTTGGATGGGAGAAGTGAGCTTGGCCTTCCTTGTGAACATGATTGTGGCTGCTTCAAACTGTGACACAGAGCGTGGGCACGATCTTTTGAACCAGGTTCCTGAGAGTGCTGGTTTTGGATTTTACGACTTCAGAAAAAGATGTCAGTCTCAGTGGCCCAAATCAGGAGCAGGAACTCCTCAAGCACTTTGGAGTCAAACAGAAGTCAGCTCCAGAACTCATTCGGGTCTAACACCTAAAGATAAGCTGCACCCCATGACACCAGATGGCTTGGTGATGAGTTACATTTCTTTGCAGGAATACAACCACAAAGGTCATTTAACACAGGGAAGTTGATTTCACACTTTTATTTATCGTGCTGCGTGGCAAAATCAAAGGGGGACAAAAGCATATGTGGGTGAATTGCGGAAGATCAAAACCATGAGATAATTTGGGTCCAAAAATGTCTTGAGGCACCCAGAGAACTGGTGACATGGAAGGGTGTGTGCAGAGTGAAGAGGAAGGAGACAAGAAGAGGTGGCTTGAGTTGCCTTCATGTCATCAGTAGTACTGGTTTGTCATGAATGGGCTCTCTAGAGCATTTACAGCAATCTAAAATCTGGAAGGTGAAGTGGATAAAAGTACAATGAGTAAGTGTTGGGATATAGAAAACACTGACCATTACAAAAATGTTGGGTTTAATAGGCAGGCTATGTGAGCTTAATGAATTTACTCATGGAGGAATGGGGCAGGTATATAAACACAGAGAAGCTCCTGCAGAGAGAGAAATACTCCATGTATGACATCTGAGTTGGGAAGGCAGCAGGATTTGGATTTGAGAACAAGAAGAGGAGGTAGAAGGGTCTGAAGCTCCTTAACACACTGTGGCAGGTGTGAGTGTAGGTGCACAGATGTCCAGGGAACATCACTGTGGGAAGAACCACTTATAGGCGAGTCATTCCTCCAGGTAAAATTCCTGAAAGTCACTGGGTGACAGGCAAAAAGAAAATTTGATTTTATCTCTGATCATATTAACCAGGAACCCAAGACCTGAGCCCAGTATGGTGCTGCAGTCATATCGCCCCCTGGGAACTTTGTTTCTGACCATGAAGAGGCTCTCACCTTCCCGTATGACTTGTAACACTTCCTCACCTTTTACCTTGCTAACTGTGAAATCAAGGTGTGTTGCTTCTGTGGAGGTAGCAAGACCAATTTAAGCCAGTGAGTACAACAAACCTGCTCTCCCTTGGGACCCACAGCCTGGCTCCTGAACATATCCATGTCCCCAGGGTCTCTGTGAGAGCTGCTGTGGTTTCTGGGCAGAGACATGCCAACAGTTCCCCGGGTGAGAAGCAGGCGTGGAGAGGCTGGTGTCAGCTCTAGGCACACTCTGTCTCCAAGCTTCACACCAGGATTTTGAAGACAGTTGGTAGAGAGCCACAAAATTCAGATTTGACTGGGGTTTCTAACTCTCCTTAGCATTCACAGCTAAAGATCTGAGAAAAGTTTCCCTAGTTTAAAACACTCCAGCTAAAATTAACAGTGCTTCTCATTAGAAAACTTCAATGAATTTGTTTGTTGCAAAATGTCTCTTATCAAGAGCCTGTGCCTTTGATCACAAATATGGATGCACCTCTTGGGGGAAAGCAGAGAGCTGGGCAGGTGTGTTAGCAACCTTTCTGAAGCAGATGTGAGAACTGCACTAAAAGCTTTTGTTCATACAAAACCATCCAAACAACTGCAGAAAGCGCTGCTGAAACTTGCATCCCAGTCAGTCCCTTTGCAGCAAAGAGCTTTGAGGCTCCATGGCTCAGGTGCAGAGTTGTTATAGCCTCGTGGACTTTAATACAACTACAGTAATAAATACAGCCTAGTAGCTTCACTTTTGTTTTGTTTCTAATAAAGTACTCAGGGCAGGATTTTCTCAGTATACATCTACTCTCATTAGTTTTTCATTGCATATACAGTAAATAGCAACTAACAAAAAGGTCTAATTAAATCTTTTGTTTTATGAGTATCTATGAAAGTAATTGGGAAGAGCAAAGAATTTTATTGGTTTTCAAAAGCAAAGTCACTTGATTTAATCCACCTATTACAGTTTGTACAGACTCATTCAGGGCATGTTTGCCCAACTAGCCTTTCCAATTCAACAGTCACCATATACTTGCAGTCAAGCAAACATAAAAAATGATTTAGAGAAACTAGGGCAAAAATCACCTTAGTGAGTAATTAGTTTGATGCACTTATCGCAATGCAAGTCTGATCAAACATTATGTAGCATAACCAAAGCTATTACAACAGTGGTTTTGCAGTGTGTCACTGTGCAGCTCCTTCCCATGTGACAAGTGAGCAGAGAGGACAGTCTGCTGATGCTTCAAACAAGCCTGGGAGCTCTTGTGCCGCCTGGATCACGTGGTAATATGTTTGGCATGGTTGGAAGTGGCCAGCACCAAAACTATACTCTGAGAAAAAAACCTGTGTTCCTCCACAGTTTCAGAGGAAGAGTTAAAATAGGGCTACCTACAGTTAAAGTTATTTGACCCTGAGAAGTTTGGATGACCAGAGCTTTCCTGCACTCCTGTGATAGACTGCATTGACCTCCACACTCTGATGCAAGATGTGCTGCATGTGAGGATATAGCCAGGGCTACTGCTGTGGCATCACATCTCCCTTTGGTGTGGTGTGACTGCTCTGAGGAGGACACTAACACTTTGTTCTTCAGCAAATGTTCTGTATCTATATCTGGCTACAGCCTTTGCTGAACCATGCTGGGCATTGCAGGTGATACACCAGCAGCAATAACGTATAATGCATTTTAAAAAGTATATCCTAATTAACTTTTTAATGCTCATTTTCCCTAGCACCAGCCTCATTAGATCTGTGTGTGTGAAATATTTGTTTAGCCAGTTATTATATTGGTAATCATGAAGATTGGCTTGTTGCCTGGATGCTTCACCCAAGCCACAATGTCACAACTACAAATACAGAACTAAAAAACACATCACTCCTTAATCTTCAAGATTATGTCACAGTGCTGATCCCCGCACTGCAGGTAACTATATTTTTTGAGCAACAAAGGACGAGCTCCTGCTACACATGATGTGTAGATGAGAGATTCAGGTCATATTTTAAATTTATCATCCTGAAATTGTCCTTTCTAACTTCTCTAAAGCTTGAAATGTCTCTTTGTGAAACAGAACAAGTTCTTGCATATTAGTAGGGTTACACAAGAGCACTTAGGCTTTTGCACTTTTACACAGTAGGGCAATTTGCACGAGCTCCCTGAAATTAAGCATTTATACCCCAGTCCTCATCTCATGGCTGAGGAAACAGAAGGAAATTTCCATCCATATGGGGCCTTCATTGGCCCTATTTCTACATTCAGATTCACCATTTTGTAGCCACTCTATTGGCAAAATGTGAGTGGCATTAAAAAAAAGTGGGCTAAACAAGGGCAACCTCAAACTGCTGGGCTGCAACTATGCCTGCCTCTCTTAAAGGTGCCTTTGGAGGACAAACTCCATATTATCCCACCTCTGCTGCTCCAGGAACAGCGTATTAAATTGACAAATTCAAGATTGCACTGCAGGGTCCTTTACACACCTTCTCTTTTGTTACTGGCTTCAGTATTTCTAGGTATAGTTTTTTCAGCAAGATGTTTTCCCTGAGTGATGTTGTCCAGCTTCAACAGGTGGAATGAGTGGAACACTACAAGGGACAAGGAGATGTTGTCAATGCACCATGTAACAGCATTTAGATATACACAGTGCTTGGTCCTTCAGAGGCTGATTCAGGCCTGATCTCAGTGAATTGACTACACTGTCAGCCCAGCTCATGTTTTTCCAAAAAGTCCATGTTCTCCCTGGCATTTGCCTTCATAGATGTATGAAACTTTGTTGAAGCCATTTGCCCCATCTGTAATGGACCAGCCTTTTAGCAGTTAAATAATTAAGTGCATGGACAGTGATGACCTTCATCTGCCCCCTGGGTATTTTCTTCAAGATATTAGAAACGGTGTTCAAGTGAGATAAGATCACTGCCAGGGATGCCCTTTAGGAAGAGCTAGCACAATGGAGCCAACAGTGGCTAGCCATCTTCAAACCAGAGCATGTTACTCCAGAAAACAGCTTTTTTGGGCAAAATTTGATGGCAAATTTCCTAATGTGACTTTGGATGGAGCCAGAGATGGAAGAGCTTTATGGCACAAATAATAAGAAGTCACACTCTGGATAGGGAAGGGCAGTGGGCAGACTTTGTGATACGGGAAGCTAAATTTTTAAGTGGTGTTATCTGTTTGACTCCTTGATGCTTTGGAAGAGCAGACAACACCTTGTTCACCCGCTGTGAGAGTACGAGTCAGGTGTGCACAAAACCTATGCAGGATCTCTCTGGGCAGCCCAGTGCATGTGAACTCTCACAGGGCTTGAGGTATAAAGTGTCCCCAGGTGCAGCTCGTGCTGTGGGGGTGGGTCTGTAAGAGCATGACTTGGCTCCTGCTCCTTGCAGAGAGAGTGAGGAGTGAAGGCACCCAGAGGGGACAGACTCTGCAACCCTGGCTATCTTTCCAGATGTGTCCTTTATGCTGTCAGGGGCTGGGTGTCCGTTCAAGCAGGACCAAGCTCATCTTAGGAAAGGTCAGCCAAGCTCACATGATAAGAAGAGGAAGAAAAGTAATTTGATAAATTTAAAATAGAAGTGTGTGGAAGAATAAAAAAAAGAGTTCATAACAGCTTTTTCTCAGCAGCTGATGATGGAATTCTCAAAGCGTTAGACAAACACCACCTCAGGAAAGCCAGTTATAATTTGTAAACATAAATTGACCCTTGTGCAGAGGCTCCAAGCTTCCCCACACAACCAACAGCAAGTAATAATATCTCCTCAGTGCTTCTCCTGACTCAGCTACCAATTCACAGTATGAGACTGGATGAGTAACTTAATTTCCCTTTATTTTTACCCGTATCTAAGACCCTTTCAAGCCCATGAATAAATGGATATGTTGATACACAGACATATATCCCCTACATGTCCATTTAATACAGTTTAATATTTGAATTTTTCATGTAATAGGGTTCAGTTCTTCATAATGAATAAAACACGGAGCTGTATCACTGCTCAGTGTCCTTGCAGAACAGAGGTGTTCTAATGCTTAATTCATGTTTGCCCAACAAACTGAAGGCAGAGGCTGAAAGACACCAAAGGCTAGAGACTTGGTTGAAGTTTGTACCTGAAGGGGCTTTGGGGTGGCCCAGCACCCCTTCACATGGCTCCCCCTGCCTGGAGGAGAGGAGGGGGCTCTGCCTCTGAGCCCCTGTGAGAGCTGGGAGCCCTGGAGCAGCACTTGGAGTTTGGTGGTAGGCAAAAGGTGGACAATCCACTCTCTCCACAGTTCCCTGCTACACAAAGGGTCTTCTCACCACAGGCACACAAATGGTGAGGTAACCCCACCAGTGACTGACACTAACCCAAATTCAACCAGGCAAAACCAAAACCCCTCCTGATGAAACTTGGCTGCACGCTGAATTAGCTGTGGCCCTGGAGTGATGTTTAGCAGGAAACAGCAAATGGGAGTGTGCTTAATTAAAGCTGACAGTCAGAATGGCGCTGCCTGTAATAGTATCAGGAGATTATCATTTACAGGCCAGTGCTACAGGCTGGCTAACATCCCTGCCAAGGTGTGACTCTTATGCCAGCTCTGTCAGGCCAGATCTTAATTTCTGCTCTTTAATGCTGAACATCTCATGTTGGTAGGGAAGAGAAAACAGCTTTTACCCCTCCCCGTCTTCATCTTCAACTGCTCTCTCTACCATGCAAACAGTGATTATTGAGAAATCCAACTTTGGGTTTATCTAACTGATCTTTAATATAATATCAACTAAATGAACAAAGTTTATAGGAAAGGGCTTAGGAGGGAGAAGAATCAATATACCTTTTTCTCTTCTGACTAATGGGTTGAGTATTTTTATATTTACTTAATCTATGTCCAGGTTAAAAAAATGGAGCATGAGTTGCCAAGAAAGTGTATCACTTTAGTGATAGAAAAAAAGTCAGGGAAAGCAGCACTGTGACATGTGCTGGGGATCACAGCACCCAGCAAGGCCAGGAGCACCCTGTGACACAGCACCCCTGAGGGCAGCCCTGCTTGCATCTGCCTGCTGGGGCTGCCTGCTGCAGCTGCTCCATTAAAAAAAGGGTAGTTTGGGACACCAGAAAGAAACTCAAATCAGCCAGATGGTGTGGGATATTGAGGAAGCTCAGTGAGAGAATACAGGGCATTAAATTATCGATTTTATCTCTGCCAGTTTCTTGTGGTTCAGATGCACAGCCCACATTTACTGCCTTCTGCAGACTGGAAGACCATCCTGGAGGCATGTGATTCAGCTTGCCTCTGCAGTCTCTGCACTTCAACCACAAAGTTTCTGTAGTCCAGAGTGGGTTTTAAATCGGTTTGCACACTCATTTGTAGGCAGACCTTCCTTCCCCTTGCACACACTGCACCAGTAAATGGATGCTCCCAACACCTGCTCAGAGAGGCCTTCCCTAACACAAGTGTGTCCTCTCCCTGTACCTCACTGTGCATCAGAACACAACATACTGAAGGCAAGACAACCTTAGAAAATAAAACCCAGTGCTCAAGGAAGAGTCTCTCTTTGAGACAACACTTCAAGACCTCAGTTGTTGCACACTGTGACTTCTCTGTCAAGTCGTCACTTGCACGACTGCCCTGGGACTGGCTCCATACCTTGCTTCCAATCAATCAATGATGTGTGTCAAATACTGCTCTTCTGGCTTGGCAGAAAGTTCAAATGCAACTACTGCTCTTACAGAAGCTGAGAGCAGCTCTCCCTTAATTTATTTTGTCTCTACTTCTTTTTCTCAGAAAGCTCCAGGGTCTTAATTACAGCAGCATTTCCCAGTGGAATGAGAGCACTCTGATTGAGTAGGGTAATGAGGTGCATGAATTAATGGTGACATCGACTCATGCCTCCAGTCAATACTTTGATATCTCATCTGTTGAAGTAAGTACATTTTAACATGAGTCCCAGCAGATTTGGTGTAAGTGTGCACTGCAGTCAGAGAATCCAACCAGATGGGTTCAAACCCTGTCCAAGGAACGTGGGAATTCAAGTGAGAAAGGAATCCAAGAGGTTCTCAAAAAAGAGGTTCATAGCCTTCAAGCTGGGCTTAGCACTTCCTTGGAAATGCTGTTTGTACACTCATACAAAGTTCATGTAAATGCAGAAGTTTTGGGGGTTTTTGTGGCATTCAGGATTCCAAAATCAAGTGACTAACAACATGGTGGGAAAAAGCATCAGACTGAGCTTATTCCTGGCACAGCAGATTATGCTGTATTGGGACATGAAATCACACGTACAAGAAAAGGAGAAAACCCAATCCATACCGGTAGAGATATTAGCTGGCTGTAGGAACATATTGACAATAATACTATAAAATAATCTGAAGAGTTTTAGCAGGTCTGTGGGATTCAAAAGACTCATAAAACTCACATCTGCTTTTACATCCGCATCCAGATACGAGCAATGCAGCTGCCTCTGACTTTGCCAAAGGGTTCAGAAAGACAGGCTGTGCATACTGTACACTGCTGGGTAGTTTCAACAGTGCAGCAGCTGGTGGCAACTCCTAAAATGCTGTAACTTGAGACCATTTCTCAGCTCTCATCCCTGGGGACATGCTCTAACCCATTCCACCTCCCTCTCTGGAAGCATTAAGGAGGGAAAGTCTCCCTAGAGCTCGAGCCAGAAAGGAGTTTTAGTTCTTGCAGGAGAAAAGCAAGATTGAATAGGAGACCTTTACAGGATCAAACAGGAAAGAGAGCTTCTGAGAAGAGCACTCAATAGAAAGGGATTGGAAACTGTCAGTGACAATTCCCTGTCCTGTGTTTTGGGGTCACTGGTGCTATGGGGAACAGAGCACTGGATATACCAGTAAAGCAGTGGAATATGCCAGAGAAAAGCCAAATTCCATTCTTGGTTCCTCTCCTAACAGCAACAACCTGAAATTTAGAAAGCCATTTTTCTGAACTTTCTGACATTATTCAAATACAAGAGAAGCAGGAATTCACCACATCATTGGCATGTGGATACCACACTCCTTTTCAACAGGTAGGGAACCTGGTGCAGAGCAGTTAATATGGCTTAAAACACATTCTTTAAAAATCACCTTCAATTCTGAATACTTCAATTTCTGCACTCTGTGGCCAGGACTTGTGATGCCTGATGCTAAGCGGAGCCAGTCAGCCACCAGTCCAGAGATGATGACCAGGAACCTCCACAGTGCAGTAATGCTGATAATCAAGATGTTGCCTTTATCTGGCCTCAATGAATTAGAAAACTGTCTATCTCTTTTCTCCAGCAACATGGGCAATGAGCTTCTCAGTTCTTATCTTGGGCACATTGCTGCAGATTTGGAATTACATTAGCGTAATTCCAAATAGAGTTTTTCCTGTGAGGGTCCCAGCAGCTAAGAAGTGAACAGTTGTTTAAAATTATTTGAAATACCCTGAGAAGGACCAAGTCACAGTCACGGCTGCTCACATTCAGACCTCTGAGCTTCTGGGGGCTCCTGGCACATTAGCCAGAGTGTGATTCCCAAGGCCTAACTGGACTCTTGTGCAACGCAGGCACATCAAGGTCCATGTTTTTATCCATCCATGCAGCTGTGTTAATTTGGTGAGGTGACTTTGCTAGGCAAGCATGGGACCTGATACATGGCAGACCTAGAATGTTGGTTAATGTGAGAAATTTGAGTGTTTCAGACAAGCTACCAATCACTCAGGTCCCTTCAAAGCCATGCTAGGGGTCACTGCCCTCTGCTCCGAATGTGGCTGAGCTACTCTCACTAAGTTATTAATGAGCTCATGCTTACCATGGTGATTTTTATTCTTTGCTTTAGCATTCCGGGCCTGACTTTTTCAGGTCAGAAGCGGGTCCCCAGCTATAGCTATATAATGCAAGGCATTATTTTTATGGTCCCCTGAGAGCACAGCCTGATCGCTATACCCTTCACCCATACCCTCCTGCCTCTTCCACTCTCCTGCAGTGCAGCTTCCTAAGGTCTGCCAGAAGCAGTACTTAATGGGATATGTGCTGTGGGAGATGGGACAGCATGATAATTCCTTACACCACGGCTTGGCAAACCAGGAAGGGAGAAGAGCACTTGCCACTTATGCTAGCAGTGATGTGCCTCACCCTGTCATGGGAGGCCACATGGCAGCTCATCTGAACAGCCATGCCAAAAGTGGGCAGCTTGCTACTTCTGGATGATGAATGATGCAGCCCTGCCAAAAGGCTCCAAGCCACATCTGCCTTGTAGGCAGCGTGGGAGGCAGGAGCCTGGCAGGGAGCAGTGAGTGGCAGGCATCCTGAGGCTCTTCAGCTTTGCACACCCTCATGCCCTGTGCCACCTGAGGCTGGGCCAACTGTGCTCTTGGTCTGACTTGCAAAGAGATGCTGGTGCAAGCACAGGACCCTTGCTCTGAGGTTGGGGGTTGTTTCTTTGGTTCTTCTGTCTATTGGCTTTGGGATGGAGGAAAAAAGAACACTTCCAGCCTAAATGGATGCCTTGGCCCTGGAGCCCAGGACTTTACCAGAGCTGATGCAGTGGTAAAGTTGCAAACTATTGGTCCCAGGCCACAGCTATGACCTGCCATGTGGACAGGTGACCATGTGACTTAAGCCTCTGTACCCATGGCTCACCACTGACTGCTCCACCTTTTTGTCAAACCATTAGGCTAGATGACAACGAAGCAGAAATCACTCTAGTTTAGACCTAAACTTGAGGACTTGGACTTCTCCCAGGTTTAGGCCAGACAAAAAAGAGAGGAGTAGCTCACAAAGGGGAGCTGCCCCTATAATTGGTTCCAAAATGTTCCCAGATTGTCATTCATCTGTGTTATATAGATTTTTAATCCAGACACAGGCAGATTTGTTAAAGAGAGCGATCCCTTGACATTTCCATGTACCCACATCAGTCCTACAGTGCTTCCTCATGCCCTTTTACAAAACCAGAAAGTCCTTGAGAAATGTGAACCTCCTCCTGCAAGACCTGGATGTTGAACACCATGCTGCAGCTCCATCCCAAGGCAGGGATGCTTCGCTGCCTGCTCTGGGGGCTTGTGTGGGCACCCCCAGATACAACCTGTCAGTGGTTCCATCACCATGAACTGCATCCAACAGGGATTTCCTGCTGCCAGCTTCTTCACCCACCAACTTGTGGGAAGCATGGTGTGATCATCACAGGGCCAGGAGAGGCTGCAGTGCCTCTCTAAGTCACAGCTCTTGCAGATTTTTAAGGTGTGTAAGTTGCTTTCTCTGCACAGATGGCTTGGGCTATATAATGCTTATATTCAGACTTGCAGTTCCCCGCTGATCTGTACCCTTCATACTGTTCCACAAGTAACCCAAGTGCTACCCTCTCAATTTTTTTCTCCATTACAAGGGTCTGAACCAAGATCAGGGTACACAGTGAGATGCTGAAACCACAGGCACAAGGAGCTGTGTATGCCCAGAGCTCCACAGAAGGCAGCGACACTCCACTGAGTGAGTGGGAGTTTGGCTCCCTGCTTTCCCATGTTTTCAGGGCTGCCTGGTGAGCCAGGAGGGGAGAAACCAGAAATCATCCAGCCAGTATGAGCACATGGGTGGCAAATTTCACAGCAGATTGTGGCTAGAGGATTAAGGCATGTGACAACATATATATGACTTGTACCCAGTCATAGTCACTGCTGGAGCTGAGCATCAAGGGGAAGCCCATGCAATCCTCCTTGTGCACTCCTCTTTGCCTGTTGCTGCTTTCAAAGAGGGTGTGTGGTTGACATCAGCTGAATAACTCCTTTCTATTTAATTTATGTAAGTGAAAATATGAGCATCTAGCTGCTTATGCCACCACTGGCACCTCCGCAGGAGCGGCGGATATCCCATCAGCAGGGCTCTCACAGACATATGTGGCTGGTTGCTGCTCAAGACCACAGCAATCTGCACATCCTGCTCTTCCACACAACCAGGCAGCTGCCTGTTGAGCAGGACTTCACACAGTGCTGAGGCCCATGCTGCCATCCTTGTTGTGTAAGAGGAGCCTTATTAAATCAACCCGGAAAAATGTGTAGCTCATTATCCCACTGCCAATACCGGCCAGGCAGGGGAGACATCACAGCCAGGCAGGAGGACGCTCTGTGTGCACTGGCCACAGGTCACTGGGCTGCACTGCCTGGGCGGCTCAAGCTCCCCCTGAGAAAAACAAAGCCCCACCAGCAGCCCCAACCAAATGCTCAGGGAAATATCTAAGACTGGATATCCACAGGGTGTGATGCTGCCTCCAGCAATCAACAGTGCAGAAGCTCCCTGCAGCAGACAGCATTTTTTGGTTCAAGAGCTCTTGATGGGTTTCTCTTCCAAAAATGAGTTTAATCAAATTTTGGAGCCATGTAAGGTTTCAGCATCCCAGCATTCCGAGGAGAAGAGTTCCACAGTTTACCTCTGCATTGTGCAAGGAATACCCGGCCTCCCATGGCCAGGATTGTTGTGTTTCTGGGTTTGAGAACATGAAGGTGAGGCAAGGACCTGGGACTGAGGTGCTGGTTTGGAGAGGCAGGATTCAGGCTAAGGAGTATGATGGCTGGGGTTAAAGGATTCAGGGGTCAGGATTAGATGGCCCTACTAAATGTGTCTTGGAGCAGTCACTTGAAAAAAATGATGTACATCCTCCAAACTGGCTTAGGCAAGCCACATGCCTATTCAGGGCAAATCACCTGCCAGCATTAAGTGGAGTACTTTAAACTTAATTTGAAACCAGAATAAAAAGTAGCAGTCAGCAAAAACATGTGTTTGACAGTCCTTCAGAAGGACATTAGAAGTCAGCTTCTAAGGAAAGCAGTGCTCCAGAATTCCAGCTGTCACTGACTCACACCTCAAAGAGAGCACAAGAGAAAGTCTGATCTCTTTGGAAGTGTACAATAATTTCTTGCTGATCAAGTAGTCAGGCAAAAATATCTTTTACTGGGCAATTCTGCATGAATGTAACTATGAAAGGCATAGAAAGTCATGTCCACTCTTTGCCTCATTTGTACTGTTAAACCTCAGGTTCTGCAATACATGAGACAGTTAATTTTTGAGGAAAGAGACAGTTAAAATCATGGCAGGTAGGAGATGTTCACTGATTTCTTTCAGTATCATGAAGTAATAAATTTGAAATAAAGTCTGGTAAACAGATTTAAAAAACAGTCGATGTCCTTAAATGCCTACAGTGTGCTGATACAAAGGTGAGAGACAGATTTAGCTAGGGATGGACTCAGCCTTCCCAGGTCCAGAGCATGTGGCTGAATCTTGGCCTCCAGATTATTCTTCCTCTTCAAAGCCTGTTGCTCAGTCCTACTTGCTTCAACACTGCTGACCTGTCTACTCCGCAAGCAGACGAGCATGTCACACTAGGATTGCAATCAGGCACACCACACTTCCTTGTGTGATGTAGACCAGACAGATACACCCCACTGAATCACAGAATCATAGAATGGTTTGGGTTGGAAGGGACTTTTAAAGCACATCCCAACTCTCTTAACCTTTCCGCATAGGAGAGGTGCTCCACTCCTCTGACCATGTCTGTGACCCTTCCTTGGACTTGCTCCAATAGGTCCCTGTCATTCTTGTTTTGGGGGCCCCAGAACCGGAGGCAGCACTCTACGTGGGGTGTCCTAAGAATGAAGTAGAGGGGCAGGGCCTCTTCCCTTGACCTGCTGGCCACACTGCTTTTAATGCCACTCAGGATACAGCTGGCTCTCTGGCCTGATTCTTCTAACTTCCTACTTCCACTGATTCAGATTGAAAAATACAGGATCTGAAGGACCTTCAACGTATACTACCATCCTCTCCCATGCACTGAGCTATTTAACTCACTATTGCTGCTATTTTTTCAGAGATAATCAGACTTCTCAGTTTATGGGCCTTGCTTGACCCTGTGTGAACAATAACCAGAGGCTGGATGAATGGAGGAATTAATTTCTGACAGTCAGTCCCACTTTCCTGTAATGTGGTATTTCACCATATTGCAATTTCCAGTCCTTTGGGGGAATAATTTTAATAAAACAACACTGACATTTCAGAAAGAAGTTCTTTCTTTGCCTTTGAGATGTAAACATAATTTCCCCCTAAGAGGACACAGCAGACATTCATACAGGAATATCTGTACTAGGCAGAGTAACAATGAAATCTGAACAGCTATATTATCCTGACTTGTTTTAACGTAGCACTGGTGAATAAAAGCATGTGATTTTATTCGTTTTATAAAATGACTGTTATACAGAAGCATCTTTGGGATGGTGCAGGAGATCAGTACTGCCTCTGTTGGGGACGCTCATGTTCACACTAGCATATATCTGTATAACTAAGATGTTCATTTGTGGAAGAGATTATCGTAAGGAGGGTCCGTAAAAGCTGTGGTCTATAGGATTATTATATTTAATTATTTTATTTTCTTGTATTTTATTATTTTTGAAAGCTGCAACCCTGATGAGAACCAGAGATTTCCAAAACATCTCAAGTCCTGCACTAAACAGTAATTTCAGTTGTTATTTAAACTGGTGTGGAAAATTAAAAAATGTGCTGAGCAAACCCTAAAACCGTTGAAACTTGGAAGAAAACACTTATTTCAGTCTTCCAGCTGGCAGATCATTGCTGATTTGCAGTGCTTGTTGCAGTGGTGCAGATGGCTCTTGGCCACAAAGTGCCTGGGATCTGTGCCTGGGCTTCAGCCTTTGGAAAACACACACTGAAACCCATAAAATTTCAAGGAGAAAACCACTATAAAAACCCATGAAGCTGTGGCTTATATAGGTGGCCAGGGCCCACAGGACTTCAGTTGCACCCAAGGTCAGGCAGTTTGCAAGCAAAAAAGCAGGGTGCAGGTGATGTCCAGGCAAGCTGCCCCTACCCTGGGTCCTCGGGGCCTAACCCCAGCCTTGGTCCATGGACAGGACCAAACAGTGACCCAGTGACCCATTTCAGGTTATACCTTGGCTTCTGCCCTGACTGAAGAAGACGTGGGAGGATCTTGTTGCATGGTCATTGGAGACATGGAATACAGAACAAATGGGTACCTGTGGATGACTTTTGCTAGAGCTGCATATTAGAGACTCTTCTTTTCTCTTAGCCTCCAGTAACATACAGCATTTTCCTCACTGGTAACTCAGTGCCTGCCCAAAGAAGCTCTAATGGCAAGGCAACTTTGACTACCTTACTAGGCACTATATCCAAAGAAACTGCCTGTCCTAAGGCACTAAACTATCAAGATCTAAGGGGGAAAAATTTAACAAATAGAAGCAGTTGGTAATGCAACCACCTAAACTTCCCACCGAGTCTTGACAAAGCTGCAGACTGAGTCATGCTTCCTGACATATTAATAAAAAGGTTCAGTGCGTGGGAAAGGGGGAACGGGTTGTGTTTGTTCCTGTAGAGGAAAACCAGAGAAGCACCTTGGCGTCCACAGAATTTTCCGAGCCTATTCCTCTTTGCTTATTTAAGAGCTTTATTAATTTTTTTTTAATAAAAGCAAGTTTACAGAGATAGGAAGACAATAAAAGGCATTGCCATTTCCTAGCTTGTTAGTGCTGGATAAAGGTGACAGTTTGAACAACATCATCCTTGTCCTTATAATTTTCCTTGTTTGATTGCTTACAAATAAACCAGTTTAATAAAGGCTTCGAGACACAAATGCCACATGGCCATATTGACAGGACCAAGGGAAAAGAAAACACAATAATCATGTTAGCTCTATCCCTCAGATTAATTACCTAGATAAAATACACATTTACCTCATTCTAGACAGAAAAATGTAATTTACCAACCAGTGATTTAGGCAGGCACGTTGCTGTTAAAAGCCAGATCTGGATGATCCCAACTAGGTGGAAAAGATGACATACAAGCCCCATGAAGGATAGGCCTCTCCTGCCCTCTGCAATAGCAGCCCACTGTGGCAAGGTTTGCACCTGCTCCTCCTTCAGGTCCAGAGAGGAGCGGCTTTAGGAAACAGTGGATCCGTTTTAATCCCTTTTAAGTATGTTTCCTTAGGACTCAGCACAACTGTATTAAAGACAGTCCACACTGGGAAGGTTTTATCACTGTGGTTTCACTGTAACCTGTGACACTTTAGCTGCAGTGAAGGTCCCAGCTGGGGGATGCAGCCTGGACTCTGCTGACGGCATCTTGCCCACTGCTGCCTCGGCTGCACCTCAGGACACCTCACCCTAAACACAAACATGGGTCTTATCTTGTCAGAAGTCTGTCACAGGTTAAAACAAACAAGATCTGTCTATTCTCTGACAAATTGTAGTTTCCAGGCCATAACAAATCATTGAACTAATAGTATACGAGCTCAGTGGGGGGAAAACAATATACCCAACCCTAACCTCAGCTCAGCTGAAGGTACATTACACCAGATTTCTTTTCTAACACCATGGCATTACTTGCTGAAATTAAGGTAACTTTTGCCAGAACTTTTTCATAGTCAAGCATTGAAAAATAATTTTTCATAAGCATAAACCCTTACTGCAGAGAATAGACTGACTTGGTCTTAAGCAAATCAGGCCAAAATCTCAAAAGAATTCCTACTTTGGTCTTAAGAAGGTGCCTTGAGATATCTGAAGCTCTGAGCAAAGTGCACCCTTCCTGAGGGATCACCAGATGACGTGCAGAGGAGGCTGTTGCTCAGAAGCAGCTTGGGTTTTAACAGCTCCATACTTGAGGTCGCTGGGTCTCAAGGTTAGACCAGGTCCTTGGTGTTGTTTTGGCACATGTGATGGTCAATGGGTTTCCTCTTCCCAGTGCCGAGGTGGGTGGAAACCCAGCTTCCATGGGTCAACAAGGATGATGTAAACACCTTGTCATTGCTTTTCTTCAAAAAGCCCAAGGGGAAAAATGTAGAGATATACTCTCCATACTGCTGCTGACCTAAACCCATCATCGTGGAAAATGAAGAGTTATGTCTTCCTGTCGTAAGGGATGACACTGGGGCCTTGCAGCTAAATGTAAGGTAACATTTGTGGGCAATATAAGAAAGATATTAAGCCATTAGAGAGTGCCCAAAGGACGGCAGCAAAGATGGTGAAGGGTCTTGAGGGGAAGCCATGTGAGGAGCGGCTGAGGTCACTTGGTCTATTCAGCCTGGAGAAGAGGAGACTGAGGGGAGATCTCATTGCAGTTACAACTTTCTTGTGAGGGGAAGCAGACAGAGGCACTGATCTCTTCTCTGTGGTGACCACCGACAGGACTGAGGGAATGGCCTGCAGTTGTGTCCGGGGAGATTTAGGTTGGATATTAGAAAGTGGTTCTTCACATAGAAGGTGGTTGGGCAATGGAACAGGGTCCCCATGGAAGTGGTCACAGCACCAAGCCTGACAGTTCAAGAGGCATTTGGATGATGCTCTCAGGCACACGGTGTGATTATTGGGGATAGTTCTGTGCGGGGCCAGGAGCTGGACTTGATGATCCTTGTGGGTCCCTTCCAACTCAGCGTATTCTGTGATTCTGTGAAAATGCTAAGACTTAAAGGCACATATTTTATCTAAACTCCAGAGGCCAGAGAGAGCACCATGTGCTTGAAGCTACCAGGTTTATCCAAGTGGAAATTGAGACAAAGAAACTAATAATTACTGGAAAACTATGCTGTTGAGAGCTGATCCTGACCCTCCCAGAAACTTCCCTCATGTCACAACCAAGGTCCTTTCAGTCATTGTTCAGTACATGGCTATGGGTATAACTTTTATGCTAGGAAAATAACTCATAAAACTGTATTTCAATGTCTCATGCCAAGCTATTCTGAGAATAACCTGCGCAGGTATTTGATTCAGCCTCTTCTAAAAAAAATAGTAAATACAGTAACAGCTATAAGATTTGATGAGGTGAATGTTTCAGGGTGGGTACACCATCTCATGTCACTGCCTGCACCCCCCCGGGGGTGGGCAGAGTGAGGGAAAGGCAACACTTCCTTGGAGGTGACTGTGACAGGCCTCATGGCTGGCTAGGTACATGGCCCAAGCCAACAGCGAAGGCACAGCCCCCTCAAAACGGCAGCTGTACTGCTTGCTTTTATTAAAGTCTTTCATTGCACGATCTCTGTGTGAACCCCTGGGAAGCAGCAGATGCAGGTAGTTCAAACCAGTGCTTTCAATTACCTTGGATTAATGATAACTAGTCAATAATCTTGGATTAAAGATAAATAGTCATGTATAGCTGATACAGGTGATCACACAGCTCTGCTTTATGCCTATGGAAACATCTGTCCTGGCCGCAAAGCCAGGCCCTCAGTCCTTGGACAACCTTTTCTCCCTCACCGACCCCCACAGGCAGAGGCAGGAGTTTCGGCCTGTAAGCAGTCTCCAACTACGTCCAACCTGGTGGCAGAGGCAGCATCACCCCCATCTCCTCCACAGGCAACGCTTCTTCTGTGTCCAGCTTGGAAGCACAAGTTGGACAACTTCCCCTATTGCTGTCCTGCAAAAATGCCACACACAATTAGAAACCCCCATCAAGGTAAGGCTTTATGACCACACACATCACTGATGAATCAGGCATGTCTTGGTCCTTGATATCCTATTGCCTGGCATGAGGCAGGTGTTCTGACTTTTGGGACTACAAACGGAGTTACTTGCCTTTGTGATGCCTGAGTGGCTGCTGGGGGTCTGGCAGCAGCCTGGGGAAACCAGCCTCCATGGGGCCAGGGCTGAATGCCTGCAGACCACAGTGCCTTTCACCACCTGCACGGCTCTCCAAAGAAGGGGGCACAGATGTGGTTCTGCAAGAGCAAAGCTTGTGCTGCTTTTAGGAAGTAAAGGCTGTGAAAGTTCATATGTGAGCAACTTGTGGCCAGCTGAGTGTCCCGTAAAGGTCAAAGTCATGGTTCACTAAGACAACAGGGCCCAGAAGAATCAAGGCTTTCCAAAACAAAACTCAGACTCCTTCCTTCAGGTGCATAAATATGTTTTTAGGAGACTCCACTTGGGAAAGTCCCAATCCGAATATCCAGTTGGCAGACATCAATAGGCAATTCAGGCTAAGCTGGCTTTATTGTACAGGGAAGCTTTGAACGTCAACATGAACAGCTGGGGAAATACTAATTCCTGCTCTTTGTTTCATCTGCTATATCTGTGCAGCCTCCTGACTTGCTGCAGCGGGAAGGAAACTGGAAGGCTGCTGTGGAGATGGGACATTCATGGGCAAGGATATCCTCAAGCAACTAATTACCTGTTTGGGCAGAAAACTGGCATTTCCCATCTCTTATTCAGCAAAACATGTTTTCTAATTACAAATTAAACACTAATCATGAATCGTGTTTTCTTGCCACTGAAGATATCAATGCAAATGCTTTCATCAGGCTTCTTTATTTTTTAAATACAGCGATTTAGGACTTAATTATTGCTTGAATTTGCATATAAAAATTATGTCTATTCCAAGTTGCTGCAAGACACTAGTGCTAAGGTGATTTTTTTTTTATAAGCCATTGAGAAAACACCCTGAGTATATTAGCACTAGGCTAGAGAAAGTGCTAGCTAGAAACATTTGATAATGTTTCTCTTCACTATGAATGCCAAAACAGACTCCTTTTCTGTGGGAAAAAATCAACATTTACTCTATCCCATTCCACTAAGGAATTCCAGATCTTTCCTGTATCATATCAGGTGTTTTGCTGGAGTTGATTAATTTCAGCTTTCCTAACTATTGCAAATGAGAGCAGCAATTTCTGATCACAGACTTTTAACAAACACAGCTGCTTGATTTTGCAGAACATCTGGAGCCCATCCACTTGCTGATACAGAGCTCAAACTCCTGCTGATTTGTGCCCTCCTCCAGTTTCTCTTCAACAAATGTGGAGTCAAAATACAGTTTGTCTGATTTGAACTGAACATGCAAATGTAAAAAGCTGCACATGCAACATCTATCTAAAAAGAGTTAAAATTCAGGACAGGAAAGGTCAACTGTAGACAAAACACCCATCCACGCTTCTGATTCTTGACTGGAAAAACCTAAGTCATGGCACAAAAAGGTCATTCCTTCTCTTTTAGTACCTTTTACTGTCTCGTAAGAATTCTTACATGATATTTTAACCACATAATTAGCAAAGGTTTTTAATCCTAAATCAACAACTTCTGTTTTTTCCCCTCCACCTTGAAAAAGTCTTTGTGTTCCCAGACCCAGCTTTTCACCCACCTTGATTCACTTGCCTCAGATCTATCCTACCATCCATGATTCCCCCAGTTCCTTGAGCTGCCTGTAGTATCAGATACTTCCTCCCAACAGCTTGCACTTACTCCTCGATGCACAGCATTTAATTCAATCAATATTGGCAGGAAGCAGCATTAAGTAGGCAGAACTCAAAAGAACATTCCACTATTTGTGGAATGCAGTGGTGGGATCCAGTTCTGCCACCAGCCCAACATCAAGTACCGTAAGATAGAGATTAAATTCACGAGTGCATTTCTGAAAGGAAACTGTGGATCTAAGAGGATTATTTATGTGAGTGCACATACATGGATGCCTGTTGGAATAATGCAGATAATTTTGGGAGCTGCTACTCATCTGTCATAATTTCTGGTTTGCTGACATCTGTCTGTCTGTTCCCAAGTCAAGGCTTTCTAAATTGAAGCTGTAGGGCAGGAGGGTAACATACAGATGAAAGCAAATTAAATTCTGATGAATTCTTTGTATTATTCTTACAGTTTCATGGCTAAATATCTAAGAATATCTTAATGTCAAATTTTATAAACAGAGTGCAATCGGTCAGCAAAGAAATCCATTCTCTTTGGTAAAGCAGTATGTTTCTCACCTATACAGATGAGAAACTAGCAAATTAATTACCGTGCAAGTCTGTTAATGTTATCTGCAATCAAGCAATAAAGTCACTTCTATCGTACAGGGTCTTAGTAGATATACGGCTGACCTAGCACAGCAAATAAAGCAGAGATCAGATATCAGCAAACCAAGGTGGCAAACCACAGGAGGGCTTGTGAGTATGCGCACAGAGCCCTCTTTTGCAGAAACCTAAATCTGTGTCCAAGCACATCTGCCTGATTGAATACACACCAAGATGGACAGGGTCTGAAAGAAATAGGTCTTTTTCTAGGCAGCAAAACATCAGGGAAAGAGCAGTCTTGCTCTTGCTCCCCATCCCTTCCTCCCTCTTCAGTCTCTTCCACCTGAGCAGCTCCCACCCTCACCTGCAGGCTGTCTGCCAGCCGCTTTCCCTGAGCCTGCTGCCGGCCATCCCAGAGGGGACATCTCTCACTCCCTTCCAGAAAGGTGGCATAATGCACTCTGTCCCTCTGACCATAGCACAGAAATGGAGCACAAATGGGGAGGGAGCAAATAAATACACATAAATAATGTGGTGCTCCGTGTCAACCATCTTCCTCATTTTTCATCATTTTCACTCTGTCAAACTGTATGCTTTATACCTGGAGCAGTTTCAGTCCTGAGAGGAAGGAAACAAAAAAGGACTTTCCTTCAGCCACACAATAGCCCATTCTGCTCTCAAGGCAGCAAGATACAGCAGCTAGGAGACAGATTCCTATTTTCTGTTAGCTATGACAACCGTTTATTTCTGGTGCTAAGCAAGAAAGCATGGAAAGATAGGCTCAGCATCTGTAAGATATTTTCAAAACCCCTAAATTTATATTCTGGTCTCCGAATGGGGGGCATTTTAACTGCCCAGTAGCACAACAGTCCCTCAAGAAGAGACTTGGCAATTGGAATATTCTCCCACTACTTAAGCAGAGGCTACAAGAAGTGTCTTATTTACTCCAAAGCCATCTGTTCAGCAAGGCAATCTCCTGACAGTGGGACACCACCACGAGGAGCTGCTTGTCACAATGGTGTCCTTATGTCACCTTTGACCCATGGCTGTGGCTGACTTCACAAATTTATAGATGACATTGGGGCCCAATATTGCTTGATCAGAGGCAGGAGTGTATCTTACCCCATTGTGCAGCTCATTAAAATTAATTATGGGGGCAAAAATCCAGTGTGTTTGAAAAAAACCTTCAAGGAGTAGTTCTTTATTTCTTGTATAGCTCTGAAACAGTTTAGAACTGTTCAGAGGACAGGGTTGATGCTGTTCAAGCACCCTGTACCAAAGACATTATTCTCATCTCCAAGACGTCACAGGGTCACCACTGCCTAAACCAAAACTGATACTGGAATACAAGAGTCAAGTTCAATAGGCAAAAGTCAGCAGTTAACTTCTAGTAGCATACCCCTGTGAAATTTCTACCATAAAATCTCAAAGAAATGAAAAAAAGAATACTAATCTATGATAAAGAGTTATAGAAACACTGTAAGGGCTTCAGTAAGTTTCACCCAAAAAAAGGTATTATCTGTGCATCCCAAAGCTGTTGTCCACACACACACCAAAAAAAAAAAAAAAAAAAAAGAGACAAACAGAGGAAGAAAGAAAGTAAAGATATGCAGTTGGTGTGATGTGAGAAAAGTTGTAAGGGGTGTATACCACTAAGAATATTGCCCCCCAAAGTCACAATATACTGGAGTTTCCGAAGATATAGTATTTTGGAGGTTTTTAAATGAAAAAACTGCATGTATGTAGAAAATGAGTGTGCAAAGGCCCTTTACCTGATCTCCTTCTACACCAACCAGCTCTCCCTGTGGTTCAAAAGCAGCTTCAGTATCAGAATTGAAAAGAAAACAGACAACAGGAACTAGGCAAAGTACAGCAAACGTGACAGAGGGCAGGGACACAACTTAGAATAAATGCTCTCCTTTATTACTCAGTTCATCAAAACATTTCAGTTTTCTCTGCAAGATCTGAATCAGAACAGCAATACAGTCATTTGTCTACTGTAACATTTCCATAGGAGCCAGAGTGACAGACTTCATGGACAGGATCTAATGCTGAGCATGTTCAAGTCATGTGAAAACTGAGCCATATCCTTTAAGAGCAAGAGTGACAAATTGCTTGTAGACATCTTTTCACTACTCAGCTGTGAGCACCACACAAGAAAACAAAAAATTTCTTAAGGAAAGTGACCTTGTTTGACTGTCTATCGATAATTCATAATTACAGAATGTCACAGTCCAACAACAGAACTATTACAGTAGGTTTGGTATTAAGAGAAGTATTTGAGGAGGTTTGTTTATTAGTATATTTTGTGAGTGTTTAGACATGAGAAATTTTTAATGTTTTGATAGATTTCATATAGAAATAGTTTTAATTAGCTTTAGAAAATAAATGTTTCAATAAGATCTGATTAAGACATGTACTAATGAGAGAGGTATAAGAAAATGCAGTTAAAATATACAAATTTCAAGTCCAAAAAGAAACACCATTATTTCTCAATAGTTTAAACCTTTTTCAAAACCATCTCCCTCTTTCTCTAAATAAAGCTAAAATACCACCTTTTAAACAGGCAGCCCCACTACTCAGTTGTAGGAAAGTTACATCTATTGCACTAGAAGTACAAAGCTAAGAATGCATAATATTTTATTCTTAAACTTATTTACAAAAATATATTGCACCAATCCATTGTCCTTTTCCCAGTTTAACATATTAAGGAAAAGCCTGTTATTTACAAAGTTAAAAACAGAAGTGCAAAAGCAGACTGAAAGAAACCAGAAAGAAGTTTATTTTAATTGCTAAGTACAGTTTATTACCTGACCACAGCCCATATCCAGTATGACCTGAAATAATTTGTACCAGATATATCTGTAATTTTAGAAATCCTTGCCTTTCTTTTTAGGAGCAAGTCTTATTTTTCACTCTAACCACCAGAAAGCCTACACAAAATGTCGTCTAACCATAGCTTAACTTAATAGCTTTATTTCTCCAGGAAAGTGATGCTCTTTTAGGTAAGCTTAAAAAGCTACATAGTATTATATATGTATTTGAAAAGTAGTGATAAATCAGGCATGACGGTTTTCTCCCTTCCTTAAACCCCACAAGAAAGGGTTTGCTGATATTTCAGGACTGATTATTCTAAAGACATTGCCAGTCCAAATCACATTAGCACAGCATATGGTCCTGTCTTAGTCTACCTGCCACTTGGACTGTCGTGATGCATTTCTGGGGTGTAGGTAAGGAGAACAATCATAACCCAGAGGTGAAGCAACGCCTGGGAAAAGAAAAGAAAGTTAACACTGACAATCCTCATTCACAGTAGCAGTAAATATGAGAGCTCTCAGTGACAGCTAATAAAACTTGTTTTGTTGAAATATTTTGATTATCATATTTTTCCCAATAATCAGTTACTCCTAAAAAATTAATTTGCATTTGAACAATGAAATGCTGAGTCAGATTCTGAAGAAGTCATTTGCAGAAAGCTAAGGACTTTAAACAAGCAGCAAAAATAAAGCAGCCTGTTTTCCTAGAGATTTGTGTCCTCTGGTTTCTCTTTTCCTCTATGCCCCAATGACTCCAGCTGTTCTCTCCAATATCCAGTCCCCAGCCAGCACGTTATGTGATCTGCCTCGAGTGACTGGTAAGCCACTACTCCTGTGCCAACTGGTTGACACCCAGAGTGTGTTAGACAGCTGAGTTCTGCTCTCCTTCTCCTCACCACAGACACTGACTTGGAGGCATTTTTATGAACTCTGTATGAATGTTCTCATTCAAATTTGGATGAAACTATCCAATTAGAACTGAAGAAGCTGCTCAAAGTGCAACAAGGTATACATAAAGCCACATTTGCTTTAAAAAATATTTAAAAAAAATTCAAGTTACAAGTAGTCATAGTCAAGGATTGAGCTGAAAAAAGGGTAACTGCCACTGGCTTCCCAATGTACAGCCATCATCGAGTTTCCCTTCAGATTGCAGCTTAGGCAGCAAAAGTCTCCACTGTTTTGGTACAAAGCAATTTATTCATATATTGATAAGTGTAAGTGATGAAAGAGAGGTTAAGAATTAATCAGCCTGCTCCTTCCAGTACTTAAAAGGAGGGTAGAAGGTGCAATTGGTAGGGAGAAATTGTAGTTTCCTTTGTTCATGTGTGTCTGTCTCCTTTATATCATGAAATAGTGACAGCATTCTCAGAAACTCTGGTCAGCAACTCATTATGCCTTCCCAAGCAACGTGGGGTTTTTTCCATGTCCAAGACTCAAAGGTTCAACCAGAGGAATATTTCCAAGCAAGACTGATTGCACTTTCCACAGGTTCCTGCAGCTGACAGGCACCTGCCCTCCAGTGGAAAAGGGAGGCATTTCACTTCTATCAGTTGCCAGTCTGACAATTTTGCCTGTTGTGGGTGAGCAACTTTCCACTATTTGGTTAAGTCTGCCAAGAAAAACTTTTCTTGCTACTTTTTCAGCTACTTGAGAAGAGCGACCATTAGCGACTGAAAAAAAATCCTGCGAAGAGTCAAATATTAAAAAAGCTCTAGCAGATGTCATTTTCCTAAGTGCAGCGCATGCAGGTGTAGTGGGTTAACCTTGGCAACTGGTCACTATTATTCTGTATTTTACTACAAGAAATCTACATTTACAGTCCTTTAAATGACAGTTACATAAGTGTCCTTGAGACTGCAATACTAAGAATCCCTGGGAAAAACTGAAAATTGGAAAGCAATATGACTCCAAAATGCTGTTACATAAGTATTATTTAGTCCATTTTACAAAAAACCCACATTGAATTGTTAATGATATAGCCTTTTGAACATCAATCTTGCCATTTCAGACATATAAACTGGCTATAGAAATCCTGCATTAAAGAAAGCTGACTCACCATGTAAATGATTACAAAGACTCTTGCTATGGGGTACCGCCTCAGGAAGATTCCCAGCCGAATGCTACAGGGTACAAGAGAAAACAAAAGGCACAAGTTAACACTGAGCAATAAATTCCTGTTCCTCTCATCCCAGTCATCACAAACTCAAACATGAGCAGATGTTACACACACAGCTTTGCTTTGTCTTGAATTTTACTTCATTTACTCAAAAGATTAAGAGGAGTGAGAAAATTCAGACCATAAAACATATTCTCCTAATTTTTTCTCTTACGTGCTAGGCTCAGAGTTTTTGAAAAACAATTATGACTCAAGAGTCATTTTAAAACTTTTATTTATTTTTAATTTAAAACAGGCATTTTAAAACACACAAATATGCTCTATATTTGTCAAATTTCGTTACCTGAAGAGCTGTCGTGAATCTTTCAAAAAAATTTAAGCAACTAAAACCTTGGATGCCTTTGAAAAATCTGATACATCAAAGCAACTAAAAGCTCGGATTCCTTTGGAAAATCCAATACATCACTACTATTCTTACAGTTCATTAGATGAAAAGCACTTGCGTTTTGCAAGGTTACTGCTACAGTGCTTCAAAGTAACTGCATTATATGTGTGCACTGCTCATTGCTCAGCAATGTCAGTTCCAGGCATGGAAGGGAGTATGATACTGTCAAATGAAGTTCGGTATTGAAACTTCACATATAATAGGTCCCAATAACAGAAATCCTGATACCCTTCACAATGAAATTCAAGTACCACGGATGCACAAAGGACTTTTTATTGAGGTATCTTGCTTTTGAAGGATTAAGAAGTATTGCCTAATTTTGTTTTCTATTGGTATTTGGTTCAAGTTTTGTAGCAGACCTTTGCTGTGAATACTGACATTAAACCTAACTGCTCAGAAAAGGGATAAAAGCAAGTCTTTCATTGGATCCAGAATGATTTTCATTTACTAATTCCTTAAACAGATTATCTTTCAAGGTAAACAGCTACATTCGGTCAGAACCCAGAGTCTTGTCTTCATCAGGATGCCTAAACAGGACTAAAGGAGTACAGATGATTCTCCCCCACTAATACACCCTTACAGTGTTTATCACAGACACAACTGAAAGTTAAAAACATAGAAGATGGTAATGAAAAAGGTTAGATGTTTTTGTACACAGTCTAGTGATCCTCTTGTATCAAAATCTACCAGAGCATTATTTAAATAATTGACGATAATTTGCACAGAAAAGCTCAAGTGAAGTAGGTCAACATTTAGTAATTTATACCATACTTTAGCTGCATTATTTTTAACTTTTACCTTCACAAGAGCAACACAAAAGAAAGCATGTCACCTGAAAACTGTGAAAGGATTACAGCAACTACAAAATGCATTCCCTCAGGACTGTCTTACCTGAACTGGTCTATACTACTCGCAGCTTTGCGGACCCTCCCGTACATTCCTGCCACGCTGGTATCCGTGTCACTGAACAGGACAGGAACATTACGCATACGAGCACCTATTTGAAGGGAAAAAAGCAAAAGAATCCCATTAGCTAAGGTGTTGCTTTAAGTAAAACAAATTCATGATGTATAACAAAGACATATAAAAATAACATAAAAATAGTGATTAATCTGATTGTACTGTCGTCTTGCTGGGGGCAGAGGAGTATGTTTTGAGAACAGAATTCTTGATAAACTTACAATCAAGTCCAATGTTTCTTCAACTTAGTATATTTTTAAAATTTATTTTAGTTCACTAGATTGGTATCTTAATATTCAATTCTATCAAGTCATAGTAACTATTATTAGGTGTATAAAATGATGGGTTTGATACTGTCATAGTTTCTCAAATTTTTTTACTTCTCATACAGTAAAACTCTGATTAGCATTTCTGACACTAACTTGTATATTCAAAATTTTTTTACTTTATTTACATTTTTACTATACACGAACTTTATTTTAAAAGTCTGGTCAGTCATTTTACAGCTCTTAGTAATTGCCTCTTGCTTTTAAAATTTACTTAACATTATAAAAAATGACAAATTTTGAAAAGTAACATCTCAACACCACGGATCAACTGCTGAGCTTCTCCTTGAGATACAGGTCAGACAAACCAACCTCAACAGAACCACTGAATTTTAAGCTGCTTTTCAAGAAAAACAGAAAGGAGAAAATTAATTTCACCCAGACCTCTGATCAGTTCTCAAAAGGAAGTATCCCATTCTTGCTCCCTTCCCAAACCCTTTTTACAAGAGAATACTTAGATCCTGTTTCTGATATTCATCTTACACCCAAAGAGACAGGTTTATTTGCACCTGTGACAGGATTGTTCCGATAGTGCCATAGCACTGAGAACTAAAGATTACATTGGCTTTATTAAATTTACTTAAAGTCATCTAGACACAAAAAGGAGCTTCTAGTTAACTATTTTTTATGATACTGGCTGCTGTAGACTATAGTTACTAAGGTCTCTAGCATAAGTGGCCTACTTCCAGCATTTATTTTTCCTTACAGACTCATTCAGGGAAAGGTATTAGGAAATATAAAAGCCTGAACTGCAAAGAAAGACAAGAGTTTTAAGTATTACATTTCCTTAATTACCTTCAGCACCATCAATGCCTGCCATATTAATGGAAGGTCCATTAGCACTGGTGCCTTGGATAGCCTTCAGCTGTTGCTCAAGCCGTTCCAGTTGATACACAAGTGAGTTTTTCTCTGTGCTCAGGCTCTCTAGCATGGTTTGCTTCTGAATTAGTGTTTCTGTCAGCTGATGAAGCCGATTTTCTAATTCTGTCTGACTACTACTGCTTAGAGTCTTGTTTGTGAGCTAAAAAGCAAAGCAAAGAAAAAAAACAAATCAACCTAAGTTCAAAGTCTGACCAACTGACATATTACAAAACTCAATAATGATCTAAGCCTTCAAGAACCAAGTTACTCCATTGCAGAATTTTTTCAGGATAATGCAATCAAAACTATCAGTAATAAGCACAATAAAAAGGAAACTTAGTTTCAACAGTTGCTAAAACAAGATTTTACATGACACAACAAACTCTACGTAAAAATGTATTCCTTTATTATCCACCTCTAATCATATGAACATTTCTGTTCATATGACCCTAAGTGTGATCATAAAATCAACGCTATGCCTCAGAGGTAGGCATGACAATAGCAAGCTAATCCAGTCTGGCTACTACACTTGCAACTTCAAATACATAAAATGTTTTCAAGTGAAGAAGGAAAAACTCAGTACAAATGAGGAGAATTTGATGCCAATTTTACAGGAAAACTTCAATGAAACGGTGAAAATGCAGGATATGTTGCAGAAGAAATGAGAAGCACTTAGGCAGAAACATGATTGTACTAGCAAATAGAATCTGCAAGGACAGCAAATGGATCATGCATTTGACATGGATCACGTAATTCAATTTGCAGAAAATACTTAAAGCAAATGGGAATCACCAGATCTGCCATCAGTGATGAAAAACAGAATCATCAGGAATGACAGATATCCAAAATACAAACTAGATGCCTCTACCATGGCAGGTGCAGGTAGTCCTGAAGGCAGCATTACCAGACAAGTCTGCCAACATGCTCAAGAAATCTTTATTACATCACAACAATTTCCAAATCCTGTGACACCATAACTGCACAGCTGACCACAGGTCACTCCAGACTATCAACTTCTCTACATACAGAATACTTTTCATTATGCTAAGATATGCACAAAATGAGACCTTCATGCTGCTCAAGGAGACTGGGGGCTGACAAATATCAGAAGGTGCCAAAAGGGATTAGGCTGATTCAAGGAAAATAGGTCCATCAACATACCGGTGGGACTTGGTAGAGACTCGCAACACTATGTCCCTAATAGAACTGCTGATGGTGAGCAGGTACAAGGGAGGGAAGGAAGTGGCCAAAACATGCTGGCCCCTAACTGCCACTGTCCAAGACAGAGCAGTAGATGGATCACTGAGTTTGTAGGATGTAACTTAGGTTCTTATACCCAGTTACAATGATCTTAGCAGAAATCGTAACAACCTAATCAAACTCCATTCTTTTAGTTTTCACAAAGAAGAATGTTGATCCAACATTACCCCACCAGGTCCAGTTGGGACAGAGGTTAAATTTCCCCCTTTGCCCCTCCGAATATAAAAGCACATACATCTATAAATTAGGCTATTTACATGGTTCCCTTCTTGTACTCCCTACTCTCAAAACTCTAGTCTGTATTGGAAACAAACACACTGTAATTGCTTAGTAGAACCTTCATTGGATTTTTCAGGACAGTTTGGTCATATTAATAGTTCCCATCGCTGTTTTTATAACTGAAGGTTATAAAATTATTTTCCATACACACCTGATTTCTGAGCTTCTGAATTTCTTCCTCTCTGTCTTTTATTCTGCTTTGCAAAGTACTCTTTGTTCGATACAATTCTTCTTCTGTATAATGGAGTTCCTATAAAATTCATCACAATTACAAATAAAAGACTTTATACACAAGTATGTTGAGAGACAATCTCTTACCTAGAGTATCACAACGGAACACAAGAAAGCAATATGCTGTAATCAAATACAAACTGAAACTTAATCTTAGTTAAGTGTCTGGCTAGGATAGGGGGTAGGAGGAAAGACAAAGCTGAGTCCAAAGACACAACCTGCAAGACCAATTAAATTCTTTCGTGAAGATTGACCTAATATAAATATTAATCCAGAGTAGCTTACTAAGAGTCATACGATTTCATTATCTTCCTTACAGTTTCACCATGTATTATATTGCTATCTTGAACCTATGTCAATAATGCAACAATTACGAAATACTTTGTGGGGAGTCTGTATTCCTAAAATAAACTCATTAATTCAAAATACCATTTTTTAAAAGAATTTAAAAATCCTTGGCATATCTATCAATAATTCTGTATGACACACATCTTCCTGTAAGGTTTAGGATAAATTAACATAGCAGATCACAGAATATGCCAAGTTGGAAAGGACCCACAAGGATCATCGAGTCCAGCTCCTGGCCCTGCACAGGACCATCCCCAAGGGTCACACCACGTACCCGAGAGTATTGTCCAAACACTTCTTGAACTCTGTCAGGCTTGGTGCTGTGACCACTTCCCTGGGGAGCCTGTTCCAGTGCCCAACCACCCTCTGGGTGAAGAATCTTTTTCTAATATCTAACCTAAACCTCCCCTGACACAACTTCAGGCCATTTTGTGAAAGAGGAAGGAATATTAATAAGAAACAAATTACAAAAATCGTAAGTTTTGTTACTTCCATGATTTAGTGGCTATTTTAGCTCCCACTTAAAGACCTGTCATGCTTATCTTTTAAATTAAGACAGTCTTCAAATCACTATCACTTCAGCTGTCAGTTGCTACAGAAAACAGATAATTTATTCTCCCTTTGAACCATCAGATGTACAAAAAAATAACACCTCTCCTTATTTTCCACCTTCAGTTTCAGAAACCTTTTGGTAACAGTTAAAGGAACTCCCAGCCAGAACTGACCGCAATTGCATTAAGTATCAACACAAACAATTACATTAAAAGCCCATGTAAATGTGTGTCATCAAAAGGAATACTTCAGTTTTTGCAGTAACTGATACGGGTTTTTTTAATTCACCTCACTCTTTCTCTGGGTAGTATTGACTTAAAGCATACTTCTCAGAAGGGCAGGAGTAACAAAATACAATCTACCATCTGCTTTGACCTAATAAACATTAGCTACCCATCAAAACCAGACCTCGACTTCTGCCTTTTAATTAGTTCAAGCTGCAAGCATCTCATTAACATGTAATTTCTGGAAGAACAGATAATCCTGTAAGATAAATTGTTCCTAGCAGATACAGTGTACTCCTGCTTTCCTCATTATTAATTCTCTTTATATGAGCTTTTCCTTACAAAGAAATTTTTTAACAAGGTGTAAAGTATTTGTCCAATTCCTATTGAACAATAAGTTGTTCACATGAAAGATGAGTTTGCCTTTTTTCTGCCCTCTTTTTAGCACAAAACTGCTTAAATCAAGACTGAATTTACTCAAAAAGATGACAAAATTTGACAAAATTCATTAATATAATTTTATCAGCAAATTGTCTAATAATAGAGCAGTTTGGAATTAACAACATCTAGATTCAGATTAGATTCACGTGGATTTAAAAAAAAAAAATCTATAAATTTCCACTACAATGACATTGTTTTATGAGCTAAAATTTATCTATTAATTGAGCACAGGAAGTTCCACAGTAACCACTTCCAGTATTTAGTTTCTTGATATAAATAATGTTGCAAGTGTTACTATACCCCTGTTGTTTGTTTCCCTGCTGAATAAAATTTAAGATCCTGATCAATTCTGTGCACTTCCTAGGGTCCTGTTTATTCTTTAATACATCAGTGAGATGTCTGTTTATCAGGAGTACTCAGAAGGCCCTGACCATAACTTAGTCCTGGTTGTGCTTTCTTTGGCCTAGTGACATTCATCAAGCTTTGGGGGATTTCTCTGGAATACTAGAAAAAAATAACCCAAATACTGTATCGGCTAGTCTCTTAGCAAGCCAAATGCTTTGCTGATGACACTACATGGGGCATAAGATAAGATCAATAAGCTTTCAAGAATTCCTTGCCTGTTTTTGCCGTTCTAGTTCAGCTTCTGCCTCTTGCTTGGCCATTTTATGTGCTGATATCTGCTCTTGTAGGTCTTGAAGCTGCTCTCTCACTGACTCAGCTTCACTTACCTGCTGCGTCTCCATATCCTGAAATGAACAGAAATGTAACCACTTCACTAACACTCAAACATTTCTGCAATCTGTCATAGGTAACAGCAAAAAAAAAAAAAAAAGAAGTATATGCAATATTGCTTCAGAGGAAATGAAAGGTTGAGAGTGTATTGGATAAGTGACATTTGTCATTTTATACAGAATATTTTTACGTATATAGTAATAAAATAAATGCGTTTTGCGAACACGAAAATCCTCTGGTTCTTCCTTTCTACTGTCTACAGGCTAAAACTGTGCAAAAGGTTCGCGTGCAGCTGCTGGGTTGAGCCCGTTATGCCAGCAGCTGACTTGGATTACATTGCTTCAGGATTAGCAGCCCTTGCAGAAAAGGATATAGGTACAGAAACTGCCATGCTTGTTTGGAAAGAAATGCTTCTCTCAGAAGTAGTGAGGGAAGAGAGAAGTAAGGTAATGAATACTAGAGACAACAGACCCATGGCATACAAGAAAACAGTCCTTTGTCATGGCTAAGTACAAATACATGTGTACATACATACCTGCAGCTCTGTTCTCATCTGTTGTATTTGCCCCAGTAGCTTTTGTATTTCTTCTCTCTGAGTGTCTCGCTCATGTCTCAGTTCTTCCAGTTCCATTGTGCTTGCTGTATTGCTATCCAGGCCTTCAATACCACAGCTTTCTTTTAAGCTGTTTATCAACTTTTCTTTAGACTGAAATAATAAATCAATATATTTATAGCAGGATTTAAAAAGTGCTCAACCAGAATATGCCAAAGCTACTTTAGTCTAAAATTCAAATGTAGACATATAGTAAAGAACTGCTTTATCTGTTCTTTTAGCTAAGTTAATAATTACACATCACACATTTGAAAATGAAAATCTCTCCCTGTTGATAATTCTTCTGGTTCCCTGTACACCATGAGACTGGATTTACTGAAAGCCTATGTCCTCTGAGGAAGAATACAGTTTTTCTCTCTAAAAGTGCCTGGAATGTTGAATTTTTCACAGATAACAATTTTGGCTCTTCAGCTACCATAACAGAGAAGACATACACTAACAGACACTAAAGATAGAACTCATCCCCATTCAGTCCATCCTTTCTCCTGACAACAAAAGCCAACTAAGAACCAAATACAACAATAACTCTCCCAAGAAAGAGGATAAACCATTTTATTCAGAGTTAGCTTGACACTGACTTGCGATTAAGGCTTTTCATATTTATCGAGGTGATTTAAAACCTGTCCTTGGACACCAGACTAAATTAATTATTCTAAACAGAGATCTCTATCTTCAACAGCTTGCTAACATTTAAAAGCAAGAGTCAAAATGACTCTGTTTGGACTTGCTATCTTTGACAATTTAAGTAGCACAGAACTCTGCACAAAATACCTGATTTTGCCATTCGTTATATAATGTTGATCACACACAACTTTCAGGACATAGGAAAGTATTTTCTCTGGTTACATGTAAGTATCCACTCTATGCTGGGCTTCAGCTTCAAGCAGAACAGAGCAAGGTTCTTGAAGCAAGAATATCAGGGATGAAACAAATTTTCAAGTTTCACCTATTTAATTATCTGCCTAAGACCGGACTCTTGGATGCAGAACACTGACAAATGATGCACAGTAAGTGCAACAGTTCACTTGCACTTTCCTGCAAGTTCAGAACCTGAACTACCATTCCAATCCCATAACTCCATCTATAAATTTAAATTTACAAAATGCAGACTGCTACCTGTTCTATATAGTTATTATAGATGTACCCTAAAAACCATTACAGGTCATATGTAAAAAAAAAACCACAAATTAGATTATTTGAAACATAACACCTTAGAAAAGTTAAAGCATACAAATCAAACTGTATTTCTTCACAAAAATGCTTACTTGGAGAATGCGAGTAGCTTTCTGTTTATAGTCAGTCAGTTCCTGTTTTGCAGATTCTAGTTGGCTTTTAGTTACTTTGACTTGCTGCTGAAGCTCATCAGCTCGCCTCTTTTCATCTAAATACTTTCTCTCTGCTACAGTTATCCCTTCTGCCAAGTTCTGACGTTCTGCTTCCACTTTACTTAGACGAGCAGCGAACTCATTCTATTAGCAATAAAGAAACAATACTTTGTGTTTAAACACAGTCTCAACTTTAACCTAGAAAGGAAAAAAGAAAGTTTAAAAGCAACTACACATGGCACACCACCCAGTATCTACCACCTCCAATTTAAAGATGCATTAGTATTATGTGGAAAGAAATTCTGCTTGCTTAAGCAAGTAGTAAATAATGCCAGTAAAAATATGCATTTCTTTCCCTCACCAGAAATAGCGAGGGAATAACAATCTTCCTATTATTCACATTTGTTTAGCAAACAAAAAGCAAGTTTTCTAAACCTCCCATATTATCAGATGTTGCCTTTGAACATTTTCTTGACACATTTTGAAGTACTTTAAAAAACACTAAAACAAACACTAATAAATATTTTCCAAGATGCTATTACACATAACAAAGGCCAAGTTAAGTGTGGAAAATAGTCTCTAGCAATGATTTACTCACATCTTTACACAGTAAAATTATGAAACAATAAGTTCCATAAAAACATAGCACTGAAAAATAAACTGATTCCTGATTTAATTTTAAAACACGTATTAACAATAGGAACACGAAAAAACAGTAAAAATTGTCAGCATTAATCTTCAAAAACTTTTACACATGAAGCTTTCAAAACAACATAAGTAAATTAGCATCACAAGGATACTCAGTGCAGCAAACAGCACATCCTTTGAAGCAATTAGTACCCTGAAAAGGAACTGAAGTCAAAGGGATCACAGATCTGATCTCAAAAGTAGAGTCTTAAAGTCTTCCTTACTCTTCATGTCTAACCTGCATTTGTTTGTAACTTTCTTGTTCTCTCTTGAGTGCAGAGTCTGCATCACGCAGCCTCTCCTGAAGAGTTTGAAGGGCTTGATTTTGTAAACTGCTACCTTCACTGTGGTCTTGTATGATCCTGAAAGAGCAACAATATTAACTGAAAAAGAAGAAAGCTAGTGTGATTTTTCAGGTAAAAATATAACTTCCTGGTTTCCAGACCAACTTTGAAAATTTACCCAGTAAATTACTGCATCTAGCTGACCACAGGTGTGAGGCCTGGAGTTAATGACTCACACACCTCCCTGACCTATATTCTGGAGTATCCAATTGCTGATTCATATCCCAGCACTGAGATAAGTCAGAAAAGTGTTCATGTTTGTGGATAAGCAACTGTATTTTTCAAGAAAAATAAATACTTCTTGAGACCTTCCACTTCCAGCCTCTGACACAAACAAATACTTTTTACAAAATGTGTTTCAATAACCTGGTGCCAACCGCCCCACTGTTATATTCATTTGCCCTGTTCCCGCTGCCAACTATGATTATAGCAGGCTCAGAGCAAACTTTAATCCTCATATTTCAAATCTTGTTCCAATCCCTTTCCCATTAGTTTTTTTCTTAAAGAGACTGAATTATCTACCTTGAATTTTCAAACTTATTACTATTTGCAGAATTACAAGGTTACCGTGATTTTTCACTCTGCAGTGCTTCCAAAGCTTCTGTCCGAGCACTTAAGAGCTGATCAGCTTCTTGCAACCGTACTTTCAGCACAGCTAGTTGTGAATCTTTGGCACTAACAGCTTCTGTCAGATCATCAACTCGAGCCTGAAGTTCTCTAACCATCCTGTCGCTCTTTGAATGATCAACATTCCACTTCTCGACCTTTTCACGGGATTTGTTCAGTTCTACAAAATAAGAAGTTTCTCTGAAGCTTATAAAAGTAGGTATCACAAGGTCTTGTAAACAGCCAGGATGCACATATCTCATTTCTTAAAGAAAAGATTAAATACAACCAAGTTGAAGTTAAACCCAAAATTTATGAGCTACCAGGAAGTAACAAATGCCAGACTGGCTGTCAGAGCTCGACCCATAAAATTTGGGATGTGATCTCAAAATAGACATTTCCTTCTGGATCACGCTGCAGAAGACAGAATCCACTGGCCCCACCCCTTCCAATGGCCTACTGTCAAATATCCCTGTGCAGAAACTTCTGCATAAAGCATCTAGTTTAACTCTATGTGACAGTAAGCTCAAACTAATTAACTGTAGAAAAACACACCAGTGTTGAAATAACGCCTGAATACTTACAAAGGCTTCTGCTTTTAATCAGACATCACACATTAAACTTCAATGGCAATTTAGATCATCTGGCTTATACAGTTACGGTGGAAAAAAATGTGGTCTCTGAGTTTTATGCCTAACAGCAGGAGTTTGCTGCATGCTTTATCATTTGTTTAATTTGTAGTCACATTTTTTATATTTTTCAGAATCATTTTACCTGGTAGGTCATACATGCAAATATAACTACTGAGATTTTATTATAAATACAAGTAACATAAGAAGGGCATCATTTTCTAGTTCACTGGTGTTTTACTAATGTTACAGTTGAAGTACCTTCTTGTGTTTCTTTGGACCTCTGTATTAATGAAGCCATTTCCTGATTTAAAGATTGCACTTCATTTCGCAGCAGCTGGTTCTCCAGGCGCAGATTGGATAGCTCATGCAATTTGAAATCATCATTAGAGGAAAGGCCAGGATTAGTTACTGCACTTAGTGAAGAATCCTTCCCGCCGTTCCCTTGTGCTCCCAGTCCAGAGTCCGAACTGTCTGGAGTTTCTGTACAGAGAGATGCCAGTCAGGACTAATATATGTGTTTGTAAATGGCCTTTATATAAACAGTAGCTCCGTGTTCTGCATCAATGGTTAAATAATAATAATAATGATGATCAAAATAGTTTATATCGAAATGGAATGTGGAGCTGCTTCTCACAAGGGACTTGCACAAAGCAGGACTATTATATATGTGTCATGCAGTTTTTTTGTTAATCCTGAAAGACAAGACACGGAAGTTATAAAACTTAGTACATTAATGGCAAATTTAGGATTTCAAAACACTAACACTCTTTTTATAACTTTGCTACTCAGAAACCTCCTCAGAAGCTGAAGAGTAACAGAAAATATTAAATACTCATAGCAACTAACTAGGGGAATTTTTAGTACAAGCCCATTCTGGTTTTCCATTCAGATTCTGAGGATGTAAATTTTATTTTAGAAGAGAACAATAAGGGAACTCCTGGTGGTATTCTAAATTATAGTCCCTTGCAGGGAAGAAGGAACCAACAGCCTTTTCCCATCATGCACAAACACACCAAGTGTCCTTGATTAATGCTGTGAAAGTTAAACATCCACTGTAAGAGCCTTGATTCCAGCATGCAGATATTTGGAAGCTTTGCATCAGTGATAAGACAAAATGACACAGCATGCAATGAACAAATAGCAGGCAATCCAAAAATATTACTTCTGAATTTATTATGTCCCAGGGGGGTAACTGCTGAAAATCCAGGGGGACAGACTGGAACTAATTCCAATCAAGACTGCAGTTTTGTTGCCAAAACATTATTTACTTCATCTTGTGATTGCCAACCAAGCTGCCTCACCTTCCTTGTTACCACTGCAACAGCCCCTATAACTCCAAGCCCAGGCAAATGGGGCATGCCATGAATTCTGAATACCACCACATCCACAAGTAGCAGCAGTGACAGAAGGATTTTTTTTTCCACATTTTCTCAACCCCCTTTCCTATTTGAACAATTCTAAGAAGTGTCATTATCTTCCCTTTGATTTATTTACACAGTTTCCAAATTATGAGACAATTTATCTTCATTTCTTTGTCTGGAAAACTCAATAGATTAATGAAGAAACAAATTAGCCATTTATAGCACAGATTAGATTATAACCATGGCAATATACAAAGTATAGTGTTAGTTGGTTTTGTCTATAGCCAATGTATCATAAGCTACTTAACAGATTCTATACTCAATAATTAAATGGCACAGATGTATCTGTACAATCAACTTTGAAACCAGCATGCTCAAACCCTACGTTGTAACTGTGACTTTCTTACTTAGCAGTTCAACAATGCAAACTCTGCTCAAAAATCCTAAGAAGAAAAGTCAATAGGCCACACTGAGCAAATAAATACATTTCTTAAGCACCAACCAGCAAGGCCATATAGCCAGGTCTAACATATTTGAATTATTTATTATTAGCAGTAAACCTTACTGAAAAGTTACAGACTCAGAAATACAAAAATATTCACATCTCTGGAAATGATCCCTTTTTATGCCTAATATTTTTCATCACACTTAATGTACTAAGCAAAAAACTGGCATCTACAATGGTTTACGTGCTCAAAATACTGAATAAAGTATTCTAACTACATTATTAAGAAATAACATAACCACTTCCTTCACCTTCCTACAATAAACAACAACAAAGCAGCACAGCAGCAGAAGGACTGAGTATAGACTGGACAGTCTGGACAAGTTCCTGACACTTCCTTTGTGTTGTTGATTTGGGAATAGCCCCATCTTTCGACCATCTGCCTTGGAGGCTCTTTCAGGCTTCTGGATTTAGACTGCAGTAATGAACTACTTCTGGCAATCCAAAGGCTTTATTTATCTAGGTCTCTCATGCCTGCAGCTCTACAACAGCCTACGCACATCCAATTTCCCACTCTGCAGGACCAGTAAGTTTGCCAGCTCACCCTCACACCATCCCACGTGGTGCACTGGGCAGCAGCCGACACCACCTAGCCATGGTCAAAGTCACTCACTCTCCTACGTGGCAACAGCAGCTCAGGGCCCCTGAGTGACCAAACCAATGCAGCAGCATCCGTGCTTCTGCGTGGGGACATACGGGAGCTGATGCCAGGTCAGGTCACAGCACAGGGAGGTACACGTGAGCAGTAGCAACAAGGTAGATCCAAAACACAAAGGATTTAGGTATTAATTATGCAGTTTGTGAAATCAGCATGGTTTCTAACATTATTCCAGTGATGAAAAAATGTGAAAGGCCCTGCTCTATCCCACACATCTACTACCATTAAATGTTTCATGAAGTGACAGTAAATCCATTACCTAGCCTTACCCTAGACATACTTGGGTTTTAAATATCTCTAGGTTCAAGACTACTTAACTACCATTGTCTTGGCTCCTGATGGAATTATCTTCATTAGTTTTTGCACTCTGTGTACTGGTAGACACAGAACTAATGCTTGAAGTCCGAGAGTGGTTTTGAAGAACAGCTGCCTTGCTCTTCTCTTTTTTAGAGTCCATCCTTCCATTAGGCTCTTTCTCTGAACTGTTGAGAAAATCAAATAGCAACTCATCGTCAGGTTCTGACTTTTTTCTTCTCACAAAATGTGAGGCAGCTCTGGGTGTGGAAACACTTTCTGCTGGAGAAGCAGCCTCCGAGGACGTCCTACGTGCTGGTTTAACATTTGCTGTTCCTGCCAGGATTGTGGCCTTTTGATGTTTAATGTTATCAGCTGCTGAGGAAATGTAGGCTGCTTTGGATGATGCCTGATATTTTACTTCGCCTGTATGCTGGTGCACTTCAGAATATTCATTGGCAGAGTCTAAATTCTTATTATCATAAACTGCACTGCTTGATGTGTCTTTTTTGCTCAGAGCTGATGCAGCTCCTTGATCAACTCTGTTCAGTAGATCCTCTGCCTTTCCAGCGAGATCAACAAGCCAGGACATGATGGGTGTCTGTTGATAAACTCTGTACAATTAAAACTTCAGGACCATATGCTGCAAAAGACATAGAATGATTACAAATCAGACTAGTGTTGCTAAGACAAGACGTGTGGGTTACCTAAACAACTGTTGTGTTAATCTATTAGCGCTGTAGTTATTTTAAAGCTTTAGTCCTACTCGTTTAGTTATCTTGCTATTTTGGTAACCGATGGAAATAAACCAGCTTCTGAGGAAAAACAGACAAAACCAAGGCTTTTTAAACCAAAGCTTTAACAACAAAAAAAGCCAGACCACTGCACCTGTTCCGAGCACCAGCAATCGCTATGGAGTGTTATTACACTGTACTACACAGAAAACAACCAAGCCTTACATGCTTGGCCTGCAGACTCCCAGCCTGGCTCGGACAGAGCGACTCCTCCCCTACAAACCGCGCCAGCCCCTCCCGCGACCCCAGCGGCGACACCACCACATCCCAGCCCCCTTGGAAGAGCCACCCTCACCCCGGGACCGGATTCGCGAGGGGCCGCTTCCCCTCCCACCGCGCCTCCCCCCCACCCCCGGCTCCTTCAGCCGCGCCTGTCCTCGGGCCTCTCC
>VZRE01005210.1:654362-862609 GCA_013396775.1 Cephalopterus ornatus | reverse complement strand
CCCCCCGCCCCTGTGGGAGGGGCGGGGCTTGACGCGGCCGCCATGTCCCGCTCGTCTCCTCCCACCATCGCCCATAAACTTTGCCATTGCCTGGTCTTCGTTACTTAATCTCTTCTCCAAATATGCTGAATTAGGGCTTTGGCGGTTGGTTTCTCTAATGAAGTGTGCTGGAAAACACAAAAATTGCAAAATACAGCAAAAAAACCCCCCCATTGGTTGTGTCACCGAAATTCAAACCTTCTTTTTCATGTATGTCATGATACGTTATTACGCCGTTACGTGTCTGGACTAAGGTCTTTGCTTCATGCAGTATATTGAAAATACACCAAATATCAAGGATTGGAAAACAATCTGATGGTCACTGGATGAGCTGCCACTTAAACTTTTATTCCATTCTCAGCATTCAGTGTGTGGCCTCAATGCCACTCATCTGTTCCATGCATCACCGAATAAAATGGTATGAACTCGCCCCAGAAATTTTTACAGCTGTTGTCTGTGCCTTTTCCTGGCTCTGCATGGGCAGAGAAATTGGTTACTGCAGAAAAACCTAAGGTGAAACAGCTCTGTGCTATCTGCTCATGTTCCTGCATGTTCCCTGGTAAATGAGGGTACATAGGGTACACGGCTTCTTCCTTTCGCTACCTTGCGTGACCTCACCTACACTCCCAAGCAAGCCTACCTTCAAGCTGTCACGTTAGCCCACGGTATGCAATTGCCTCTGAGGCAAGTGGTGTTGCTATCTTCACATTCCAGGCGGGGGGAAACTGAGGTACAACGAGGAGAAACTGAAGAGGAAATCCTCTTTCGTGCCTGAACAGAGCAAAGCAGGTTTGGTCTGGTCAAAATGTACAAACTTTGGGGGTGGATCATGTTCAGTGCTAATGAACTTTTAAGAGAATTTGAATCACCAGCCATCAACGTATTTCCAGTATGGAACTTGTCCAGATGTGAGTGGCCGCCCACAAACATGGCAAAAAGTCACAGCCGTGATTTGAACGTAATAATTCTTCTTGGCTAGATTAGTGCAGCTGTGCCAGTCAAAGCACAAATCCCTCTCTAAAAGAGGCCAACTGCAGGTGATGAGGGAAGGTATAATAACAGGACACAAGATATCTCTCAGCTACATTCTCCCTAGGACTTTGACTCGGGGACTTCCAAAGTCAAAGGTGGTAACAGCATTTAAAAGGCCTTCAAAGAGTTTTTTTCTTTTTATTTCTTTAATAATTAATTGACCTTTTCAAAGCATACAGGTGCAAGAGCATCTCAGCTAGAGAATTTGTAAACAGAGGCACAATTCTGTTTCCTTTTGCTGAAACACACCCCCCTCTTTTGTTTTCCTCAATATCACAGAATGATTTATAAACTGAAAATTATTAGAAAGCAAATCTTCCATAAACATCCAGCATGGAAAATGTTAGGGTGAAGTGACAGGAGTTTGAGGGGGACTTTTAAAAGAGCTACATTTTAGCATGAAATGCTGGAAATTCTTAACTGTATCTCATGGCTGTAATTGTGGGTTCATGAGTACACAAGGTGCAATGGACCGAGACTAGAACACATAACCAACATAGGGCTGGGATATTTGAAGTTAGACCACTGCTCATTTACACCCTGGAAAGGTTGTTCTGTCTCCACTGCTGCATTCTCACTTTTGTGTCACAATGAAAGACACAAAGTTTCCCTGTGCTTGTATTCCTTCTACAGTACACTCAACTGTATTATACACACACACACACACACACACATACATTCTTTCAATCTTCCTATTGTTTCTGCTTTTCTTTCCTTTTGTTACTCCTACTCTTTTCCTGTAACCAATCACAATAAAACTTTTTTCTGCAGTGTCCTCACTACCTTATTTCCTTTCTCCATACACAGATGACAGAATTAGCATATTATTCTTCTAACAAGAAATAAAGCCAGCACTCCTAGACACTGCTAGAATTATCAAAGTTAGGAGATCAAAAGTGTCTACCGACATGTTAAAAATAGCAACCTGGAGAATACAAAGTATTGCCATTTGAGAATTTGGGGGTTTAGTTGCATTCAGCCACATGCCTTTCTTCATGCATTTTCACAACCTCAAGATACTCAGAATAATTCTCTAAAAGCATAGAGGTTTACCTCAAACAAGAGGATGCAGCTGGATGCAAAGCATAATGTTAATGCTGTGTGGAGGGTCTTCACTGGGCCAGTTTGGCAACTTCGCAGCTTAAATGTGAATTACATGGATTAATCCTGGAGCTGTAAATGTATCCATTGCCTGGGAAAGCCTGAACCTAATATGAAGCAAAGTATGTTTTAACCAACAGAGAGAGAAAAGAACATTCTTCCTGGCAGTGGAATAGGTAATTCAACTATTTGGAATCTGAGTGCATGTATCAACAGTGATACTGCAAACATATCCTGTATTTAGACATTAATTGTGTGCAGGGAAAAAATCGTTATCAAGGGGGTGCATTATCAAGGGGATGCGTGCAGTGAGGTTTAGGAAGTACATCAGTCAGATGTGAGGGTTCCCACAACTGTCTGTGATGAACTAAAAAGACAAGAGAAGTCAAGCTCAGAGAATACTATTCTGTCTGTATATACCTCATAACTGGTTCCCCCTCCCAGTTTTCAGTGCATATTCTATAGGTATGAAAATGCTGATAAACTAAATTTGAAATAAGTAACACCATTGCTGGCCATTAACTTATTTTACAATATTTAAAACACATTTTTCGTTGCATAGTCACACAGGTATTTCAAAGCCACTGTTCATAAGGACATGTTTGTCATCTTTTAACCTTTAGACTTCTTCCCCTTTTTCCTACTCCCTGTTTGTTTTTTTAGTACACACTGTCATTCCCTCAAACTTCCTGATCATACAGATATTTGAGGCTATCACCTCACACCTACTTTATTCTACACCAAACCTGTTTTTTGCTGTACAACTCATCTGACTACACTTGACAACTACTTGACTACTCCACTACAAAGGAAGAAAGGTGTCATCTGCAGAAGAGATGCACAAAGGAATAGAAATAATGTTCATGTTTTCTGTCGGATGAAAATTAAAACCTAACCTGAATGCATCTAAGTTTTCTAATGAGCCTTTTCTCAGCTCTCTGTGCAAGCATATGTTCAAGGAAGTGTTCCTTGGTTTGTAATCGATGCTGTTATAAATGTGTATGTAGTGACCAGGAAGTCTTGCACTTAAACTTTCAGGCATACTTATTCAAACTTCCCCAGATGCAAATATAAAACTGTTATGTGCAGACATATCCTAGATCAGGATGTCTCTAGGCTCTGTCTTCAACATATGTATCTGTATGTGTTCCTATTCCACTGCCTTTGACACAGGTCAGGGTGGAAGTATATGCCCCAAATTCTTTGCACCAAATTACTTCCACCCTAAAGAAAAATTACCAGGTGCATTTCAGTCATAACTTTACTCTTCCACTGAGCACATTAGCACTGCATATGCTCCTTTTTCAAATACACAGAAATCAGTGATTTGCTTCTCCTGGCATGCTTTCATACTTTTGTTTATTTATTTATTGGACCAGTAGTGGACACAAAATCTCATAGGGCAAACCTCAACTCCTTTCCCAGCTCTGCCTGGAGAATCAACCTGCTAGAAATATTATATTTCCTGGGAGATTTTTTTCCCCATAAAGCCCATAGGAGAAAGGAACAACAAAAAATACCTAATGTCTTTTAGTTTTGCCAGAAACTGTGTTTGTGTGGCCATGTTTATAGGCTTCAGTACCAAGGACCCTTCCTAGGCCAGTGCTTTAGTACCTTATAATTAAAAATGTTTTCCACTCTCTTGCATAATTTCTCATTCTGTTTTCTGGAATTATGAAAATATTTTTACCTTCCTCTTGCAACAATCTATCATGTTAAAGTGTCTCTCCTGGATCTTTTCTTGTCTGTATTAAATCGCCCAAGGTCTTTCAATTTTTTCTTATAATTAATCTTTCTGCAGCCTGTAACTGCTTTTTTCTACACTGCAGTTCATTCATCACACTTATTGATGTGATATACACAGAACTTAACTAGGAACTGCTAAATGCTGAGGAACTCTGCATGTAAATGAGGTTCCGATCTGCAAATCTTCCTCCCAAATTGGAGCACTTATGCTAATGGATAAAATTAATGTACACACAAATATATATAGCCTATGGATATTCTATATCAGGGTACATACAAACAGTTTTTTCTCCCTACAATATATATATAAAAGGAAGAATTTGATCATTTGCTCTTACTCTTCTCACCTGTCTCTTTCTTCCTCTAAAAAGGGTCATTGTGTTCACTGTTTTTCACTGGTGATGTCTCAAGCCTTTCCCTTCTACTTGCCTACCTATTTTCAAGAAAAACATAGGAAACCACTATATTGAACACAATCAAATGTAGTTAAATCTGTCAGAACAGTTGAAGAAAGCACGTACAAAGCTGCAGGGGTAAGATTTTCCCTCGGTCCTCACAATGTATGTGTATATATTCCCCAAGTGATGTAAGTGAAATAAACATCTGAATCCCTCTTCCTCCCAGACTTGCTTAATTTCAGTTTATCTCCATGATGATATGCCTGACATTAACTCACTTTCTTTCAGAATTAAGGTCACTTTATGTAAGACTCCTCTGATTTTCCTCTCAAAATAGATGAATATTTTTTTCCCTTTAATCATTTGATAGCTAAGATCACCCTGTTGTTCATCTATTAATTTTGCTAAAATGAGAATTAAATTTTCCTTTGTTTCAAATATATGGGATAACCATTTCTGATGTTTGCCTTTTACAAGGCAGCTAGTTATGCTAGTTTGACAGATCTAATCTCATTGCTACTGAAGATGTGGAAAGACCGGGCTCAGCACATTGTTTTGTTTACCTTAAATCTCTCCCACTCTTTACCTTAAGTATTAGCTTTTTCCCCCCAGAATTTCTTATTTTGTTTTGCTATTAGTTATCGAGTTAGTGCAACTACAAAGAATCAGAATTTGTTAAAATGTTTAAAATAGGCTAAAGAAACTTAAAAGGTACACACCCTAAATAGGCTTGATTCATGATTCCAGTCTATTTTTCCCAGCTAAAAAATGTCCTTGACTCATTTAAAAAAAACTATTTATCAATTCAGCTGCTCTTAAAGGAAAGTGTAGGTGCTGTCCAGTATAGCTTCCTCTACATTTTTAAAAGTATCTTTTCTGCCAGATTAAAAGCAAAATCAGTGACTTTTCAGCCTAAATTTTGTCAGCTGTTAAGTTAGTGGCATGAAACCATAAATACCCATGATAAAACATCTCCAGAGTTGTACCAGAAATATGAAAAACCTTTTGGGGAAACCTGTGTGTCACCAGAACTGCTACACCATGCCAGCACTCCCAAGCCAGCCCGGTGTCAGCAACGTCAGATGTAGGAGTTAGAATCCTCTCAGAGTACTCTTAGCAAAACAGAATTGGAGCTAAACTACCCACCTTTAGTGTACGGCAGCCTTCTGGTCTGTAGGACTGCCCATCCCTGGCTGGTAAAAGCACTCTATTAAGAAAGAACCTACATTATCTGCAGTTTTGAAGTTTCACATCTGAGGTGGGTTTTTTTGGTTCTCATTTGGCCAACATTGTCATAGTTTGTTGACATCTCAGTTATCATTTGTAGCATGTGGGTTTGGTGGGTTGGTGGAACTGCCTTCCACAGAGAAGTTTTGTTATGAGACATATGGCTGGTGGCTACTCTTGCTTTTTAGCACTGTCAGAGCAAGAGCAAAATGTTTCATAGAATCATAGAAAAGCTTCTGTTGGAAGGGACCTCAAAGATCATCTATTTCCAGTCCCCTTGCCATGGGCAGAGACACCTTACACTAGACCAGTTTGCTCAAAGCCCTGTCCAATATGGGCTTGAACACTTCCAGGGATGGGGCATCCACATCTTTTCTGGGCAACCTGTTCCAGAGCCTCACCACATAGCAAAAAAATTTTTTGTAATACCTAATCTCAACCTGCCCTCTTTCACTAAAGTCATTCCCCTTTGTTCTACCACTACCTGTCCATGTAAAAAGTCTGTCTCCCTGCTCTCCTATAGAGCCCCTTTTAGGTAATGGAAGGCTGCTATAAGCAGCTATAAGGAGCCTTGTCTTCTGCAGGCTAAGCAACCCTTAATTTAATTTAATTTCAATTTCATAAATCGTGTTTTTACCTACTTATGTGCTCTTCTCTTTTAAAAATGATTCTATGTACTTTTGTTTACATAGTCATAAAATGGTTGTTTGTGTGATGGACAAAACATTATTTCTTTCATTTCTTCTCTTCCATAATAGCAGCAGTCACAAGGATCATGCTGGATTCCCCCTGCAGATCCAGCTGCTTCTGTCTGAGCCCCACAGCTTGATCTTTGCAATCTCTCTTCTTACTTCAGTCTATATACCCAGCAGCAACACCACTCATCTCTCTCCCTTAGGCAAACTCCCCAACTTTCTAATACCATCAAAGAAATAATTGAATTCAGTAGTGAAAATCTGAGTATTACTCATGTGTTTAGTTCCTGCCTGATACATTTTGACAGAGATGTAGGATTCCTGTAGCAGCCTTCCCGTCTATTATTTCTCACAGAAAGAAACATCCTGCTGATGTTGCATTAATGTAGGCTTTTGACAATGATAGTATTAGGCTTCCTAGAAGTGACAGCTGACACAAGGTGTACTTACCTCATGTAGCCCAGTTATGAGAAATGATATGAAAACAACCTTTGGACTTGACTGCTAAGCTCAAGTTAAATGAGGTGTAAGGAAGATTAAGGGCTTGTTTTTCTCCTGCTGGATAATCAGCATGATGGTCTTGGTCAGTTCAAAAAGGTGATTTCTGAATTGACCAGAATCCCAGCAGCTTTATTGTGTCAGGAGGCACGTCAGGTTACTGGGCACGCCAACTTCCAGAAAAGTACTGATGATTAACCTTTTACATTTATGATCGTAAGCAAAGCAGAGTTGGTGCAAATAATGGAAATGGCAGAGTCAGAGCAAAACTGTGACTTTCTGCAGACATTCGAAAACGGTTGGTCACAAAATGCAAAGATAGTTGTTGTGGGTTTTTTGCTGATATGCAAGTTTTGTTCAGTCGGCAATGAGGAATCTGGTGTGCTTGTTTTTATGTGGTTTATTAGGCAAAAAAGCATGTGCCTCTACTTTTCAAAAGGGATCTTTGCTTCTCCTTCTCATTAAAAACGGAGAAGACTTTACGATGTGTGAGGATATTAGGACCGTGCCTGAGAGCAGGCTGCGGGGCAGGGCTGCAGTGAGCAGCCAGGACTCTGCCGGCCATCCCGGCTGAGACACACAAGGACATTCGTTTTCTTCCATCATCTCATGGATTCCCTTTGGCATATTCCTCTGCCTTCCCGTTCTTGGCCTCCTGCCTCCATCCTGCCCCGAGGGAACGGGACAACTCCGAGGGGAAGGCGCAGCCGGCGCTAAACGGCTCGCGTCCCATGAACAAACGCCGCAGACCGGCATGCTCCCGGGATGTTCCCGGGATGCTCCCGGGATGCTCCCGGGATGCTCCCGCCGTGCTCCCGGGCCACGCGAGACGAGCTCCGCAGGGACACCCGGGACCACGCGACCCATCGCGCCGCCGCGGAAATACAACTCCCGCCGTGCTTTGCGCGCAGGGCCCGCGGCCTCTGGGCGCGGGGGCGCGCCGGTATTGCCGGGGCTCGTAGTGCGGTCGGGCGGGTGCCCGGCCCCGCCTCCGCCCTTTTGCGATTGGCTGTGGTTTGGCCCCGCCCCCACGATCCGCGGTGGTCTGGCCCCGCACGGCGGAGCCCGCAATCACAGCGGCCGCGGCGGCGACTGCTCGGCACGGCGCGGTGAGGGCGCGGCGGGGCCAGGCGGGGAGGGGGTGTACAGCTGAGCGAGGGGAGCCGGGAGCGAGGAACGGGCCGCTCCGCTCCACGGCGGCAGGGGCAGCGACAGGGACAAAGGCAGCAGTAGGGACAAGGACGAGCGGCTCCAGAGGAGCGGCCAAGGGCGCTGGTTTCCCTCCGCTGCTCTGAGCGCTACCGAGCCCCCGCCGCTCCGTCCGGCGCCCCCTCACCCGGGCTGGCGGGGGCTCTTCGGGACCCCACCGTGGGTGGGCGCCGGAGTGGTTCTGCTTCGGTCGTTCTGCCGAGCCTCCCCCGCCCCGCCGCCCCTCGGGCGCTGGCGCAGGGGTTGGGGTCGGTCCGGCCGCCCCGCCGGTACCTCGTGGGCGCGGCTGCAGCCGCCGGGCTACTCGTCGGTGCTACCCGTGGTCAGAGGCGTTTGGACACAGTTGTCCGCCCCTGTCACGGGCCCGCCTGGCCCGGGAGCTGTATTTGATCCCTCCCTGCTGGAAGCGAGACGAGTCAGAGCGTCTCCTTCCCAGGGTCATTGCCCAGCGCTGGCAGAGGAGAGAGGAGGGAGATCAGGGGGGAATGCAGTGGCAGCAGCTCAGTTTTAGTTCTTGATAATACATTTTTAACGGGGGAAAAGGATGGAGTAACAATTTACGGGGTTTCTGCGAAGGGCTGGTGATGCCTAAGAAGTGCTGCGCTGTGGCTCGTTATTTGCAGGAGGTGGACAGCCTTGCCTTGCTCGGAGGTAGTAGCACCACTAGTTCCAGATTGTGATGGCAACGACACCATGTCAGCTGTCTGAATTTGGGGGTTAAAATAAATATTGTAGCGAAGACCAGAAACGCTAAGTTAAACCATAGTAAAAGACATGTGGAGTGCAGGAATCTTGTGTAATCTCCCCCAGGAATTTCTGTGTAATCACTTCTCCAGAACTTCATTCTGTCCATGCTCCAAACATTTCCATGTTTGCTGAGCAGAAATGCTTACCCTTGTCTGACTCCACCTCCCAAATTAGACAGTGTAATAAAGTTATTCATGCAGTGTTTCAGTACCTGCTTTTTTTTGTGCTATCAGAATGTGATGACAGGGGCTTTGTAAATTTGTAGACAGATATGAAAGTAAATAGCAGAAGCAGTTTTACTGAAGCCTTTAAGATCTGCCAAATTTGAATCTGGGGGTTTTGAAGTGCATAGAGAAAAAAATCCCCTAATCCAGGTGTATTAGATTATCACCATTCTAGGAATAATTTTTTTTTTTTGTTATCCCCAGGTAAATTGTGCTATCTCTGTGCTGCTGAGAAAGGTAAATCTGCAAACAGTAGAACGAACTTTACTTATAATTACTTTAAAATACATTTATTTTACATTAAAAGCCATTCTGAGTTGACATAACTACAAATTCTTGTTTTTTTACAGTAAAAGTTACTTATACATCTTCAAAAACTATAAAAATTATTTTACTACAAGTTCTGATCACATTAAGCAATTCATAAAATGGTTACTAGTAGACTTTGTAAAGAAATGTTTTGCAACACAGAGACCATAATCTCTGTCAAAATGTAGCTTATCAGAATTTACAGCGATAAAGATTTTTTCTTTCTACCATACAAGTGCAGAAAGAAAATCAGACTAATGTTGCAGGAGCCTAATCACAGGTTTAGGTGCTTCTGTTTGTGTAGCAGCCAGCACAGCATGTAAGCAGAACATTGCTGACAGAGCTGTGGACACCAGTTTCCTGTGAGGAAGACTATTGTGAGTCACATATTTTGTGGAAATCGGCATCTAAGTATTACAGTCAGAGGCAACATGCAAGCACTGTGTGGAAAAAGGAGTTGAGGCTTGATTCTGGAACCTGAAAGGCTGGTGGTTATAAGAAGTAGCTGAAAAAGAGAGATTTCCTAGAAAAGCTGGAAAGATCATCTGATTAGTTTAATGCTGTTATTTTTCAGCAAGATTACTGTTTACTTATTTCACATGAAAGGAAAATAGAGCTATGGTTTCTGTTTATATAGCTCTTGGAGGTAGTGCTTGAGCTATCTGGAATTTAAGCTACTGAAGTGTCAACATCATTTTAAATGCTAGGGGAAAATACTTTTATCAACTCAACCTCAATACCCAAGTGGTATCCTGTTATTATAAGAGTTTTGATCTTAGAGGACTGTTTTCCAAAGGAAAGTTGAGAAGTCAGTAAACAGGCAGTTGGCCAGAAAAACTGTTCTAGCAGCAGCCAGTCACTTCCAGATGCGGTCTTTCTTAAACATCCTTCTCTTATCAAGGCAGAGCTGTATGCCAGCCAGCTGGTGGGAAGTGGTCAAAGTACCACTGTCAGGAAAAACGGGTTTTAGGAGTGAATTGTTTTGGCAAGAGCCACCCAGTTCTGGACATGCTTCTTCCATATATTGCGCAAACTGCACAGCAGCCTGCCTGTGTGTGTATATGCTGTGATTCTGCATGTGTAGGTCTGATGCTGAGCCCACTGTGTCTGAGATGTGCCTTTTTCCTGACATGGTCTCAAGTTAATTAACTCTTCTGCCAGAAAAACTTGGCAGAGCTGATCAAATCTCCTCGTATTTTGTGGGTCATCCAAAGCTCTAAGATCATCTTTTGGCGAATTTTCAGTTTTCCCCCCGAGTCTCACTCTCTGCATGCATTTAAGATTGCATGTGACAGATCTGCAGAGAAAAGCTTTTTATGTACCTGTGGTAAGCTGGTCAGCTGAGCCACTTTCTCTTAGTGTGACTTGAAGACAAAGCATGTGATGGGGAACTTTCTCTTCTCAACTGTAGGTCAAGAACACTTCAGCACAACCCAGGACACAGTCTTTTAGGTTTCCCACTTACACTCAGAGGCTTTCTTTAAAACAAGTATAAATGTTGAGGGGTTGTTTGTTTGTTTTGTTTGTTTGTTTGATAGGGTATTTTTGTTTGTTTTGGGTTGGGTTATGTTTTTTTAAGCAGTAGTTGGAAACAAGCAGTGAAGACCTCTTCCCTCCACACATGTGTTTAACGGTTAAACCTATTTTAAGTGCTGCTTGAAGAACCTTGGGGAACTGAGCATTTATTAATCATGGTTTATTAGTGCACTGTGGTATGTCAGGTTCCCCTCCCCCCCCTTTTTTCTGGTTTTAATTTGATTTAATTACCATATAGGAAAGACAGATAAGTGAGATCATATGTCATTAATTAGTGACAAAGAGGAAGTTCTTTTCTATTCTAAACAATCTGTGACAAAATATACATGATTTGCTAATGCAGTGCAAATGTGTCTTGGTGTTTGGTTTTTATTTTCCCCTGGGTGTTCTGCATCATTCACAACTTTCGTCTCAGCAGAGGGAAGAAACGTGAGTGTCTGTATCCACATAGCACATGGGAGACTGTTGAATCATGGAGGGACTTGATAGTTTAATTCTGTTCCTGCTCTGGCCCTGGGGTTTTCTGCTGTGGGCCCATTTGCAGGCAGAATATGGGGCTGGTATGTGGTGCACCTGTGCCTGCACAGCACGGGCCCACACAGAGGTACTGGCTGGGGTCTGGAGACCTACAGGGCCCTGTTAGTTTAGTCAGGAGTGTGAACTCATCAGGAAAGAGTCCCATCAAACTGTCTCCAGTTCAGGAGTTGGCATTCTATAGCGTATTTTTTCTGGAGCTGCTCGAGTCTCCGTTGTGGGGTGTATCAGTAACTGGCAGTGCAGTGACTGTTTCCATATGACGGGTGCCTGTGTGCTGGGGCCTGAGTTAAGCATCATGTGGAAGGATCTTCAGCAATCTTTGAACTGTTTGTTTTCTCTCTTTTTTTTTTTTTTTTTTTGGTTCCCTGTAAATATAATTAATGTTATGATTGGAGAACGGAAAAGTTATACTTTAATAAACACGGAAAGAAGTTTCCTCTTATGAGACAGATACTGAGCTCTCAGGGATCTGGTTGCATGAAATTCAGCTCCATATTCTACTAAGTCAAACTCAGCTAAGATTCCTAAGCAGATTGTCAAAAAAATACTGATTTTTCTTTTCTTGCCTAATGAAATTGAGTATTGGAAATTAATAGGCTCATTGGCCCGTGGTGTATTGTGGCGCTTTACAAACGTTTAATACAACTTGGTCAGACTCTAAGCTGGGCTATAGGCAACAGAATAAAAAAAAAATGTTTTTCATACCACTGCCTGCAGGACTGAATCTTAGTGACTGTTGGATCCAGTCTTGGAAAAAGACCCATGCTACATGTTAGGTTAGCAGTCTTCACTGTACATGGCTGCTTTGGAGGTGAGCTCGCTGCTTCTCTCTTTCAGCCTCATTTGACTGGCTGTGGATAGTTGGTTTTGACTGGGGAACTGAGGCTGACTTAGGTATCGTTTAGTTGGTTTAGTGGTAGTTTTGACATTTTACCTTGTGACCGTATTGTTTGGCTTGGGGGTTTCCAGCTTTTATTTCAGAGAAAACATTGCTCAAGTAGACTAATCTACCTCTTACTACAGCACCTCTTCCATAAATAGCGGCCATGATTAATTTACAGGATCTCTTTTTTTTTCTTAAGCAGGCCAATGTAAAATCCCAGGTGTCAGTGCATGAGGAAATACGTAATGTTTTTGCGTGTGCCAAGAGCACGCAATTCTTCAGGGTAGTTTGCTTTATGAGTTACCAATTGGATGCAGCAGACCTGAGACTGTGACCACTTATATATAAACTGCCTGCTTTCTTCCTCTTCCCCCAACCCTAAGAGTGAACCTTGAAACATGTGATTAGATATGGTCAGATTGTTTGCTTTTAGTGCAAATGCTTTTTCAGACAATCAAGGTGCTTGGAAAGTCACTAGTGAGGACCCTACTTCTAGTCCTCTCAAGAAAGTAGAAAGAGCCATTTATGCATGGGCTCAAACCTTCCCTCTGGCTCTGCTTTTCTGATTTTGACATTCACAGGCTCAGACCCAATTCTCTAGCCTTGTGCAAACACTTAACCACTGTGCAAAAGAGGCGAAAACGCTACTCTTTCATGTAGTACTGGTTCACATTTGCTCTCCACTAGCATAACAGGTTGCACAAATAGCATGAGGCTCTCACAGCCTGCACTTCCCCCCAGCCTCTGCACTTAGGGCTGCATCTTGTGCAGAACAGTGGCATGACCCTTTCCACCCTCTGTGGCTTTGTGGGCACAGAGAGCTTTAGTGACGCTCTGACCTTCCAACTCCCCAGCAGTTCTCCATGGCTGTGCATCCTTGTGGCTACATCACCCGGGATTTGACTCAGTAATAATGGGCTAATTGCCAGTCAGTGGAAAACAGGGAACAACATAGGCAGAGACCAAGAGAATAGTATTAATCTGAAAAAGATTTATCTGTGAAATACTGGATAGTGAGGCTTGCTCTGTATTTGGGGGCTTATTCATTACCAGCTATTATAGAACAAAACAACCAGACGGAGCTGAATGACTTGGTTGTCCTGCTCAGAATTGCTTTCAGTCAGATTTGAAAGCTGACAGAAAACTATTGTAACTAGTAGCAGCTTGGTGCTAAAGGAAGATATGACCAGAAATTGTGCTGTGGGTTAAACGGTCTGTAAAACAAACAAAACCCCCAAGCAAGAAAACCTTGTAGCCATGATACTACTGATACTTGCTTTGCATTTGCTTATTGACTGATGTCCTCTCATCTACTTCTCTTCAAATTCTTCATTAGGAAACTGACTTTTCTCCCATTTGTGGAATAAATAAAGAAGAGAGATGATACTGAAAGCAGTTATGCTGTTGGGCTGTGCTCTGGGTATCAGCACATTCCCCATGGAAGAACCTGAAGATGGAGGGAAGCACTGGGTGGTGATTGTTGCGGGTTCAAATGGCTGGTACAACTACCGGCACCAGGTAAGCACTGCTGGTTCCACATGCTCATGCTGTCCATGCTCCAGAAAATGCCTGCTCCTGGAGTTGCAGGAAGATAATAGATGCCTATCATCTAGACTAGTTCAGACCTTCTGTCATTTGGGCAGGTGCCTCTACTTCTAGACTGCCAACTGTGTGTGAAGTTTTCAAAACAAATGGCAGCAAGATTTGCTCAGAGCCTGCTCTTAGCACCCCAAGAATTTCCTTCCACTGCTGCTTTTACAATGTGATTTTTTTTTTCTTTTTGCTTACAACTTTGTCTAGTCTTTTATCTCCTGGGAAATCTGTCATTAGCAGGAAGAGCACACTTCTGCATCCTGGGAGGCCTGTGTCATTTAGGATAAATATTTCATTGGTAGGCTAGAGGATTTAACCCCAACTTGCAGGTATACAAATGATGTCTTGAGTTAAACCTCATTTTGAGGCACGTGCTTTTTTTTCCCATTTTTTTCTTTCAATTTGTTTTCCTCTTTTCGTTATATTACGAAGAGCTCTCTTTCTTCTCTCCGGTTAAAAAATCTGTGAAGGCTGCAAATGCACTAGATGTTTTGAGAGGTGGAGGACGTGTAGAAGAGGGTTCTTTTTAACCTAAATCAGTTTGCTGACTGTTCAACATCATTGCCTCAGAGTTGTGTTGTCACATCAAGGATATGGTGCACCAGGGTGCAGGGATCAAAGTGAGTGGCAGAAAGAGGAGAAAAAAGGGAACAGGAACTCCTGAGTTTGACAATTCTGTGAAAGCCCTTGTGGTCTGAGTGGAGGTGTCCGTATGGACAGGATTAAATCCAAGTGACTTAACTCTGATTAAGTTCAAGACTTAACAGCAGTCGGGAGACTTGGGTAGCATTTTCGCCTTGGGGAATTCCTGGACAATCTCTTAAACAGATTAACCTATGCTTAAATGCAGTCTTTGCTTGAAACTTAAAACTACCTCTTGCTTGCCTGGAGAACAGGGTCAATTTAATTCTGACTTATGTATATATTTTTGTAAATGTTAGAAAAGTAGTTTGCTAGACCATTGTTGGTTAAGGTGAACCCAAATGGAGATTTTAACCCTAGCGAACCCAGCGTTTTAAAAACTGAACTGTATTAAATGTACTGGCTACATCTGATTTGCTGAACACAGGAACTTTTCAAGTATTTATTAAATTCAATGTAACTGCCTGTAAAATCTAGAGAGGCTTCATCCTTTCTATTTGTGTTGATTGAGGAGGAAATGAACCTTCTTTGTGTTGGGCACCTGGGTTTTGTGTATGTTTCTTCTCCCCCTCAGCTCATAATCAGTTTGTAACTTGCAGTGTAGTGATGAACTTAAAACTGAATGAACCAGGCTGACAATCTTGTTGGATCTGAAGAAGAACTTGCTACTGGCAAGTGCTAGCTCAGCACTTTGACAAGCAGGTTTTAGGGATTTTTCCAGCTCCTTACGCTGTAGCTATCACCTGATAATCATAGTTGGAATATTACAGCCTTAATATAAACTATTCGTATTTCAAATTAAATCTTAAAGAAGAGAGTTTTACAGTTGAAACTGGAAAACAATTATGAAAATACTAGTGCTGTACTTGATCACTGCCTGTCTTGGGGTGTCTAAATATAATTACTGAGTTATTCTCTTGTTGTTGCTATTGTTGTATAACCAGTCAAGCTGGCTTCCTTCCAGTCCAGGAGGAGTTAATACCACAACATTAATTCTTTACACAAAACTACATTTTTGAAGTTGTGGCTCATGAGAATTCCTTTTCTCAGTTGCCCAGGCACAGAGTTTTTAATCTCTGTCAGTGAGCCTGCAATGGCAAATATATCTGCCAGTTATAAAGAACATAAGATCCATACGTATATGTTTCCATCCAACAGTAAGTCTTTTGAACATGCCAGTTTCACAGAAGCTTGTTAACTTTTGAGTGTGGTCGTGCTTTGCACACAGTTACTAAGTAATTCCTTTTCAAGGCTAGAAAAATGAGAGCAGGATTTCTTTAAACACCTTAATATTGAAGATATTGTCAACTAGCAGTGAAAAAAATCTGCCATATGAGATTGTTCTGAATTTAAATACTAGAAATCTATTTATTTTAAACTATCACTTGCTTCAGGTACAGTATTAACGTTTGGAAAAAAAAATTGTAACACTTTCAATAATCCTATCAAAGTTATGAAATCAGCATCATAAAGTAAGAGTCTGTGAAGGATCCTTCAGAATATGGCTGAGCTCCTACTTGCCTGTCCGGGGCAAGATACTGTGCCTCTATCTTGTCATGAAAAGAATCAGTTCCCGCAAGATGCAGCACATAGGCAACCTGTGCTGTTCTGCCTAGGGACATTTGGTGGCCAATCCTGAGGGCCTGAGGGCCTGGTGGGAGTGAGCACCCATGGTGGGAGAGTGACATATGGTGAGACAAAGGCAGCAGTTAATCCTGGGAAATCCACTTGTGTGGGCCATGAAGTGTCATCCAGATAAGGGTGCCTTGGGTATCAAAAAATTGGAGAAATTTGTTCCTAGCAAAACAAGCAGAACAATAGGCTTTTAGCGGAGTCGTACATTGGAGGAAAGATACCACAGAAATGAGGAGTTATAACAGATTTTTGGAAACATTATGCAGAATGATCACTATGTCTTTGTGTGTTAACGTTCTTTACCTTCTAGTGGTGGGACCAAAAGCACTGTAAGTAATTAAATTATTTGCTCAAGTCACTTGCATTGGAACCAGGAATAGGTTTCACTTCTATACTTCATCCATCATGAAAGTAATTCCATAGTGAACACACGCAGAGATACATGTTATTGTTCAGTATAATAATACCTGTACTGTCAGAAAGCAAAGCAATGGTTCAGGATTGCAGATTTGAGTAATTCTTTGCTTTCCAAGGGAGAAACTGTAGAAGAAAATATGTTGTAGTCTATTTGCTTTCCTCCTGCCATCACCTTTCTTCCTTAGAACCTCTCTGACCCCACCTGTGTACAAGTGGATTTATAGATGTGAATGTTCCTGTAAGTAGTTACTCAATCTGGCTTTTTTTATTTAGCTGACTGGTTGCTATTCTGAACATTCAACTAAACACTCATAATGTCCTTTTGTAATTTGAGACCTCAACAGACACATCTCTGGGTTTCAGTTGCTCCATTCAGCTGTTCAGGGCACAGTTAATACATGATGATGCATGTTTGTATTACATTTCTATTTTGTAAACTCCAGTTGTTTTGCATGCTGCCTGCACACAACGTGGTCAAAACATACTCTGTTGTCTGTTGCAGTAGTTACCTGATAGTATTATATGTTCATCTGACTAAACAACCAGAAAAGCAGAAGAAATTCATGACACCTTCAAAAATGTCTCATTTCATACATGAAAAATTTTTGGGAAAATAGTCCATCATTGTATGCTGCACAGACCCCAGGAACAGTAAGTTTGTAAAGCCTTTGCAGACCCCGGAAACACTTAGTTTGCACCTGTAACCTCAATTAACCTAAAACTCCATCTAAGACTGGTTATTTAGCTGTCAGTGGTCAGGATCCACTATCAGTAGTGCAAACCAAGTATAGACAAGATAAGGATAAAATCACTGTTTGCACTCAAATATCAGTGCGATTCACACCTCGCAGGCAGTTGTTTCTGGGACTGTTTCCTAGTCATGATGATCTAAACTTGTCTTACACATTTATCTCATCTAGTTCCTAAAATAAATTTTAAGTGGTTTGAATAGTATAGAGCCCAGTGTGATAGGCTTACTGTCACTGCAAAGCTAGCGTATACATTGCTTTATGCTTGTGGCTTCTCAGTTCTTTGGTGTTTTTATCCTTATCTTAGTGGTTTTGATTAGAGTTGCTTGGGCTGTGGAAGGAGTATCGATGTGCTCCTCTCTGTTCCTCAGCAGTTACTCTGACTTCTCTGTAGCAGCTTTTTGATTACCAGACTGCTGTTACCAGGTTGCTATTCAAGAGTACTCCCCTCCCATTCCTTGGGGAAGTGTTTGAGCTCTCTACTGTGCAAAAAGCTGGATAAAATACCTCTGGGAAGCTTAGTGGCATACATGAGCAAATACAGTACTAAATGCTTCTCATAGATTTAGAGAATGAGTCAACAAAGTAGTTCACATTAAGAGAAATAGTCTGCCTTTCCTGGGAGATGATCATACCAACCAACTGAAATCCAAAGCTGGCTTCACATCAGATCAGAAAGAGACAGACCAGTACTTTCTGGATACTTCAAAACACATAGTCCCTGGAAAAGCCTTATGTGAAACAGTCTTACAAAAGATGGAGGACATATTCAAGGAGAAAAACGCCAGGTGGAAAAAGTCTGGCAAAATTTAAAATAATAAAAAAAATTTGCATTTGCATACAAGGGTTTGTTTTCAGTTCTTGTTTTTGGTCTTATATTTACTGAGTTTTGTGAGTCAGGGACTTTATTTATTTAGGGTTCTAGTCACTACCAGCGAGAGCAGTATCTTATTCCATGACAGTCTTAAATTCTCCAGTCTTTCAAGTAACAGACACTAAGGATGTCTTTGCTGCTTGGCTTCAATTAACATTTCCTCACTGTGCTTAGAAAATTGAAACTGAACTTACAGGAAACCTTTCCTAAGTTCTTGATAGAGCTATAGCTTTTGGCAGATTCACTGATGTGTGTTTAAGCAAAGGAACGAGACATGGCTGGCATCTCAGACATGTTCTTCTACCATGCTTATGTATTAGAGTTCATTCTTTTTTAGGCTGTGACGTTTCAGTGTACCTGCAGTGGGGAATAGTGCCACTTTGCAATGAAGCTGACAGTTCATTACACGTGCTTTTCAGCCATGAAACTTACAGTCATAAGACAAGAACTAACTGATTTCACAGAAGTCCAGGCTTTTCCCTTTAGGAACTATTTATGCATGCTTGTGTCGCAAGCAACTTAGTTTTTCCAAAAAATCCACCTGAGCAGTCTAGTTAAAAGCTGTGTCATTCAAATGTGTAAATAGCTGTATGGCAGAGGAAAATAGGGGTGGGTGTGTGGGGTTTTTTGTTATGTTTTTGTTTTTTCTGTGTGTGTGTTTGTTTTCTTTTAGAATTCCCCCAAATGTACATTTTGGGAAACAAAATGCCCATCCCAGGAAGACAGAGTTAATTCACCCTCTGATCTCTGCTTTCAAAGTCTAGGAGTTAATTATTTAAGCAGATCTTTCATAGAAATTGGTGATGTAGCAACAGGTTTAGACTAACCACGGGATGAAAGGTCTGAACCATGCTGTTAACAGTGTCGATTTTGGAGCTTGCCTAAGGTCAGCTGTGCAGTAGGAGCTGTACAGCTGTACACCTTCCCCCTATGCTGTGCAGGGCAGGTGCTGCCTACCCCAAATCATGGTCACAAAAGTATGATTTGCATTTAGTGACAATTCATTCAGTAAATATGTGTAGCATTCATTTCACCTACTAAACCAATAAGAATAGTACGAACAAGAGATGTGGAACAACTGAACAGCTGTCTCTTTTAGAGTGGTTTGCAGGTAGATACTGCAGAAATATCTCTGAGAGAAACGGGCTCAAATAGCTGCATTTGAGAGGCAGTTACACATCAACAGGAAATACTCTAGATTCGTATACGCCTCTCTACTCTAGCAGCAGACTTTTGTATTCTGGTTTTATAGACATTTATGGGTTTTTTTATGTGTACAAAGGGTACGAGGAGGAGCATGTGACCAATATCAAAGGTGACAAATCAGGTCAGCTAATTCTGTGCAATAAACTCTAAATGTTTACTCAGAACTGTCCTACTTTAGCTGATGGGGTCTTAGCAGCAAAACATGGTTTTGCTGCTGTAGCCTTTGTTGATGAGATCTTTATGCTACTAGCAGGTACAGTTCCCTTAGCAAAAGCCTTAAAAGGTTGGGACAACCCCCAAATAAGCAAAAGTTAAGGTTGAGGGGAACTGATTACATTGATTTATCTCCCTTCACAGTAGGAAATTCAACTCGTTTATTGTTTACCTCTAACATCTACTTTATTGGTTATTAAGACAGGATGTGCTGAGCAAACAGTCAGTGAACCAGAAGAAAGGACAGAAACCCCCTGATAATACGCATTTACAAAGCTTAACTAATTTTGTGTACTTGGTATTAATTAAAAACACCTCTAATGTCCCTACTGTCCAGCCATGTGTCTTTGGGAGCACAGACGCTTTCTGGTTGAATATGGTGATACTGTGTCACCATGGTATGCCTTAAGCATTTCTGTGTTGCCAGCCTAGAACTGTTTCTGTCAACATGTAGAGGTGTATTATATCCTGACAGTAAGATGGTATCTGTGATCTACTCATCAATCAGTGTAGAGAAGCCCTGATGAGTGTTTTTTTCTGCTTTGGTTTGCTTCTGAAAATCAAATACTTCCTTAGTCAAACCTCCACTGTTTTGTATTATATGCGATACCTTTATAACTCTGGTTAACCTCTACCTTTTGACTTGTTGAGGCAGCATCTGGTATAATAACATACAGGGAAGTGGAAAACTAAACAATGGAGATTGACTGGGATCGGTGGAAGAGTATGTAGGCTGACTGTAGTAGGAAAGGGAACTGCTCTAGTAAGAATAGTTGAACATTCAGTGTTAGTCACCTGAGGGATTTTCCCGTGGGAGTCTTCATTAGCACTGAATGTGCCTCACCCTTTCCAGAATCTTGTACAACTATCTTCTCTCTTAAACTTCAGTTTCAACTGCACTTAGAAGACCAAGGATTATAAATATACACGATTTTACAGTGTCCTTTCGGTTAAACTAGTACTCCTAAGTCATCTGAACGTATGTTGGTCCACTTAAACCACTTCAGTTCGGTTTCCACAGGAGCAAATTAGATTAGTTCAACAGATTTAAGCTCTAAAGCTTGCTTCTTGCCTGCATTTGGAATGTGCATTTGTTAGATGAGATATCTTCCATTAAACCTGCCCAGCATTTTCTAGCATGTGGTGAGTTGTAGTTCTCGTGTTTAGGAATGATTTTTAATGTCCCATTAGGTTATTCACAGACTGCAAGGTTAAAAGAAGAGAATCATTTGAGCTGGGGCTACTAAGAATTTAGCATTCTGATAGAGGTTTGTATTTACTGTAATATCACTTTAATGCATATTGTTATTTATGCATCATGGGAAGATGGTTCTGTAAATAAAATCTGCTTATTCATATCCTGTACAAGTCAGGAAAAGAGCCTGAATAGAAATTCTGCAATTCTGTTTTCCACTGAAATCTGTTTTCCTGCCCTGAAGTTGTTATTCTGTAGAGTAAGCAATACATAACTAAAAAGAAAATTTTCCTAACCAAAATTCTCACCTAGTAAACTAAAATTTAATAAATTCTTTTCAATTATGACATTGGAGAACTGTACTTGCTTAAGCCAAGGACAGTCTTTAGTGCCTAGTCATGCAGGCTTGGTGCAGTACTAATTGAAATTGGTGGAAATCCAGCACTTTTCTTCTGCTTGGCACGTTTTGAATTTATCTATCAGTGCACAAGGTTTTCATTTAGATTTCCTCGCAGAATGCAGAACATTGCTGAGAACCTCTTGTTAAATTTTGTTGTCTGTACCAAGTCTGAAGTAACTTCTGGTTTCTGTTTAAGTAAGAAATTAACATAGGTAATGAGATAGAGATTTTTGTCAGTCTCTATTATTAATGCAACTGCTCCTAATTACAGAAAGACATTGAGTTTTGGTTTACCTTCTAGCAACTCTCAGTCTTTTATATTAGAATGCAGTTTCTTTGGGACAATAGCCTGTTCTTAAGTCTGCAAAGCTGTTTTTCTTATGGTCTCAAAGGTGTCCTCATTTTGGCCAAGGTCAGGCTTAATTTTTTGCAGTTGCCATGACGGGGTGGATCCTGGAGCTGTGTGGGTGTGGCCAAGACCCTAATTGTATTCAAGACCATCTCAGGCCACTGTTGGGGTGGGGGAAAGGGTATTCTTTTTTGGTCAGAAAAAAGTGTGGCGGGATGGGGAAGAGAAGGTCGGTATTTGTGGTATTTGTTGCATAAATCCACTTCTTCATCTTACATCTTTTTTTATTAATGTTGCTGTTACTGTTCACTTCCTTATCTCATTGCCGTTTCTTCCAGTAAATTGTTCTTATCTCAACCCTTTGAGATAATCTTTACCTTTTTTGCTTCCAACTGGAGGGGGAGGGAAAGCAAGTGACAGTGTGTTTCTTTTAGTGGGACTAAATTGGAGAATACCATTTCTAAACCACGACAAAGGTAACATTTCTATTAAAGGTAGTAATGAAAATGTGTTTAATTTCAGGCAGATGTGTGCCATGCGTACCAGATTGTACACCGAAATGGAATTCCAGATGAGCAGATCATTGTCATGATGTATGATGACATTGCTGATAATGAGGAGTAAGTGATGAATGTACAGTAGTCACAAACTATCTGGTTACTACAAACATGCTATAGTCACCAGTGTGTTTTGAGTTTGTAGGAGTTTTATAAGAAAAGCCTTTGAAATGTGCTCATGAACTTTTTAAGTCTTACTCCACGGCTCAGCATCAGTCGTGGCACTGAGGACTGCAGAGCTTCATTGTTTTGAGAATAAGAGACCTTAACTCCCAGGGGTAGCAGTGTCAGCAGATAAATTGCCTAAACCCACAAACATAGGGAAGCTCTGTGTATGACTTGGAGGGCTTTTTTGAAAGGACATTATGAGGTAAATTCCCAGCATGTACGTTCAACGAAGTAGGGTACAGGTCCCATTCTTGGTCACTGACTAGAGCACATAATTGCTTTCTCTATGAAACAGTTCAGTTAAACAGCCTCTAATTCTGAGACAACTTCTGCCAAAATCAGCAGACATCATATGCACAGCAGCACCGGGAGCACAGAATTAAAGGGAATAAAGGCAAGGTTGCAAGGAGAGAGATGATAGTATAAGAGACCACCCACCTACATGTTCAGATTAATTGACATGATCTGAGGTGAGATACTTGAATTACTCTGAGGGTAAGGACACCTGAGACAAGCATATGTAACTGACTGAAGTGAAAAGGCCTTTATATTCTGAAATCACTTAATGACACATGATGCAAGTTCTTACACTCTCTCTCAGGTGAGCTGGCCAGTGAGGACAGTTTAAATGGTTTCCTAGTTGTTCCGTGGTCATTGTGTGGCATGTGGGTAATTATTTATGTTCCATTTACCTTTCAGAAATCCAACAAAAGGCATTGTCATCAATAGACCTAATGGCTCAGATGTGTATGCTGGAGTGCCCAAGGACTATACAAAGGAGGTAGGAATGAAACCCCATTGTCCAGGGTAGGTTCATCACTAGCCCGTGTTCTGTGTAAATCCTTTCATCCTGTTTCTTACACTTCAAAATGCAAATTGTATAAAGCCTCCAGCTCATTTACCTGCATGGTTTGGCATGAAGATGTTCATGAGATGAATATAAACAATAGATGTTTTGAACTGAAGCAGTGGTTATAAAAGTGAACCTTTACCCTCTTTCTATGCTGACACATGAAATGAAGAAGGAAGGGTCTTGCATTCATGAATGTTGTCTCTCAATCTGAAGAACAGCTGTATAAGGCTAATTGTTTCATTGGAACTGTAATCCAGTCACTTAGTGATTTCATGATTCAGTAGCCAAGTGGGTCATCAGTGGCTAATGCATTAGGTAATGATGGATTGAAAAGGATGGCCAGCTAAACTTGCTGTCCATGCATGGATCCTGACTTTCTGGAAGTCATCTTTCTAAATGAAGATTGTGTTGTTATTTTTATGATCAGATTTAACTCTAATCCTCTCAAATCCTTAGGATGTTACTCCGAAGAATTTCCTTGCTATTCTCAGAGGAGATGCGGAAGCAATGAAGGGGGTGGGATCAGGAAAAGTGTTGAAAAGGTAAGACAGGTTTAATTCAGAAAATAATTGCATGTGTAGTTGTACATCAACACTGATTTCGAGAAAAGAATGGGGTAAATTAGAGCAGTTTAGGAATCCAGCCAGATTATTGATGGCAATTCCAGATCATTCATGTTAAAAGTACAGCAGTTCTGGTTTCTTAAATTATCCATCAGAAAGAAGCAACTGCTGATTATTTGACTGGTATGGAATCCAGTATAGGTTATGGTATAAAAACTCTAGAGGATAGTGTCAGTTGTACTAAGGTATTTGTTATTAGACTATTGATTTTTGCAAGAGTGGCTATTCAAAGAGAGTTTTGTTAAGGTTTGGAGACCTCTAGAAGGGGTTTTCTCAGGCTTGGCTGAGTGTACATGAACAGTTGTATTAATCACCTGAAGTGGTGAGACTTAGCAGTCGGTGACAGAGGGACAGAGAGAGCTTAAATGGCTCATCACCTGAAAAAATTGTATGTCTAATCCCAGACTTGGTCTTTGTGGCACAGGTACACGCTGAGGCTGAATATAGACCATAATTCCATTCCTAATGAAATGGAATTACAGTTTATATTTGATGCAAAAAAAAGAATCTACGTGATTGAAAAAGTAATGTTACAGGCAATTAACCTTGTAAGTGACGTATTAAGCTTAAGTTATTTGTAAACCAAGTTACACAAATGATTGTGAGTTTGGCAACATTCTAATATACAAGCAGTGATTCAAGAATAAGAGCAATATATTTGAGAGCCTAATTAGAAGTCCTCTCAGAAGGATACCTGGTGTCAGTTATTCATCTTGCTTCTAGAGAGTTTGAGATATGAAAGTATCATGCCTACTTATAAGGTGTGTTATGTTTCTTATGGCTGGTAAAGAGTTATATTTTTCTGTGTACAGTAATTGCTGTAAAACCTTTAAGATTTTAAATTCAACCATTTGGAAGGACTAACAGAATTAAAGAAAAATTGTCAAGTGTCTGTCTTCATCTGACAGTTTAATTTTAGAGGCAAAGCAATGAAACAGAGCAGAAGAATCCCACCCTGACATTGAGGAGAATAATTAAAAAGAAGAAGGACAGTAAGCTATTGCCCTCAATTGTTTAAACTTCATCCTGAAAAGCTGGTGTAGAAAATTAAACATATAATGCATATAGGCAAAAAGTAAATAATTGCTGCACATTACTAGATTGTGCTCTTCTAGTATCTGGAACGAGTCAAGAGGTGACTATAAAGCATTTTTTGTTTAGAAAAAGTTACTGCAGAACACACTTCACCTGTGAAAGCTTGATGTTCCCATTCAAATAAGGGAGTAGCTATGCAGAGGGCCAAAGACTCTTATGTACTCAGGAAAACAACTTGAACCAACATATAGAAGTCCTAGTTATTTACATTTCACTTTGGTAAAATTTTTTGCACTTAGGATTGAGAGCTGGAGCCAGAAAAGAGCCCAGCCCTTCTTTATTGAGCGCTGTTGTGTGAATTTTCGAGTGGACTGACTTTTGCTGTTGGGTGGGACAAGAACTCAATTATCCTCTGCCCAGAAGGTTTCCAGATGGACTTCCAGGTTGTCCCCCTAACCAGCAGGTTATTGGCCAGACAGAAGGCTGGACAGTGTCCCCTTGAGCTGCTGCAGTTGCACCTCTTTGCTGGACCCTGGTACAGAGGAGCAGAGGATGGCCTGGGGACTCCTCCCAGTCTCTTCACACATTTTATATTTGTCCCTGAATACAGTTTAAAAGCAAAATCCCCTTGCAGATCTGGCTGTTAGGGGAAGACCTGTCACCCAAACATGAACCATTTGATTTAAAGTGCAGTGAGACTATACAGCCAACAGCATTACACAGCCGTGAAGGAATCAAAGCCTGTCAGCATTCAGTGCTTGAACAACTGCAGGGCCACTTGGTGCAGATGCCACTCTGGCCTTACGGGTGAGTGTGTACACACATCAGTTCTCCGTGGAGTTGTAGGGTGACACTGATATGGTAACTATGGCCATACAGACCACAACAAGGTAGTACACGCACGTTCCTAAGGATCTTAGCAAAGAAGTTTTTATTATTTATCCCTGTGTTATGGGTGGCTGGATATAACTTAGTTATAAAAGCATTCATTTTTTACCAGACTGCTCAAAATGCCCACAGTGTAACAAATTCTTCACATAGCCATTAAGAAACAATTGTACTTCTACTATACCCTACATACCACCTCCGCCTCACAATTAGTTTATGGTTTGAAATGTGAAGTGTAATTGCCATATTTCCCGTGCTTGACAGAATAGCCTATATCCCTGTTTTTATTCCTTTTGCAGGCACTCATCTCCTCTCATAAGCACCCAAAGTAGTATGCTTGGGAGGAAAAAAATATTACCAAGCGCAGGACATGCTTCAGCTCTATTATTTTCAGATATTGACATGTCTTGGCACTGAGAAGCATATGATTGTTGTTATAATGAATATTAGGTTGGAGTAATTAAAAAAAATTTGTTTGCAATTTTTTTGTAACAGTGGTCCCAAGGATAATGTGTTTATTTACTTCACTGACCATGGAGCTCCAGGACTTCTGGCTTTTCCTGATGATGATGTAAGCATTTTGGGGATAACATAAAATCCATCCTTTTAGTGACGTACTAAAATAATAAATAATAAACGTAAACCATGAAAATATTTAATGCACTGCTGTATTGAGGGTGGGGCATAAAAAGAGAAATATTCTTCTCATCACTGCATTTTGGATTTTTCCTAGTTACAATCTGAAGCATTCAGTTGAAACTAAATTATGTAATTTCGTATTTCATTGGACTTTAGTAGTTCAAGCAGACTGTTTCACGCAGGTATGACTTGGCTTTCTGGTACACTATACTTGCCTTCTGGGACCATTACTCATATTTTCCAGAGTGCTAAATACTAGAATATTGTATTTCAGAAAGGCAAAGCACTGGATGAATTTTTTGGGAGAATAGAGTACATATTCACAGCAGTTAGTATTTATTCCTTTTAAGTGAATTGTGTGTCTGTTGAACGTAAGTGGTTTTAAAACAAGCTTTCTTATTTTACAGCTTCACGTGAAGGACTTGAATAAGACTATTTGGTATATGTATCATCACAAGAAATACCGGAAGGTAAACAAGCATATCAAAAGTTATGAAATAAAAAGAGCAGCTGGCATGGAAGAGAGAGATAGGTCTTCATTTTGAGAGTAGTTCAAAGCAGGAGGAATCTGGTACATACGGTGAAATTTGCATTAGGATTTTGCAATTAAAAGGATTGATCCGCTCCAAATTTTCTTTCTTTTCTGTAGCTTACTGTGTTTTTGCAGTCGATGTTGAAATGTAATGTACTGCCATTTGCTAATGCTATATATTCTGAACTAGAAAAACAACATCTGTAACTACTGCACCTCCATAATCTGTACCCGACTCTTCCTGTGTTTTGTTCACTTCAGACTGTGCTGTTACTACAGGAAGTTTGTATATACCTCATGTTTTTCTTACAGTTGCTAATATAGTTTAAGAGACTATACCTCTTGTCAGAAAATTCTGTGCATTTATTTCATCACAGGTACTGTTAAGCAGAAAAATTAATATTTAGAACATTTTATTAGTGCTTTTTTTAAAGCAGCTCTTTGTGATAATCTCTCTGCTATGGCTGGCTGTATTTAGGAACACATAGACAGCCATCAGTTCCAGAAATACTGTATTCAATAATGATACATTTCTGTGTCTGAAGAGTGACTGTATATTCTGGGCTTTGTACATTAGTCAGTATATCCCTATGGATTCTATAGGGATTAATACCACCTTTTCATTATGATTCTTTCCCCTTTCCACATAGTTCCCAAAAATGAAAAATTGTCTTTTGTATAACTTTTGTTTCAGGAATAGCAGTACAGGCCAACTAGCTACAGCTGAAAAGCACAGAAGGACTTTTCTCCATTTCCTCATGGAATTTCTCAAGGTCTCTGATTTATTTTTTGGTTTTATAGATGGTGTTCTACATTGAAGCATGCGAGTCTGGGTCTATGATGAATCATTTGGCTGATAATATCAATGGTGAGCAATCAGTTAACTTACTGGACTTAAATGCCACAACTTGTCACAGACCTAAACATGTACTGACTCTGTCAAGAATATGTTCAAGTTTTATATAGTTTTAATAGGGGAGCACAAGACTTTGAGAAAGTAATACTTGCCATTTACAGGAAGCTCTTTTCAAAGAATTAACAGAATCTTACAAAAGACTAACAAGGCTTTCAGTTTCTTGCAAATGAGAAGTTGAAAAAGTATTACTTTTCAGGAACCATGTGGTTGCCCTTTACTGGTAGCAGTTAATTTATATAGACCTTTCTCAGCCTCAGCACTGCTAACAACAGATGTGAAGTTCCTGCTCTCAGTTTCATTGAGTAGCAAAGGCATTTGTGAGACACCATAGCCAGGCAATTTTGCTGCACATTTGCACAATAACTCAGGATGTGGAACTCAGATTTTTCAGAGTTTCTAAGCTCTCTGGTGCAGAGCTGGAAGCTCAGCCTTGATTAGGATGAGGAGTCACAATCTTTTGAAACTCCCGTTCTGTGGCAGGGAGACCAAGTAGTAGTTTTGGAGCTGTGATTCCAGGGAAGATCAACCATGTACCTATCCATGGCATCCTGGGTCCTTGGCCTTGGAATATGCTGCCTGGCACCTACCTAGACTTCTTGCAGCCCTGTCAAAGATTTACAGAAAGTTTCATGTTGATGATTGTTCAGGATAAGTACTCAGTCAATCAGCATTTTTCAAAGTTTGTTCTATGAGAAATTCCCAGTCTGAGGACTCTGGTTTTACAACCAGCTTGGCCATAGACTTACCAGGAAATTGAGAATGTCTATATTACAACTCCCAGTTGTCTCTGGCAGCTTTCAGTGGGGAGCTGCAAAGTTCAACTTATTACTTAGTGAGCATTCTAAAGGGTGATAAGAGGAGCCTTTTACTACACAGACAAGGTTTGAGACTTTTTTTGACTTTTGAGCTTTAAGCTGAGTAGAAACAACACTGTAGCTCTATAAAATCATGTGTAGCACTTTTTCATTTTGAAATGTGGACTTCAGTTATGCAAGGGTTGACTTTGACAAAAAGCCAAAATAGCTTTTGTCTTAATTCCAGTAAAGATGTGTTTACAGTATTTCTGGTGTGTTAGAGATGACTTACTGGGAACACTGTGTGTAACGGTTTGGATCGGATTTTTCTGTTGAATGCTCAAACTTTATAGTTTGCAGCTTTTCCTCCCCCCACTTCCTCTATGAACACAAGGGAAAGGGAGAAGGGAAAAGCTACTGAAATGCTGAAATGAGTAGACTAAAGCTGTATAATAATATATACATGTATTTACACTTATATACAATTAGAATAGTATGTACACAGGAGAAGGGACTCCGAACACTCCCCCCTGCCCCGAAGGGAAAAGGGAGAGGGAAGGAAAAAAAATTCAAAATAGATATACACAGTAAAAAAAATCCAGGAGTAACCAATAAAAAATTAACAAGAGAAAATCTTACTACTCTCCTTGAGATAGTAGAACTGTACCAAGCGACCACCGGCACTTTTTCTGATGAGTGGTTCACAAGGCCTCACTGGGCCTCATTCCTTCATACGAGCAGAGCCGATAGCAGAGAACCTGCTCCCGGGTCTACTGGAAAGGAAAGAGAGCAAGAGGCTTCTCCCCCTTCTTATTTATACTCTGGTTTACGTAGAAAATCGTATGGAATACTGGGAGGATGACTATTTCTTCAGTTACAATTTGGTTATTAAGGAGGGTCTAAAATTAAAACTACTACACTGTGCTTGGGGCAAATGTAGATTTGTTTTGCTTTTCTCTCAGTGTAACGTCTTATCTAAGAAAATATATTACTTGTAAGATGGCACTTTCTGGAAGAAAAGATGATTTTTAGGGGATTCGCTTCAAGTTTGGGGAAAAGTTCTCATTATTGTAATGAAGAAAATGCATAGATAGATAGTTGTCAGTGCACAGTGTTCTCAGGCAGTTCTTTAAATAGCAGATTTTTCCTTCAGAAGTGCATTTTCTTCTTTAAACACCCCCAGACCACACATTTGGCAGCAAGGAAGAAACTGTTATAGCAGCACTGAGTCTGACTGAACAGAATTATTAACAGGCTTCCTTCCTGCTATCTAGAAGTAAATGATTGAAAGCCAAAATACTTAGACAAATATATCACATGCAGCTAAGTATTAAATCATGTGAGGGGAGAGGGATTAAAAAAAAAAATAAGGAGAAAAAAACCCTTTCTATTTGTCTTACAGTTTATGCAACAACAGCTGCCAATCCCAAAGAATCATCTTATGCATGTTACTATGATGATGAAAGGCAGACTTATCTTGGGGACTGGTACAGTGTCAATTGGATGGAAGATTCAGATATGGTAACTTGGACAAGTGTTTTTTCATTTTTTAAATATAGCTCTATTACATGATTTGTGAAAATACTGGGTTTTATGTAAGACTGAAATAAATTGAGTTGGTAAAAGTATTTATCTACTAATCAGAACCATAAATAATCTATATTTGTTGGTGCCACTTTGAGAAACAAATTCTGAGAAATATTGTCTTCTGTTATTTATAAGATAGACACTTTCTAGTTCGAAATTCACCTAATCTTTTTTTGCTAATCTGAGACCACATCTCCAAATGCGTTGAACAAATTTGGGCCATTCAGTGAGTTGTATGTCTGCTTCAGGGATGCTTAAATACTGAATTGTGGCTAATCCATTTTTTAGCATAATGCAGAATAGTATTAATGAAACAAATCTGGGATTTATATGCTAGCCCACTCCCTTCTTGCCTGTTTTCTGGGAGATGAGGAGATCACTAAAAGCAATATGAGACTATGCTGTCAAATCTTCTTTTCAGTTTTTAGTTTTATGTCTTTCAAAGGTTGAATAGCTCTCGCCTTATACTTCCTTCTGCATACTGGCAGTTAAGACCCTTTTCAGGTTTCCCTGCATTTTTAGAATAGCTGAATTTAAGTATCTATGACCTCATGGGAGTTTCTTCATGCAGGAGGACCTAAGAAGAGAAACACTCCACAAGCAGTTTCAGCTGGTGAAGAAACGCACCAACACCAGCCATGTGATGCAGTATGGAAACAGAGTATGTGTTTGAGTGGGCTTCCTGGTCAGATATATCTTACAGCCTTTCATGCCCTATATTTTTATAACTTAAAAAAACCAAACCCAAACAAAACCAACTGTAAACTGGCAGGGTTGATTTAAAAAATGAAGCTGTTTATCTTAGAAGACCACTTAGCATTTAACAGATGATGATCCTGATGCTAAGGGAAATCAGCCTTGCATATGATTTAATCCAAGGAATCCGGATATGATTTGTCCTCCAAGATCTGCTGGTGATTTGCCACTTCAGTCAAGTATGAGAAGGGTATTTACCACTTTCAGGTGTATTACTAATATTAACGAAATGTTATAAAGTACAATGATCCCTCAAAGGGGAAGAGCTAAGAGGTGATAAAATGTTTATATCAGTCTCATTATTCAACAGATTAAATATCTGTTAAAAAGGAAAAGATGTGAGGTTTCTTAACCTGGCAGTCTTTATCCCCAGAGTGAGTTTTCAAAATAAAAATTCCCTGATTTTTGGCAACCTTAACTTCATTGTATTAAAAAATCCTATCATGTGCACACACACACTTACAACTCTATGATCTCCTTTATTTTCTCTAATAAGGCAAGTTTAGAGAGTTAGGTTTGCATGGCAGAGCAAAGACAGACCACCTACTGGGGGTGATTGAGAGTTTCCATCTGTTTACTTTTTATCCTTCAGAGTATTTCCTCCATGAAAGTGATGCAGTTTCAGGGCATGGGGAAGAAAGCTGTGCCCATTTCTCTGCCACCTGTAGAACACTATGACCTGACGCCGAGTCCAGATGTGCCCTTGGCAATCATGAAACGGAAGCTGATGGCTACCAATGACATTGTTGAGGCTAAGAAGATTGCTGCAGAGATGAAAGCATATCTGGAGGTAAAATCAAATAACTCCTACAGAACAGAAGTCAGTGTTCGTGTTGTTAGTGCTTTCTTTATTTTGACAGAACACTAGAAGGACAGTGAGTGATTTTGGGCTGGAGGAGTCTGACTTTTGGTCTCCCTACTTTTCACTTGTATGTTAAGAGACAGGTCCAAAAGACTGCTAAAAATAAAAATCAAAATTGGATTCCTTAAAGAGCCCCAGAATTGAGGGGGAGGTTAAAAAAAGAGAAATTTCATTCGAAGTCTTCTGAGTAGATTTAGAAAAAGCATGTTTTAAGTTCTTTTTGGTTTATGTACAGGTGAAAGAGTTTATCCAAGAATCCATGCGAAAGATAATCACCGTAGTAACAGGATCAGCAGAAAAGACCAACCAAATTCTATCAGACAGATTGACCATCAGCAATTATGACTGTTACCAGTCAGCAGTGAACCACTTCAAAGCTCATTGCTTCAATTGGCACCTATCCATGGTAAGTCAATCATTACATATAACCTGATAAACATTCTGGAAAAACTAGCACAGTAGTCATAGGCACATCTCAAAATCGTCTTTTATTAAAAAGCTAGCTTGGGGCAGTCATACAGCTCAGTTCTGGAGAAAGGGTAAGTAATGTTTTTGGAAGCAGGAAAACACTTCCACTACACCTGTAGGTAAGCAAGAAGATTACTAAAAACAAACCCCAAAATAATCTCTAATTTTTACTAGTTAGTGCTGTTCCTTCATCAACTCCCTCTCCAAAAATCCCACTATTAAATGAGTCATGTTGTAGTTCTGCTCAAAGCGTCTCTACTGACAAAACAGAAACACAAGCACCACCACTGTGAATTAATAATCTCGGTGCATTTAGATTTCTGTATTATGTTTTTGTGTTGGCATAGTTCCTTGCTATAGCTTCGCTGCTATTTCCATGGTCTTGCTGAATTCCTGACAGCCACCTTTTAGCTTAGGGCTTTGATAACCATTTGCTCTTCCTGGGATCCCAGTTGAGGATCAAATCCTGGTGTTAGAGAGGATTGTTAGACTGTTTAGACAAGAATAAGGGAGTCCTGATGTAGGTCAAGATATCCTCTTTAGTGTTTTGTGATCATGGTTAAGATGACCTTGCCTAAGAGGCCAGTGTGCAGCACAGCTGAATTTACCTAATGAAGTTCAAAAAGCAAAGTGTACAGAACAAAAATCTGTTTAGCCCAGTACTAGGTCATCAAGACCATCAGTTGAACACCTTGAATACTAGTAGCATCTCTATATTACTTCCACAATGTAGTTTGGATAAACAATACCTGCTCTTCCTCACTGAAATGATTAACAATGTTTGTTTATTTCAGTATGAGTATGCACTGAGACAGCTGTATGCCTTGGTCAACCTTTGTGAAGGAGGATACCCCATTGACAGGTAATAAGCTTCTCCCAGATACACACTGTGGTTTTATCTGTGGTTAAAAAAGCAGAAGCTAATAGGCAGATGAAACCTAATCCTAGAACCTTCTCACTTGTTCTGCTCTGTTGACTATTTTGTCGTTAAAGTTCTCACTCTAAAGTTAGAAATGTTTATTTTGGAAAACATATAATTATTAGTCCACTCCCCCTCATAATGATCCATGACCCATGTAACCCTTTAATTTCTTTGTTGAGCCTCAGGGGAAATTATGGGCTGTCAGAGAATCCCACTGTACCACACAACATATAATGGCATGACTGGTGCAAGGGTGTTGCCCTATAACTTCTGTATGATCTTACACTGAAGGAAGCCTGGGAACTGCTGTATTTTCTGTACTGCCCCCTCAGCTGCTGGCTCAGAACACCGCAGCACTGCTGGGTTCTGGTGACAAAAGGGAACATGGTGCTGGAGCCCTCATCTGTGACAGTATGGTAGGAAAGCAGGGAAACAATGGGCCAGGCTGACCCTTGTGGTGGTGTGGTAGGGCCAAGGGGAGCATGGTGTTGAAATTATGTCTTGGGAGTTTGTGATAGAGGTTGGGACCCTAGCTTGTGAGTCATGCAAGAGGAAGAAAAGGGAGGGAGGAAGGCAGAAGGGTGGGGAATGTAAGTGTGGCCTAGTGGTTCAGAGAGCATGCACATGCTACCCAGAAGATGAAGAAGTGGTCAGAAGACTGCAGCCTGCTGCAGTCAGTTTGGGAAATAGTTTGAGAGCAGAGCACCTGAAAAATTGCTCATCATTATTGTTCTCTGTTGCAGAATATGCCTGGCCATGAATCGAGTGTGCCTTGGGTATTGATAGAAACAAGTCTCTAATACAACCCTTACTACAAGTGATAACCTTTCATAGCCGTAATAATCCAGACTTTACATGCATGCAACCTGAAGAGTCAACCACGGTACTGGAACTGAGCTGGGAGCTGAGGCACCTGACCGCGAGCAGTGCAGCACTTGCCATGCTCTGCTCTGCATCCCCACCTGCTGACAGCCTGCTGCTTTGAGAGGGGCATCTTGGCAAACCTCTTGGAGCTTTCAAGATGGAGAATTTGTTTCAAAGCATAGTGCTCTTAAGAAGCTCTTAATGAACATTACAAGCCACCTATGTGATTGCTAAGTCCATGCTAAATTTAAACATTGAGTCATTAATTCTGGAATTCCATTTATACTATTGCTAACTATTAGCTTTTTAAACAAAGTTAATGAATTCCATTACAGTGACTAATTTGCAGATTGGTTAAAGAGTGAAGAAACCAAAGCTTGTTCTTTAAGCTTTAACTCCTTAATAGTTTAAAGAAATTAGTTGCATCAGAGGAATATTTGATGTGAACAGCACAGTTAAACTGTGAACAGTAAAAATCTTTGTGGGTAGAAAGCACTGTTTCCCAAAGAAAAAAAGTATCTAATGCTGTAAATTTAGCACCAGTATTCTGTAATTAATTGTATATTCACACAAACCTGTAGGAAGTCAGAGAGTACAGGAATAAAAATAAAGTTGACAGATTCATCCACCTACAGGGTAATACAGTGTTAGACATCTTGTGTCTTGGAAATGAACTAATCATTAATTCTATGATATTGCATTAAAAGGTTAATCTTTCCCTGTAAGACTTTTATGAGGCAGGTCATCTACAGAAAAATCCACAACTGAACCAACAAAAGCCAAAATAAACCCCAAAACTACAACCTAAAAGCAACAACAACAACAATTTGGTTATTACCCCAGATGACACTTGAAGGCACAATTCCTTAGACATGACTCAATAAAGAGCAAGGAGAGGGAAAATCAGAGCTTGTGAAGTGATTCACGAAAGTTTCAGGTTGTCCATACCTTTTTAGACATGGAGACCAGAAAAAGAAACACTTTATAGAGTTCTTTCCAAAAAGTGTGTTAAAATATGCAAAATTACCTCAATTCCATGGGAAAAGAATGAATTTTGAGAAAACTACTAAACCAACATCTCCAGGATAGAGTGAGTTCTGGGTAGCTCCAAAGAGAGTAGAGAGGTTGTAGAGGGTATAACTGAAACTATGTTTATATGAAGCAGAGCCATACAAAGCAATTCGCATGAACACTTTCAGCTGAGTGAGAGAGAAAGAGGCTTTACTGAATTAATAAATGAAAGTTTACACATTTGGTGTTGTTGAAAGTTCGGATACATGCTGCTTTTGAGTTGCTTCTTGTTTCTTTTCAGCTGTAAAGCTGTCTGTTTTTAGCAGAAATCCAAAAATAGGAATATGAAATTTATGACTGCCTGAAAATGATGCAGGTGTTTCCCTGATGGCAGGAGGAAGGGCTGCTTTTAGTGAGTCTAGATGCTATCAAGAAAAGATAGCCAGGAGCCCCCAAACACTTTGAAAGAACAAAAATTACTCTCTCAAAGCCCTTTTGAATATATACATTAAATCAGCTGTTACTAATTTCTGCTTCTAGAGTTCTGTGCCCTAGAAATCCAGGCTGCTCCTCAAGCACTTACCATCATCAATTCGTAGGTTTAACAATTTTTTCACCCTTTATAAATGCCCTTTCTGAAGCATTCAGAAGAGGTTTTTGTTCTTTTGGATTTTCATATCTAGAATGCAGAGGTGAAAAAAAAAAGCCCCCCAGGTTCTTCATAGATGGCATCACTTTACAGTCAAGAGTCTCCAGCTGTGCTAAATAGACCTCTAAAAGTAATTATCAGGTGAAAAATCACATATTCTTATTTTCAGAGATCAGTGACGCCCAGGTAGCACGTGTTACCGTCACGTGTCCTGGCCCTCTTGCTGACTCTTGTAGCTCTGACATGCAAAGCTGAAATGTGAAAATGGGATTGCATTCTATTTTCCTCTTGCAAGAGTAATTTCCAGAGCTTCACCATCCTAAGTGGCAGTTACCCCTTCCCTCAGGAATGTGGCGAAATAAAAGATGGACAATCTGCTGAAGATGTCACTGCACCCACAATGCTGCCTGAGATGCAGCGGGTTCTGATCCATGCCCTACAAAAAACACAACCTACTGGATTTTCAGTTCATATCCGGAGACCCATTTCCTTTGCATTCACTGGGAGAATAGCCAGAAGAAAACAGAAAAAAACCCCAATAACCTTCACCTGCACTGATCAATACATTTGTTTTAAGGCCTCCAAATAGCATCACGTAGACGTTGCAGACTGTTTATTTTGGGATGGTAACAGAACCTGATGAGAAAATAATTTTAGGATTGTGCAAGAGTATCTTGTGGTGTGTTGGGCAAGTACAGACAGCCTCACTCTTCCTGCAGGCATGCAGCTGCTCAGACTACCATTCCTAGAATGTTGGGGTGCTGGAATGCAAAATACGGAAAACTGTCAGGTTTCCAGCAAATTGTCACCACCAGGCAGAACAGGGCAAAGGTGAGGTAGTGCTATTTACAGAAATAGCAGAATGGTTGCATATATCTGTAACCCCTGGGAATAGTGTCACTTACCCCAGCCAGGGCTTCCTCTCCTCCTCTCATTGTTAGAATGGAGTTCAAGGCCCTTTTCCCACCCGTGTGCCAAATCTGCCATGCGTTTCTGCCCAACATCCTGTTGCACACAGCAGTTCAGCACCTTTCCCCTGAGAGCAGCTGGAGGGCAGATCCATGATCAGCCTCTACTGTGTGCTGGCTATTTCTGTAGAATGCAAGCTTGGACACAGTTTGGCTCAGAGCACTGGTAACCACCCTCCCTTCTCTACCAGCAGTGAGGCAGAAAGCAGTTCATGTAAGTTGGAGATAATGCACTTTTTTAGAGATTCCAGTAAGCAATATTATTTTAGCTCTCTTCAAACTAAGTTGCATCTTGTCTCATCAGGGTGGCTTGAGGTAAGTGCTGAGCAGCTGTACCCATCACAGGGCAGAAGGTTGAAGGCCTCTCGTTCCTGTGTTCAGCCTCTGCCTTGTGAGAACAGGAATGAAGGAGAATCAGAGGGAAAGGATGCTTAAGCTAAAGTGCTAACTAAGCATTTTGTGCCAAGAGCTTGGGCAATTCTAAATCAGAGGCTGTTTCCTTCCTAGGGCCACAATACCCCAAAAGAGGCAGGAGACAACAGAAGTACTACAGTTATGCAATCCCACACACCACAGGCAGAGCTGGCCAGTATCCTACAGCAGCAACTCATCCAAGGAGGGACTCTGGTAGAACAGCCAGGGTCTTCACACCAGCTGGATAGGAGGAAACCATTTTTCACAGTGCAAGGGGTTGAAATGCTGGAGTAGGACCAAGGGAGGCTGCATGACCTTAAGCCTTGGAGTCTTGCAGCACTGAAAGATGAGGCCTTGAGAGACCTTGGGAGGCAGCCCCACCTGAGCAGGGATTGGACTGATGACCTGCAGGGGTCCCTGCCAGCCTGAGACACTTCACAGACCTGTGGAAAAAATCCAGTCTTGTGCCAGATTTCAAAGTACAGGTGGTGTGACTGGAGCATGTGGAGGCCCAAAAGCTCTTGAATTCAGCAGGAAAACTGCCTTTGACCTCAGTTGCTTTTATTTTAGGTTATACATGACCTGCCAGTGTAATCGTTTCCATGAATTATTGACAGACTGTATTGCTGGGTGCAAACTGGCATTAAATCAGCTCTGTGCGTGCAGAGGCCACGTAGGCTTTTTGTTTCTTTGCAGAAATTGCTGGGTTCATCAGGTCTCCCTGTTCCTCTCTCTCACACTGGGATCTTTTACTTGGGAGTAAATGCATGATCATTGCACAAGGTTTTTCTGGAAATGAATGTCTGAGGAGGCCTTGGCTGGGTTGCACAACCCTAATTGGTCAAAATCCACTGAAACACTCCTGTCTGCTGAGGGCTCACGTGAGGGCGAGTGCATGACTCACAGCATGACCATCTTGACTAACCAGGAGAGGTTACAGATCATCAGACTGGACTGCTTCCTTCTCGCCTGGGCTGCAGCATGAGGAAACCCCATGGCAAATCCAATTAATAAAATCCCATGGGGCATTTAAAAATGCACACTTCATTCCCACATTTGACTTTTTTTTTTTTCTCTCACCATTCAAAATGTCAGATAACAGCCCAAAGCAGTGCAGGACCCTGGGCACCAAGGCCCAGGGGAAGGGATGTGCTGAACTGCTCAGGTGATCTCCACACTGGGGACTCAGAGCTTTGCCAGGGTCACTAAAACAACAGCAAGTTTGTTCCACACAGGCTGTTCCTCCATGATCCTGGTGCAGGCAGAGCCCGAGTCCCCACACCGTTGAGCTCTGAGCTTGGAGAGGCGGCAGCTGTCTCTGTCCTGGGTCCTCCAGGATCCCATCATATGGGTCATCTCCCATCTTGTGTCCCCTGCCAAGGGATAGCTGTGGTCAGGCCCTGGAGGAGCCAGGCCATCCCTGTGCCCCAGAGATGTATGATTAGTGAAGTTGTTGCTGGTGGTTTTTATAATGGGTCCAAACAGGCCAGGTGTACCATAGCCTCTGAGCAAGACAGACTCTGCACCAAGTCCTAGCACAGGGATTTTCTTCCAGGCAGCTCACAGCCAGGCACAGTAATTAGCATTACTGTCATTAATCTCTGAGTTCAGGAGAGCCATGGCAATCTATGCAAATCAAATCAGAGCAGTTGTTATACCAGAGGAAAATGTTGCATGTGCAATTTGAGAGCCTTCATAAAAGCCCACATAAATTCAGCTGGCACTCCTTGCATTTTGAAAGCTGGATTTTGGATCTAGACTTTGATAAATTTTAGTCTCACCCCATTTAGATTGCAGTGATTTAGCACTGTCATAGTTTCCCCAGACTCCACTGACCAGCTCTATATCCTGTAGTACCCACCAGCCCCAAAGTCCAGTCGCTGACTCAGACGTCCCAGGAGCTGCTGGAGCGCTTCAGTCCATCAATCTGTTGCTCAGCCCTGGCTGGTGCATAGTCCAGTTGCTCTCCAGAAATATCCAGCAGATTAGTCCTAGCTTCTTTCCTTCCATGTTTCTACTTTAAGCTCATACCCATCAGATTACTTTTGGGCTCACTGACTGTGAATGTTACAGTATAACGATAACCTGATCAGGCCAAGGACTTTGGCAGCCATATACATCTTTGCTTAAAGTAACTTGGAGCAGCCATGGCAGACCCAAGCTGTTGGTCAGATGTTCCACGTTCTGGTCTGGTGCTGGAAACTCCCAGTCCAATCGACCTCATGCAGTGTGATGATACCTATACACAGGAGGTGGGAAGTGGAGCCCTATCAAGCTGACATCTTTGCCGCAGCCTGTTGCATGGGCACAGGGAATATGCTGTCGAGGCAGAGAGGCCAGCGGCTCCTGGGGCCATGGTGCTCTCTGGGGTCCTGTCCCACTGCTACAGCCCCAGTCCTGGGCATTCCAGCATCTCCTTGGGGAAGGGGACAGGCTGAGGCCAGGCAGGGCAGGGCTGTGGGGAGCTCGAGACCAGTCCTGCTGAAGCATCACTGGGGCATGGGCTGACAGCCCTGGGAGGCTGAAATGGGGTCCCAGGCCATGGGCAAGATAGGGGGCACTGGGGAGGCACTGGAGGCAGCCGTGCCTGTGAGTGCCCTTGGGGCCCTGAGAGCAGCATCGCTGCCCAGATTGATACTGGAAACCTGTAGCTCAGGTTTGGTCATGGCATCCCGAGTGCCACCCTGAGCAGCACAGACTCCCAGCAGGAGCACACAGCCCTGCAAGAGGGTAAAGACAGCACGAGGGAGGTGTTCAGATCTGGCATCCTGTGGGTGTGCTGCCCAGAGGCAAGGCGGAGGTGCTGACAGCTGCACATAAGCAGAAATAACAATGAATTTGGAGTCAGCTCAGAGCTGGTGTGACACACTGCAAGCTCTGCACATGATATCCTCAAAATGAAGATTGCTGTTATTCACTGTTCCTCATTCTTGGTTGTTGTCCTTCCTAGCAAGACATGCATGCAACCCAAGCTGGCAGATGCACAGCACTGGTTTGCCATCTGCACACAGATTTGGCCACTGCACACTACAGCTGGGGCATGTAGACACAGACATTTATTTCAAGCCCCAGAGATTAAGAGAGTAACCAGCTATATGCGATACCATTTTACCTTTGGAGCTTCAGGAATAAGGCAGCGACCTTGGGCAACTTGGCCCAAGATGTCCCAAATCTTTTTTGAGTTTTAATGGAAGGGAACAACAACAACTTTGAGCAAAACTCAGAGGAAAACATTTTTCTTTCTAATCAGAGTTTTGCCAGGCCTGATTCCAAGTTTGTGTAACATACAGACAATCCAACATCTTGTGATCACAGTGGGCACCTTGCCTGAATGAAGGCACCCAAGAACATGGACCTGTCTTGCAATTAACACTTCCATTATCCAATCCTGAAAACTTGTTTTCAAATTTAATGAAATACAGTTTTGCATTGGTTCAGTGTGTTCTGTGGGAATTTATGTTTTCAGGGAAATTTAAGTCTGCAGTGACTGAATGACTGAAAGCACTGGTAGAAAGGAGAATTAGCAAGTTCTGCCTGCAACAGCCTGAATTTATTAAAGAAATAACCTGATGGGACTTACAGATAGGACAACACTAGTGAAAATGACAGCTAGGTAAAAGGGACAGGTATTTAATTCTAGCTCTTTTTGACTTTAAAATTTTAATCTGGTTTGATACATTGAGCAAATTATTAAGTTCTTTACATAGGCTTATTTCAAAATAATTGCACCATATCAGACATTGAAATAAATATACAATTAACCAGACACTATCATACAACCAATGTGATTAAAACTGCTGTACATGTAAAACTGATGGTGAAGACTTCCAGCCTTTAAGAAAAATACAATTATGAAAATGCCTAAACTACCTGATTTCAGTGACAAATAGATGGCAGAAAATGTATTCTCAGTGAAGGCACAGGATCATCTTGCATGGATTGTAATTATGTGGATTTAAAAGGTAAAGACGTGTTGTTGACAGCAAGACAGAGATGGAGTTCTGCCGCAGGTGACATTCCTATGCCACTAAATACATCAGACAAGACCCAGTTTATTCAAACTGGGTGAACAAGTATTGTAAGGCACAAATGCAGTCTTATCTCCAAACAGATTGAAGTGTGTGCAGACCTTTCACAGGCCTTGTGCACAGAGGTGATTCACACCTGTCATAATTTATTATGAAGTAAATGTCCACTTTTCTGCAAGATACCCGGATTTTCTCCACTGTCCATTTACATTGTGCAATGTCAGCTGGTTGCCAGTGGGAGGTTATGAGGCTTGATACTTCAAGTTTTCCAGAGGATAAACGTTCTCCTGAATGCTCCTTTTACTTCTGCAAATGAACTCTGCTGAGAAATGCCCTGTGTTCAGACAGCATCTACAATTAGCCCACCTGCCCTGTGTTGAAGGCCACGCTCCAGAGACCTTTTGAGAACTGCGGATAACAGGATCTCACAAGGTAAACTACCCAGCCCTTCCAGGATGACAGCAAACACAGCAAAAAATCAGCACGGCCCGTTAGAGAAAGTCTGACTCTTTGACAATTGGAACTGGTGGGGTTTTAGGGTCTATTGGTTTATAAATAAAATGGAAATCTTTCTTGGTTTCACTTTTCAGCAGGGAGGATTTAATATGGTGAGGAAGGGCATCTTTATCTAGCTGCAGCCACTGGTCATCGACATAAACAAAGAGTCCATAGTCCTTGGGATTGGAGACTTCAAACTTCTCAGCACACTGCTGGCTCAGCTTCTCAGCTGTGGTGTCGCTCCGGGAAGCAAGTGTCCTTGATTGAGCACCAATTTCCAGAAAGGAGATAGAGATGAAATCCTGAAGAGAAACATGAGGATAGGCCTTGCAGTTAACACAGGACTGAACGAAGTAGAATTCAGCCCCCAAAGCCCTAGCTGCCTAGAGCTCCTAAATGCTCCCAAATATCCTCCAGTTGTTCTCTGATGTCCTAGTTATTCTCTCCTTTCTCCCCTCTCACAAGCTATGAATCAGCAAATACTTAAATTAACAAGCACTTAACCAAATAATTAGCCCTGTAAAAAACAAGTAAGTGAAAGCTTTTTTCTGATTTTGGTGAATATCCTTAGTGAACAGTCTGCAACAGTTCATTCTCCCATTTTTTTTACAACTCTTGAAAAAAGAATATGCAAAGAAATGACAGACCAGAATAACAAATGTCAGAGATCTGGCCTGAAAACCCCATTTCCCAGCAACAGGAAAAGGCAGTGTGGTAACCCTTGTAACTCCACAATCACCCAAACAGCACCTTGGGAGCGTGTATTCTGAACTTCCTTCGATCAGGAAGGAAATAGCAGAAGATGTTATGCTGAGAAGGCTGATTTACTTGTATCCTGTTTTAGGCAGTAACAACTGTTGGGACAACTTTCCTCTTGCCAAACACATGAGGAACAGAATCTAGAGAGCTTTTGGTCACAGTGGAACCTGCTTGTTTAATTTGTATCTGTGAAGTTCAAAACAGTTCCCGACAATTTTGGTCAGAAAATACTGAGGTTCCTCAGCAGAAGTGGAATTTGCCAAATGTGTGGACCATGGGCTTCCAAACTGCATTTATGGCGTATCACTGCAGATGATTAAAGCAGCCAGAAGGATGGGCAAGGGGCCTGCTGAACACATCAGCATGCGGTTTACCTCTGCCAGGATGGGCTCACATGTCTCTGATATTACCTCTCATTCAAAGGGGTGGAAAACAGACCTTCAAGTGCTGGAGGTGGTGGGAGTATTCTGGGGAAATGAGGCATTTGTTCATTCAGCTATTATGCTCCATGCTAGGTACTTGCTATGAGCTATTGCCAGAGCAGCGCTCAGGGCTGGATGGATATTTGCTGTATCTCATTCACCATTCACAATTTCTGAAATCATCAGGGACTGGTTTGACTGCAGGATGGGAAACCTGTTCAACTCCATGCTTTTCACAGGGCTACATGGACTATGTGTCTTCCTCGGGAGACTTTCCCATGGCTTTACACATCACACAGACACGAGCACACACACAGACACGAGCACATACACACACAGAAACACATATGCCCCGCCATGCACAGTTTTCAGTTCTGCACTGTGAAGGCTCTACAGAACCTGATTTGTGGCCTTTGCTGCCTCCTCGTGGGTGACAATTCGATCACAGCACATGGGGCTGACCAGACATCCTGGCTGCCTGGACCTGCACTCAGCCTCACCATGGCTGGAGGCCCGGAGCACCCATCCCTCTTGGGACCCTCTCCCACTGGTGCATGGGGAGGTCTTCACCGGGCCATACACAGTATGGACTTCGAAAACAGCCAGATGTTGCTGGGTCTTTCCTGCTGCTGGACAGGAGAAGACAGGCTCTGGAAGATGCTTGACTGATTGGCTCTGGCGATCTCCCTGATCCTCTGCCAGCTGTATGCCGCCTAGTAATAGCCCTGCATAGCCTGCTCACATTTCTTCAGTTTAACCCATTATTTGCCCAGGCATTAAGGATGATGGAGAAGAAGGGCTCCCTGTATCCTTGCCACGGCTCTCCATGTGCAAAGGCTCCTAGCAAGTCTCCTTTGAGAATGAAAAACAAAATCTCTCTAAATCATATTTAAAATCACAACGTTATGAGAGTAAAGACTTAAAAATGCATTTTATAAGTAATATGTATTTCAAATGTGGTGTGTTTTTTTAGGATCTGAAAATCTTGTACCGTATGTACTCTTTTAATAGTGATTTGAATTAATTCCGTTTTAAAATAATTACCATATTAAAAAATTGTAAGTGTGGAGAAAGCATGTTCATCTTCCAGGTGTTTTTCCTAGAATATAATGCCAGCTACCTGCACTGATGAGCGGGAAGCTCGGGCCTTGTTCAACGTCCTCCGTCGCTCCCAGCGGTGAATGGAGTCCTGAACCTCCACACTCAGCTGCCGCGTGACAGTGATTTTGTCGTAGTTCTTGATGTGCTCCAGGACCCCATAGGTGGTGGTTAAATAATAGGAACCTGCAAAAGGCAAAAGTATGAACATCACACCAGCATGGGCCATTCATTTCCACTCTCGCCCATCCTGCTGGTGCCTGTGCAGTGGCAGCTGTCTGAGCCTTGCATAGGCTGTGCCTCGCTGCAGGGAGTGCAGGGGTGACTGATGTTAACCCAGCAGAAGGAGATCTAACAACCAGTGTCCTCCATTCCCTCCTGCTCCACATCAGTGTCACTGCCCTGACTGCTGAGGCTGCAGATGTCCCAGGAAGGAACACAGGCTGAAGAGAAACAGCTACAAAAGCTGCTTTCATGAACAAGCGCAAGTCACAGATGGTTTATCCTCTGGGGCGTGGCCACCTTTTTGTTGTGTTTGACAGGGCCCATGAAATAGGTCTCTAACTTGGGCTCCTGAGCAGTCCCCATATTGTAAGGAAATAGAAACAATTACAAAGTATTTGCAGGAGAAGCACAAGGCCTGGATCCAGCCCCTCCAACTCCAGCTACACTGCTGGAATATTTGGAACCCAGGTCTCCTGTGGACTCAGCACCATTGTGGGATGTGTCAGACCTGCAGGAACAAGTCACCCGCTGCTCTACTGACCACATAGGGATCCCAGGTTTTAGCCTGTAATTTTTGGACTGTTCAGAGTTGCAAGATAAATCTTGGTAAGAGAGAGAAACAGGATAAAAAGCCCTTTTCCCTCAGAAATTCCCTGACTGCTGTGGTGTTGATTGCAGCAGGTAACAACCAACCAACTGCAGCCACGGGGAAGCCGCTGGACCATGATAAGAACTGGTTTCATCGATAAGCCCTGATAAGGACAGAGGTGAACATGAGGAAGCCGCTGCTTTGGTTGCAGGGCACCCCGTGCTGGGGCACCGGGTTGGTCGAAGTGCTCTTTCCCAGCTACCGCCCGGGCTCAGCTCGCTGACAAGCGGAGGGAGGGCAGGATGGGCCCGCAGAGCTGCGGGGCAGCAGCGCAGTGCCCCAGGGGCGGCGAGACATTCATTCCCTGATACCGCCCCAGCATCCCAGTGCCAGGAAAACGGGGAGAACTAACAGCGGCCAGTCAGCCGGGCAAGCGCCCCGGTTTTTAAGAAGTTCCACGCTAATTGCAGTTGCCTCTAGATGGCACTTGCACACCACCCAAACCTCGCAGCAGCCCGCGGTTCCGCAGCGCCGATTTGCTCCACGGGCAGTGCGCCTGGTTGCTTAAGGGTGGCTAAGACAGCACTTTATTTAAGAGCAGTATTTTTAGAACACCACTAAAGTTTGGTGTAGGAGAGGAGAGACCAAGACACTGCCATTTTCATACCCCCGTGGATCGATGAGGAATGTCCCACAGCTAGGCAGGTCTGCATGCACCCAGAACACTCTCATTTTTCTTTACTGTCTCTCACAAAGAACTGCTGAGAATAGACTAAGAACCCTGAAAGTGCCACTTTTCCCCTCTTAAATACAGTTACTACCCTCCCTTGTCCGTCATTCAATATTTCTCCTGCTCTGGCTGAGTCAGAGGCCCCTGTGATGGGATGATGGGACCCACAACCTGGTGTATCCCTTCTCTCAAAACCCAGAGGGGGAGATTTCACAGTCCCACCCAACAGGAATTCATTACAACTTTTTTACAAATTAAGTTATATCCCACTTCTAAGTATCTTTATTTCCACTCAGTCGTACCTATCATCTGTCTTTGTCTTTGCCCCAGCAGTCAATATTACTGTTGTTATAAAATTAATTCTAAGTATATTTTTCATTTGAGGCCAAATTTAAGTGATTTGGTGTATTGACCTATGCAATTGCACAGTTTTCTCACTTCTGCTTTTTTTTTTTTAATTTTTTGTGTCTGAATCACCTTTTGCCATTCAACTTCGAAAGGCTTAACTCAAGTTGACTTTTGCCAGTTCTATACTTCGCAATCTCAGAGCTGTCTTCACTGAGATGTTCTTTTTTTGCCCATTCCCTGTATCTGCAGTTACTCTCAGCCCTCTTTCTGATGTGATTATTCAGCCAGTTTGATCTGGAACTCCATCACAAAATTTTCCCCCTTTACTAGTGTGCACATTTCACACAGTCTTTGCATCTTTGAATTAAGAGAACTTCCAGCCAGCTTTGCCTTTGATACCCTGAGCTGACTTCAGTAACCAGCCTGGTAGTGTGCCTATTTGAAATGAAGAACCTGTGGGCAGGGTAGTCACCAAGAACACCTTGATTATGTCAGCAAAATACTGTTCTTTGGCTAACATTTTTTCTGCTAACAATTCTTTTCAGCACACCTTACTAATACATTGTATTGCTACTACTCATTCTGTTAGTACTTACTTTTGTTCCCCTCTGCACTGTGCTAGGATGACTTGCTCTTAGTTTCAGACTTATACCTTTATTTAATATAAATAAAATTAGTCCACTGCTATTCATCCAGGACTCCTTTCTAGAATCTCAGTACTTACTAAACCAAAGTCTAAAATAAAATCCATTTTATTGGTTTACTGACTACTTGGTGATAAATGTTCTGTGTTCCTAATTCAGAGTGCATAATTGTCACTTGGAAAGCATTTGCTTCCCAAGCTATATTTAAGAAACTAAAGGCCCACAGTTCCATGGGGTATTTATGTCTCTAACAACAGAGGTTTTTATTCACATCCAAACTTGTTATTCTTCTCTAACCCCACTTTTCTTCCTCTGCCTTGCTACAATATTCAGTCAGAGAACTTTGTCAGTGGGTTCACTCAAGAGTAGAATGACCATGAGAATGATGTCTGGCCTCAGGCATACAGTACAATTTAAAAAATGTGGGGGTTTTTAATTGGAATAAATAAAAGTGTCCACAAAATGGTTTGAAGCAGCTGTTTTACTTTAGTCAAAAACCTTCTAGCTTTTCAGCCTTTGGACCAAGGAACACAAGATGTCTCTGTTTAAGTTACTAATCCAGCAACTCAGTTCTCATTTATGCTGAGTCCCTGCCTTTCTAGCTGGTGTCTAAAGGCACTGCACTGCTAAAACGAATTGAAGTGTTTGACAATAATTTTAGAACTTTAGATCTGAAAGCTTTGCCAAAGCTTATCCACAAAGTCTAACCAGAGCCTTTCTACTCCACTTTCACAAACACTGAAGTGAGGTAAATAATGATTTCCAAAGTGAATATCCCATGAGCAAACATTGTACTCTTACCTTCCCCTAGCTGCAGAGCAGGGTCCATGAGCTCCATCATATACTCCACATTTAGAAGGACTTCAGTCAAGTTGCTGCGGGCCAACACATACATGAGCACGGGGAGGAAGTCATCTGCACCATATGGCTTCCCTGAACAAAGAGAAACACAGAATGGTCCTAAAAACTCACCATAAAAACATATTCCAACATAACAGTGACAACTTCTCACCCAACACATCCTTTGCAGACTTTGGCTTACATTATTACCTGAAGAGTTAAAGCTCGAAATCATCAGCAAAGAAAAATGCTGAAAAGGAGAAAGATCACTTCAAGCCTAAAATATGAGCTTGAAAATTTTAGTGAGCTCCATTTCTGCCATTCTGTAATAACTGGAGAAAGAGAGACTTCAACTTCATTGGTCACAGACGTGGCAATTTTTGAAGAGTGCAAAGGCTTTTATCTTGTCACTCTGATTTGACACTGACATCCAGACTGCAATTCAAGTTGGCAATATTAGCAGGGAAGTTGTCTATATGCATTAGGGGTATTTATTCTCTTAGGTTTACACTATGTGTGGGAACCAAATCCAGAAAATAGAATTTGAGACAGTGGCTTTTAGGACTGAAGACTTCTGTGTTTGTGTTCCTTCAGAAGGCAAAACATCACACTATGTGTTCCTAATTAAAACAGTGTCCCAAGAGGGAAATCTAGGATCTAAGAGGAATCATCTTTCTAGCCATGGCATCTAGCTAGGAAAACAAAAAGCCTTTCACATTGGACTTAGGCTAGCTTTTGAAATTGGTGGGCAGCAGGTGCTCAAGATTTCTGGTGCTTAAAATGTATCAGCAAAGTCAACAAAGTGATCTAATGTGTAATCTGTAAGAGCTTCTTGGGGTCTCTGAGGACAAAAAGTCATGCATGTTAACAGTCATCATTATAAATAATTATTACCTAAAATAGAATCCGAACTGAAGCTTCGCTGCATAAATCACAAAGAACAGAAGGATAACTTTTCTCCTTTGAAAGATGCTTTCACTTTCCACCGACGTGTCATAAATTCATCATGGAAAACCCATAATTGCAAGTTTCTTAACAGGCCTGTCTTCCCAACATTCAGATTTGACCATTCCTCTCAACCTAATCGCAAAGTGCTTTCATTCTGAATGTCTTTCCTCAGACTGTGGGCAGATTTTCTCACCTGTGCATTTGGATGTGTTGGTTTCATGGGCCATGTGTGCCTCACTTGAGAACTGCTTCCCTCACCTCAAAGAGTCAAAGCTACCCTTGATATAGCTCTGGTGAAATTAATGCTCTAGCCATTTTTGTCCAATAGTACACATGCTCTTCCATGGTAGGGCAGAAATTCCTGTTTCTCAAATGTTCCCACTGACTTATTTCAAATTTTTGCCATGAGTCAGGTTTCTTTTTTTGTCATTCATAGCTGACGCAGATTCTCCACTGGCAAAGAAAAATATTCTTCTGAAGCCTCAAATAAACATGAGCTTACCCCCTGATTAAAAAAAAAAAAAAAAGTATGGTTTTGAAATAAACCCAGTAATATATCTAGTGGACAGAGAGTTGATCCAGTTAAAACAAAGTGTTAGAGAATGAGAGATTGTCAGAGCTGTAACTCAGTCTCTTTCTGACAGAGCCCACACATGCCACAACATAGACAATTTATTTTATGAAAGCTGGATTAATGCTTTCAATTCTAATTGCTTTATTATGGCTGCCTTTAGTTAAAAGAAATAGCCTTCAGTCTTCGATCAAACTATAAATGGACTTCATTGTTCCATTAACATCTAGATGGACATTTTGTTTGTCTGTTGCTGCCTTGGCTTATGCCTCTGTGAAAGGTTTAGCTCTGTGAAGGGTCCAATTCATTACTGTCATATACATTACCTTAATACAAGCAGCTTAGTATTACAGCTATTTAATATTTTCCAGGAAAAAAAAAGAAAAAAGGTAACACAACTGAGACATGAAAATGTAATAGAAAAACCACACAGAGAAAAGCCCTATTCTCCTTTTGATCCAAGTAAATTAGAGGCCAAGAAAGTCAGTTCTGTATAAAACTAGTATAAAGGAAGATGAAATACCAAAGATTTGTAGGCTATTTTTCCCTGCTCTAAAAACATTTTCTTTATGATATAGTAGTTACAGACCAGTGGCACGGATAGAGTGATTCTAATTTCCTAAATGCCAAGGGACTTTCAGTGCAACACCAATAGCAGAATTTTCCCTACTACTTCTCTTTTATGACCAATTCATATTGTGTCTACTAGGGCATTCAAGAAAGTTGCTACTTCACAATATAAATTCCTATCCACTGGGAAAAAAACCCCAAACCAAAAAAACCCTAGGGTTTTGTTTTGTTTTGTTTGTTTGTTTGTTGTGGGGTTTTTTTTAAATATCACCAAAGGAGATCACCAAGCAGACAATGGACTGACCAACTAATGAAAGTGGAAACAGCAACTTGAAACTAAACAACTCCATGTTCCCATTCATCAACTTTTAGTGTCAGCGGAAGTGAAAGTTAGAGGACAATTTTCAAGAACTCCTACAGAATCTCTCTATTTCTTTTTTGTTGGCTGAGAAGTGGTTGTATGTATAAAAAGGCATGGAGTCAATTATTTTTCATTGCTTTCTATTCCATTTCTACAAGCTAATTTAGATGCTTTGCCCACCGGTCCTTGTTATAAACTTTTCTCAACTTTAAGATTTCATAGGAATATTATTGGACTTTCAGCTGTTCATATGGCTTCGGTATGAAAATCTGATGCACTGTTTCTTTTTGAATAATAAACGCAGAGTAGGGATGTCTGACTGCAATAATGGAAAGAGAACACATTCTCCATATGCTGCATGCTCACAGCCTGCATAAATTACTAGACATCACCTTAATCCACTTGTGGATATACAATGCCTGATTCTTAAATATCCACATCTGTAGCTAAAGCTGAAGTCAGCAGGAGCAGAATATGTCAACAAGAGAAATCAAAACTAGTCATCAAGGATCTAGCTCTGACTCCATGTGTTGCCACAAACTTTCAGTGTTGCCAACGGCAGGTCAGGCACAGTATATTGCACCCACTCCTTGTAGGCTTTGCAACAGCTTCTCTCCACTGACTGCTCGTGGAACCGAGGACAGGTGCCTGAGAGGGCAGGATTCTGAGTGTCCCCTTCTTCTGCTGGCCCTGGATGTCACAGCAGGCACTGGAACTAGCTTTGACATGTACAGCCATCAGACTAAGCATGGCCCTGAGATGCTCTGTATCTCAGTCTATCTGTGGAGTTAATAGGTACTGTCAGCAACTCAAATATGTCCCAAGGCAGGAGACCACAAAGATATATGAAATAGAGCCTGTGAACCAAGATACTTGGAAGGTTGGTGCTGCTCAGCGTTGTGTAACCCACATGCTTCCTGTCCCATGAGAAGCACCAGGGCACTAACCAGGGTCCATCTGGGAGCTGCAGTGGGGATGTTCTTTGCAGGCTGATGCCTCCTCAGCTCTACTTTCAGTCTGGGCTGAGGCAAATTCCTAGACCTGTGTGGCTTGCTCCATCTGTGGTCTCTCACAGAGGGGTATTTTTGCAGATGACAGAGTTAAATCTAGCTCTTGACCCTGCCACGGGTCTCAGTCACAATGGAACTGAACTTACTTATTCAAGGTGGTGGTGTCCTACTCCAGATATGACTTGTTTGTTTTATTTTCCCTTCTTCCCTACAGGGTCAGGAAATGTTCATTTCATAAATATCTCTAAGAAGCTTAAAATAAGCCTTCTCTTCTGCCACAAACTCATCCTATTATGTTCATAGCAAAGCAAATACAACGCCAGCTCCTGGCTGGGATGCAGCACTTGAATAGACGGGTATTAATTAAATACACGATTTAAACCAACTGGAATTCTGCCCAAGCCTCCATAAAGAAATTACAGACTATTTTAGCACATTCATGCATTTCTTTTCCCTCTGTATATATTCTGAAAACCAGCAGACAGTGATGACGTCTGCACCTTGCTCTAATATTTTACGAACGCTGGCATGATGTCTAGCAGCAGATCTCCAGGAAATATGGATTTTAGCCTCAGTTTATAGCTGGGAAACCTGAGGTACAGAAAGATTAAGAGAGATTTGTTCAAGATCATAAGAAAGATTGTAACTATCCTTCCACTTCCTTCCACTGCCCTTCCTAGCATTTTACTGTCTCTTGTCTATCTCATACTACTTAGCAAGGTTTGATTTATGGTATAGTTGAATTAAAATAGTTAATAGATGCAGACAGCATTAATTTAGAGATCAGAGGAATTTGTTCCCCATGAAAAATTTGAACTGGCTCTTTGATTCAAATGTAGAAATTGTACTAGCTAGCAAAAAACCCAAAATCTCTAGTCCATCAGTCTTCATTAATAGTAACTTAAATCAAGCCTCTTCCTCCCAAAGATATCAAAGTAAAACTGTTACGCGTAGCTTTATTTTCCTTCTCAGAAGTGTAATGTGATAATAAACCATGTAGTGGGATTGCTCTGACTTACTTTTAGGAGCTTCTAGCATGGGTTCTGCACTGGCTGCTGAAGTTTTTGAGTCCAGTTTCCTTTTCACAAATCTCACCTGTCCCACTGAAGACACACATGACTTTGTCAACTGCAGAGCCATACAGGAGTGCATAAGAGCAGCCAATAGCTGTCTGTTTAATTCAATAGTGGGTGACAAACTTCCTTCTAAAAGCTAAGGAAGAGAAATATTCCAATGGAATATAGGTCCTATCTGTCCACTTTTCCCAAAATTACATTATATAGTGGCCATGCAAAACTATGCAACAGAAATTATTCAATCAGATGTTTTAGGGCCAGTCACCTAGCCAATTCCATCACTAGTACAGAATTGCTTTTGAACTACATACTCCAGCTCCCTATGCAGTTCAAAGATAGTCCAAAAATGAAGCTTCATAATCTTAGGTAGTTCACAAGTTAAAAATGTTGCAGTAAGAAAATTGTACCTCTATTCGTTCTTTTTGAAATACCTTAGAAAGCAGTCTGCCCATCTTTCAAACTTCCAACTTAAACTTAGAGCTTTTCCATCCCTAATATTCCTCATTGATGAATGAGGAATTTGGCTTGTTTGTCTCAGAGGTTTTTTTCACAAACCAATGCCTATTGCTGCTCTAATTTTGTTTTTCCATCTTTTGTCTTCCACAGTGTGGCAGCTCCCAGGAAGCACATGGCCTGGTGCTCCAGGCACACCACTGCCAGTATACAGCACACATACTGCAGATTTGGATCTTGTTTCTCACTCTACAAGTGTCACTTGTGGTTTTGATGAAAAGCAGAGATTCTCTTTCTACTTATACCACACAATTTACCTTTAATATTTTGTCTGAGTAAAGGTATTTCTGAAAGATATGTAACAAGTGTTTTTTCTACATAAGATGATAGTGCTTCTACATAAATCAGCTATGTGCCCAACTGTCCCTATGGGTATTGTGGCATGCCTTCCAAATGTAGGAGCAGCAGGATTCCTGCCTATTACTTTTTTCTAGTGCACAGACAAAATAATGCCAAAAAAAAAAATGCCAGCCATTTTATGGGTGGTGGCTTTCCAAGCTCTTTTTTTTCCTGCTTGTTAAATGCATTTTATTCTTACCAACCATTCCTAGTATTTTTAGCAGGCAGGTTAGGTATTTTTAGGTTGTAGATTACATTCTTGGATGCATATGTTGCTGTTATTTAAGTTTGTATATAAGCTGGAGAAGCTCAGTGAGACACCTCAATACTATCATAATTGTCCCTTTGTGAAGGATTCACTTACTAATATCACTGCCTACACAGGACATATGAGCATCTGAACCAGTACCCCTACATTCCTTTTATAGCCAGTAACAAAGTAATGAATATTGTCACTGGAGTTTGCCTTGAGTCATCTCACTCTAACGCAGAAACCTATATCTAGCCAGATGAATCACCCAAACTCCATCAACTGATTTCCCTAAGTACATAATGAGAAGCTGGGCACCATACCCATCTGTGGCCACCTACAGTTACATGTAACTACAGATGAGTCCTGTATCAACTCTATTTTGTAGTTGTACTCAGTGGTCTGTTGGGAGAAAGGTGTATTGACAAAGACTGAACTTGCCTTCCTAATTCCTTGTGATGAATCAGATCCACAAGTCGATTACCTTCAACCTGAGGAAGAGATGGTAGTTTAAAACAGCTGAGGATCTGACCCATTCAGTTCTTAGTCTTAAGTATCAGGGAGCTCAACCACAGCCAATTTATCAGCCAGATTTTGTCACATAGTATGAACTACAATCAAACCAAAGATGTCCTCCTTTCTTAAAATGTCTTGATATACATGGAGTCAGACAAGGCGGACTTCAACGTTTCATGACTCTTTCAGCAGTACCAAGATGGGCACTACCACAGGCACAGATGTTCCTGAACAAGCCTACCCTTAGTTTCAAGAAAACTTGATACCTCTTGGGACATCCTGGCCATACCAGGACTGCTGTACATGTGCCTCAAAATGTTCAAAAATTTGTGTTTTCATATGGATCTGAAAAAAAAAAGGTGCTTGATTTTGTGGTATTTGCACTTCAATTTGAGATATGGAACCATAATCTTAGGTCCGCTCATCCTATGGTCATCCTAAAGTGAATAAAGAGCGGACAAATTACAAATTAAAATAGACGACATAAGTAGTTACCATGTTATCAAACAGATAATTTTTCTGACAGAGGTAGACTGATTTCACTCCTGCAGCTCAGGGAATGATTAGTTTTGTGTTGCACCTACTCTGATCTTGGAAGAGGAAGGAACTTTCTAATTCAGCAGTGAGGAAAAGTAGCTAAAAGAAGAGGCTATTGCACAGGAAGCTGAGCATGGCCTCTGCTCTTCCTGTGTGAAGAGCACTGTGCAGCCTCATGGCTGGCTGAAAGCAAAAGAGGGCCTGTGCTGTTGCTCTTGAGATGGGCAGAGAGCAGGAGAATTCCTACCTGCTGAAATCTGGTGTGAGCAGCCCACAGCTGCTCTTCTGCACACCACAGGCAGGAAACCCCTGCCAGAGAAATATTTCAGATTTCTGAATACTTGTCTTTACCAGGTGGAAAATGAAAATGATCTGGGTTCAGTTTTTTTTGTGGAAGAAGTTTCACACATTTCACTCCTAAGTGGGACTACATGGCGTTTCCAATCTCTCCAAGTCCACTGTTTTCCAGGAGTTAGACTATAGCATCCTTCTCCCCTTAACCTCTGTTTTCTGGTCTGAATTCATTGGGGTATATTTCTATAGTTCCAGGACAATTGTCATCTGACCAGGCCCTGATATGGATCACTGATCATATATAAGGGGGAGGGAACTGGATGCCTAGGGTTGAAATCAGCTTCTGACCTACACCCTGTCGGCAGTAGTACTCATCATGAGAAAACAACTGAGCTGGCCAAAATTAAGCACTTCAGTTGGCATAGCAAACCACAATGAAATCATCTGACTTCATAAATGTTAATCTTTTAATGTAGGAGTTTTTGAATTATGTCCCTGACCCCCAATTTTTGTTACATAAAATAACACAACAGTATTTCCTTCAATAGAGAAATTCCAGCCCTGAGCTAAGGTGCGACATATACATAACACACCACCAGCATCAGAAGGAGACCACGTCTCCTACATGGGTTTTAATGAGGCTTGCAAGTCCTTGATATATTCTAAATTTATTCTCAAACTTAACACAACTGTTTTAACACATTTACAGCAAATTTCCCTGCATATGTCCACAATACCTAAGGACAGTGAGAGGTCCTGCCCACCCTGCAGCTAAGGCTCAGCCCTGGGGTGGCTTCTTCCTCTGCTGTTAATGTGTCTAGCTTGGTCATTGATCCTTGCTGCTTACTATCCGAGGGATGACCTTGAGGTGAGGCCCAGCAGGGACATATGTATGTATGAGTGCTGCAAGTGTTGCCAGTACTAAATAAAGCAGAACAGCTAAAAGCACCTTTGGAGATTGTGAGTTCTTGAACAACCACAGGTTATTGCAAATTGATACCTGGCTTCTCTCCAAATTTGTGCGTGGCTGGTCATCAGCTCACCCGTATACAAAAACAGCTTTTGAACTGGCAAGGCAGATTGCTGGAGGGAGGGACTTCTGGTCTATCTGCAAAGATGCATCCTGTCTGCAGGCCAATGGTTGAATGTGTGCAGCAGTGGTTGGCCTGAAGCCCAAGTTATGTTTATACTCAGAGCACATACTTCCTCACACTGAAGAAACAGTGGCTTTTGGAATTCACTTAGAGCGTCAGGAATTAGTAACAAACAGTACCAGCATCCTGCGTCTCCTCCTCAAATTAGGCAAAACTTTGTAAAGGCCAAACCAAGAGACTATTCCCAAAGGCCCATTCCTAGAATTTACCATTACTCTGCTATAAGCTGGGACAGAGCCCTGAGGATGTATGGAGACCTGCGCAAAAAGGACATACATAACACACACACTTACAGGTATCTGGGTTTTGGAGTTATGGAGCTTAATCAGGTAACATCTTATACCTGTTATTAGTGCAGAGAACTTCACAGTTACGTGGCATCCCATTCTGAAAACAACCTGTGGACAGCTGATGCCAAACACATCAACCACCACTACTACCTCCAATGTGAATATTACCACACCAGCTGTATCATAAACCCTGTTCCTTTGATACATGGAGAAGGACCTGTGAGGGATACCATTTCAGTAGAAGCACTGTACCTGGGTTTCCCTGAGCCATGGAATCATAGATGAGTTTGCAGGTTTTCAGCAAGATGGAAATTTTCTTTTCTGGGGAGTAGGTCTTGTGCATGGTTGTGAACTTGTGAAGAATCTTTTCCATCACAACTGTTTCAGGCACACTGGTTGTGATGCCTAGGTCAGTGGTAGTTGTGTTTTGTATCACAAGTTGGTTCTCTTTCAGCTGCTGTAAGGATCCATCTTTGTTGTGTATTTCTTTTAACGAAGAATTAATTGCTTCCTTCAGAGGTTTCAGGACACATTTATATAAAGCTGTCTCAGCAATCACTTCTGCATAGAGAAGGGAGAACACAAAAGCACATAACAAATAATCAACGCAGTCTTACAGGTGCAAGTAAAAGTCCTAAGGTAGCATGTGGTTGGTTATTTGACCACTACTGCATAGCTGTGAGCAGGGAACAGAAATTATATCCCAGAAAGTAAACATTTCATTACCAACACCCTCCAGAAGTCCTAGATGGGCTTGACATGAACATCAGTGGTCTCTGCCACTGGAGTTGTAGAAGACCATCTGCTACCAGCAGTCTCTGCTCTCTCTGCCTGAATTCTGGCTGACCAGCATGACACTATCAGGCAGCAGGAAAGCCAGCTCTGGGGAGAGATGAGGAACCTCACCTAACTGTGCTTCTTTTCCAAGCCCTACCCTTACAGATGTTCAGGTGAGATTCATTTGATTTCCCTCTCCCTCTGACCTGTTTGAGATATTCACTTTGGGATGAAATTAATTGTATCTTCAAAGCACCCCTTCTCCTCAGTGACTGAAAAGGGCCTGTAGCCACCAGCTCAGAGACACCAGCATCTGGTCAGAAGTTTCTTTACTGCTCAGTGACTTAAAATTGCTCATACTTAAGACAGCTCTTATGCCACCCGTGGATGTGGAAATAGTATTTATGGGTTGAGTGTTTGATTAATATTTAGCAGGAGACAAAAGACAAAAGGAAGCATGAGAAACTGTGAGAAATTCTTGTCTGACTTCTAGAAACCAGAGGTAGAGCTAGAGGGACTGCAAGAGATCTTCTTGTCCCCCCTGCACTGAGACAAGAAGGGCATTGGCAAAAGAGTTGATATGCTCAGGCAGTAAGGAATGAAGCAGAGGGCAGTAAATTTATGTATGCAAAATTTTAAAGAATCCAGAGAATCAATCAGCCTGAAGCAGGACAAATTCAAGTGGCAAATTTTCCATAGTGGGAATCCCTGTTCTCCACAGAAGACGCTCCTCCTGAGGTTGACTTGGCCTCATCATCTTGATAAGGAACTGTCAGTGAACAGAGCTAGACCCAGCCAGGCATGTCCATGGGAAGGTGGTGGGATATTTGTACACATGCATCTCTACCAAGAATAAGAAGGACACTTCTTTCTGCCTCCTCTCCACCTTCAAAAACCAAGATTCAAGACATACTGCTCTATGCTGGCACCCCCTCTGCCTCGAAGAAAGAGGTTATTGGGAAAAAAATGGCAGGTGTTACATAAGGTGTGTGAGTAGTGAAATTGTAGGTCCCCTCTCCTAGCTATAGCAAGGGGCTGGTAGAGGGTCTGTTCTGCTGGGGAGTCTGCAGGATCACGTAAAGCCTTTGCTGAATGAGAAAGAAATCAGCAGGGCCTGCTGAGACTGGCAGTGCACTTTCAGAAACTTGAAACTTTTGCTTAAGAATCTGAGAACCAGTGTAGAGCTATTTATGGACTCCTAAGTCAGCTTAAAACAAGCTGGGAGCTGGGAGACCCGGAACATGGTCAACCACAGAAATGACCAGGGATTCCAGTAAATTCTGAAGCTCCAGCAGGAGCTAAGGCGGGACCCAGCTAAGTAGTGAGCATGCACACTTTTTCTGGCTGTACAGCTTTGACTGGGGTAAAAAATCCTACAACTCTTTGTATATTCATGTACATGGATGTACATTAAACAGACCAGTCCAATCCTTAGCAAGGAGGGAAGCAGCACATTACTCCCTCACAGGATACAAATGAGAAGCAATGAAATACCTGTAAACTGTTAAAAATAGGCAAATTATGTCTGTGGCAAAGAGACGAATGCTGCATTTTGGAGCCAGCAGTAGTCTTGCAGCGGGCAGCACTTCCACACCTCTGAGCTCTGAGGAGCACAGGGCGGAATCAAGTGATTGCTCCAACCTGCCAGTCAAAATCATCATAGTCTTGTCCCTCCCTATGAGACAGTGACTGACCCCTAATCTGCCTGTCACATGGAGGGAGTTCTCCATCCTCACAGCAGAGCAGTCAATGTGGAAGGTCATGGGGAATGCAGCTGTGGAGGGGGAAGTTGGCCTTTTGTGTTTCCAGTGAACTCTGTGCGCTCGCCTACACAGACTCGTATTTGTATGAGTGTGTAAACATATACACATACATGTATGTCTCTCTCACACACATGGACACACATCTCTTCTGCCTAAACTTTTCCCTTCAAAACATTCATAATGAGTTTTTCCCCCTCATTTATCTCTAGGTTTTAGAGCTGTTCCTCCAAGTGCTGGCAACCACAGAGTAGAGTTCAATTCATACCCCTCAGCTTTTAAGAGATGGTTTATAGTTTTGTAAAGCAGAACCTGTGTCTGCATAATCCTGTCTTCCTCCTCACCTTCCCAAATCATGCCCAGGGATGAATAAACCACAGTCACCTACCTAACTGTTCCTCAGTGTAGGAGGCTGAGTCTATCAGAGATTTCAACTCAGTGCTCTGCACTAAGTAACTCTTCAGCTGCGTCATCATCAGCCGCATTTCTTGTAGCATCTCTGTGCTGGAGCTCTGCTTTGCCATCATCTCTAAACTGTACACTCTGTAGTCCCGCACCAGGTTGCCAAAGTACGAATCCTTGTCCTGTGCCAGTTCCACAATCTTCTTCTGCAGCTTCCTGTCACTAGACAAAAAGACTGTGAAGACGTTGGACAGGTTCACAAAGGACAGCCTGTTCTTGGCCTTGGCCAAGATAATGGAGTGTGTCTTTTTACCAGATGAACTACTCAGCATCTCCATGTCATCCTCGGTGCTGCTGGTGGAGTAGGAGTCTGGTTCAGATGCTGACGCCTGAGCTGTTGTGCTGCCTCCCACATCCTCCAGGGACAAGTGCAAACCTTTCAGTTCAGCTGAGCTGACAGACTTGTGGCCATGTTCTGGTTCAGTCTTGGTGTGTGTGCAAGTGGCACCACCTGCCACTGTAGCTGGGCTGTCCTTGCACACAGCTTGAGCTGTGGCCGTGGCCGTCTCTGCCACTGTTCTTGGCTTCAGCTGGCTGGAACTTTGGATCCGTGGTACCTGGGAAAGCCTCTTCCTTCTCGGTGGTGGGATGGGAGGTGGCTTTGCTTTCTCAGCGGCACTAATTTGTATCTCAGGCATGTTGTCCTTCTTCTCTGCAGGTTCTGGCTTCATCTCCTGAAACTGTGATACAGCCCTTTTGGGAACCTCCCCAGGCATTCCTACAGCCTTTTTGCACAGCAACCTTTTATCTCTGCTCTCTGTACTTGTATCTTGTTTTTCTTCTGTCCCTTCCCCTTTCAGCGTTTCACAACTTTCAGGCTTACCCGCACAGCTCTCCTCCGAGGTCCTCTCACACAGCCGCCTCCGTGGGGGGACAGAGGGCTGGGAGCCCTTCCTGGGGCTCACTGCCGAGGGCTCACTGGCAAAGCAGCTCTGCTTCCTTTCTTCTTTATTGCCACCGCCCTCAGTTTTCACTTCCTCTATGCTCTTTCCTAGTGGCTTAAGAAACAGCTTGTTTTCTTCACTAGCAGTCATAGGATCCTGTGGGAGCTTCAGAGAAGATTTCTGAACCAGAGTGTGAGAAGGTGGAGGTGGAGGGGGCCGGCGGGGAGACCTCCTTTCAGTGATCATGGTGGCAGGCGGGAGATCAACACTCACAGCTTGGCTTTTAGGAGGAGGTACATCTGAAGGAAAAAGATTACTGCACTCTTCTATAAAAATAGGATTCACGAACCACAGCCTGTCATTTCCTATTGACAGCTCAATTTCACATGAGCAGTGGTTTGTGCTACTTGCAAAACACTGGGTAGATCTTGAACTGTCTGGGTCTTTTGCAGGGTGGGAAAACTCTTCTCTTCTTCTGTGGTTTAAGTAGGAATCCCAAAAATCTGACAAAAAAAAAAAAAAAGACAACTGAAAGAAAAGAAGAATGAAAAAATGTTCTGAGAGAATTTTAGCTGCTAATGATATGTAGAAGACCTACTTTTTGTTAAAAGAAATGGTATATAAGTTTTCAAACCTCTGCACAAGACAATGTGAAGAAAGGGTTGCCTGTTTTATATGCACGAGATGCTTAAAACCAGGGGATAAGCTCAGAAGCTTCACCAGAATCCTCTTTCTTATCAGTTTTAAGACACCTAGTGAAAACTATTAATGCTGTTCAGCATTTTCAGTGTGAGCAGGAAGATACAAGTAACAAATACAAATTATTGTGAAAAGGGATCTGTGGCTTATTCAGTGATCATTGCTCTTTAAATAGTTGCGGATACCTGAGGTGAGGATGTAAAGACCCCAAGTGAGTTCTGTCTCCCTCTTGCTCACCATGGGAAGGTGCAGGTCTGAGCTATACAGCCTGGATCTAACATGCATCAGGAGCACAACAGATGAAGGTGACTATACTATGCAGCAAGCTCATGTGGCAGAGTCTGTTCCACACAGAGGTCTGATCCTTCTTTGCAGTGCAACCAGTCCAGAAACCTATAATTTTAAACACCTTCCCCCGAATAAAATTACCATTAAAGTCTGTAGGTCTGGATGACAATTATCTATAGCCATGCCCACTCTGTTTTGCACCTGACGGCAGAGAGAAAAGATGATGCCAAAGACTGTACACAGAAAGGAGGTATGATGAAGGACTAAGGAATAGTTAAGTACTTCAGTGCCATCAACTGTTACTGGAAAAGAAAGATGGGGTTTCAGATGAAGGTAGTCATTTCTGTATGTCAGAAATCTCTTATTAGAATTTACCTTTGAATAACTGTTTTTAAAAAATTACAAAGGATTTGTACATCTTTTGAATAGTATTCAGTATCACTTTTCATCTTTTTCCCTTCCTCAGAGGTGAGGTTTCAAACCTATATGCCTTACAAGCCTGATTGCTTTCAAGCACTCCTAAAGCTGCTAATCCAGGGTCCACTACTGGCAGCATCAGGAAACAGGATCCAGCAAACCCCATGTGTTCTTACCAAGGAAAAGGGTATAAACCTCTGAGTATATGCATTGGGTGAGGACTGTACAGATGCCCACAGATTTAGGGACAAGGAGAAGACAGGAAATCCTGGAAACATGAAGATGAAGTTTACTAAATAACTATTTCAGCAGGCTTGGTCCCTGGACACAGAGCTGACACTGACAGCACACACTTCTGGGTGGATTTTGGGGGACGCAAGGAGGGCTGCCACATAATGCTTGAACCCCGACTTGTGCTTGGTGTTAGGCCTGTCTCACTGCCAAAACATCACATATTGGGCCCAAGAGGGGATGAATGGGGCTGCACACACGTGGAATGACACTCAGTGCTGAGTACAGGGTACAGCTCTCATGTCAAGAGGTAAACTAAAAGGCAGTCCATTTCCATCAGGATAAAACTGCCAATTTATCTTCTTGCAGCCTAGGCCAGTGTCCATGGCAAATTCAGCTTTATAAGCATGTCAGTGTGTTTTCTTAGGATGGTTGACATTAGAACAGCTTTATTCTCAGACTTCCTATCATGAGAATGAGAAGAAAGAAACTTAAAATAAAAGTGTTGCCAGGAACAACAGCACTCTTGACAGCAGAATTCAGAAGTAGACATACAGATGCAACTGCGCATACTGGCATCACTCTGCCAACCCCCTCACATCTGAGATTGTCTGAGGTAGCATTTTCCTTAAAAGTTCTGACTCTACTGGGTATCAGCAAATGACAGACAGTGGAAGTTGCTTGTTTAAGTGAAAATATAACGCTGTGAAGTCTCATGGACTGAGGAAATGGTGAGTAAACCAACCCACAAAAGGGAAGTTGGTTATTTTTCTCAGTAGTGGCCACGATAAGACACTGATAAAAATGCAATGCTCCACTCAGACTGAGAAGGACCACATGAGGTGGTCCTACCAAGAATTACACGGCTGCTTCAGAGTAGGTGTTTCCCAGCACAGACACACTATCTCATACAGCAGTGAAGGCCATTTGATCATTTTCCATTGCTGCCCTGGCTCTTCCCGTAGCTTACACCCTGGGCAGGACAACTAAGGAGTTCTTTGAGTCTTTGGCATGTCTGTGATGGCATGTGCTCTTTTTGTGCAGTGCAATCATGCTAATTCTTCTGCTAAAATGCCCTCTGTACCAGCAAGGTCAGGACTAGAGGGCCTGGAGTACATCCTCTTTGACAATATGCAGAACAGTCAGATCCTCTGTGGAACAATTCAGCTTGCAGTAAGATATTTTACTTTTACCCCCTTGAAACACGTATCACTTTGAAATAAATAAAAAGCAACATATGAGAATTTCAGACAGTGCTATCTTTCCTTCAGGAGTGCTACTTTGGTCAGCACTTGTTGTTTGTGTACTCATTTGTACCCACACAATTTTGTTCCAGGACGCAGTGAACGGCATTACTCAGTAGCTGAGCCTGTTTGACTTTCCTAAGACAGCACGGCACTCCAGGAAGCTAGCACTGTTTCCCAGGAAGACTGTACCCGACAACAGATTTTCTTCTGTTGCCAGAAACTTTCCCAGCATGAAATACCACATGACAAAAACAACCTCCAAGCATCACCACTTTTCTGACCACCAGTAGAGGAAAGAAGGAAGAAGACTACCACCAGAATTGCTTTGGTGCTTATGCTTTAACTAATCCTTCCTTTCATAAGTTGCTGGAAACTGTTGCCTGAATCAGCATATCCTCTGCTGGCTCAAATTAGGCATGATATACTTCCTACATTTTAATCCAGATTTTTAGACTTGTTACAATAAAATTAAGTTTGCTATTTGTAATCTCAAGTTGCAAAGTACCTTTCTTTGAGCAATAATATTCAAGAATGTTTTGACAAATTGGAACATACTCAAAAAAAAGGATGTTGAAAATGTTAGAGGCAAATCTGGTGGTCAAATTTAATGAAGTTGCCCGAACTGAAACCAAGTGGGGTATGCCCATGCCTTCTGGGAGGTATGACACAGAAGATCCAAAAATAGATCCCTTTAGTGAGCTAACTCTTCAACTTTCTCCTTTATTTGGCTGTTTTCAACACCTGAGGGAAAACTGAAAAGCAAAGGAGCATGAGAGAGGCTAACTGTAATAGCTGTCTCAAGTGGAGTGTGCTAAATGGAAAGGAATAGGAAGGAGACCTCCTTTAGTCAACAAAACTGCTTTTCCCATCTCTATGACTTTATACATCTTATCTAAAATTTGCTTGTTTGTTGCTGTCACTAAAAATAATGTTCCTTTTTGTATCTGATTAGTGCAAGGTGAGAGAACATGCTGGGATGATACACATTTCTCTACCAACTAGAAATCTTCCAAGAGGAAGCAGAAATATCAAAATTAAAAAACACCACACTTCCATCAGTATTGCTCCCACACATCAGAAGGGGAAATTGCAAAGGTGTTTTCCATATAGCTCAGATGCCAGCTATTTCTAGTGTGTTTAAGCTATCCTGAGAGACTGTGCCATGCTTTAGCTGTTGAAAGCCCCAGCTTTCACAGTAAGACTGTAGGTCCCACTCCCTGCACAGAGATCCAAGTGCAGGTTTTATGTCCACAGGGAAAAGTGGCCTCTTTTTCAGAGTCCTTTTATGAACTTGAAGAGTTCATAAAATCATAAAGTTCATAAATATCTTCCTCTTGCATTCAGATTTCCTCAGATATTCCAAAGACAATAGTTTATCTGTCTTCCAGTTGCATTATACCTGTGCAAGGCGCCGCTGTTCTCACAAGCCTGAGTGAAACTCTGGCTGCTTTGAGGGACTTACCTATCCCCAAACTAGAGATAATTTCAAGGTCTTGAAAGCTCCTGGCTTCTAATATTGCTTGTGGCAGCTTCAGGGTGAAGGGCAGCAAATCCCTGTAAAAAGAAACACAATGAAAAAACAGCAAAAAGATAAACTCCATAATGGTTAGGAACTCTAGATTTCACTTGGTTTTAGCGATTGGATTGGTTCACAATTTCAGCTCTGTTCTGCAAAGTCCCAGATGGTAAGGCATTATGAACATTGTTGCTGGCCTGGGTTGCTCTGATTTCACAGAAGATCACCAGCTTCTGTGGTGATGCTTCATGCCATAGCACTGACTTAATCACTATGTCTTGGCTTTGTTCTCTGAAAACGGCAAGAATGTCTCTCACCTCAGGGGAGGCCACAAAGGTTGAAATACCTTCCCATGCAAAGTTAGGTGTTGCAAATGGTAATTATTGTAATTAGAAAAGCCAATCTTTTCCGTGTGGAAAGGATTTGAAGTCCTTTTTCTTTCTGTTTACCCATCTCTCCCTAGTCTGCTTCCTCTTCTAAAAATCTGTGTAAGTTTAAGGCGCAGCAAGATACAGAGGGATTAGGGAAGGAAAACTCCTTCTGGGAAAAGGTAACCCCTAGGTGAAGGGACAGACAGTGACGAAGTGCTGTATGACACTAAAAAAACACATATATCCCTCTACTCTGAAGTATACCACTCAGATTTTTGACTGCTTGGTTTCTGGAAAGATGCTGTATTTTTACTGAAAAAAAGGCAGTTTCTCAGAGAATGTTAGTTGAGTTTCACTGAAACACACCCTAAGTCTCAAATAATTTAATGGAGCTCTTGGACTGGCAGTGAAGTGTTCATGTTTGCCTCTTGCCCAGTGACAATTTGCTAAACCTGTTCTTACCTCAATTCCCATTCTAACAAGAACGAGAAAAGCCAGTCCCCAAAAGATAGCAAGGAATGGTACAGGATCATTTAACACATTTAAAAGTTTAACAAAATGTTCTACAAGGTGAAAGAAACTATTACAGAAAAAGCTGGCCTTGTGAGCAGGAGGTCTCTGCTGCACAAATGTACACCTCAAAAATACACGACTGCAGACCCAGGGAGGCCCAATCTGTTGGCATAGGAATGCAGGGGGCCTATTTTTGCCCTTATTAAGAGATACAGACCTTGCTGATGTACTGTGTACTCCATTTGCACTGGTGCTCTGTGCAGCACTGAGCACTCTGTTGTCACATTGTTTGACATAAACTGATGTGATCTATGGCTTATTACTTTTTTCAAGGCAGATACCAGGTTTAAAAGAGGAAGAGGATCCACTGACCTTCTGCTTTCTTTGTTTTTTATTTTTATAGGCATAAATGGTTCCCTTCAATTTAATTTTTTTAGTAGAATAGTACATCTAAAAATCAGGAAATATTAAGACATTGCCCTAATAGAAAAAAATCTGGTTTTATTAATGAGGCAGCAGCTTGCAGACCAGCCACCAAGTCACCTGTTACCTACAGGTGTTATGATCTGAGGTAATCTATCCAGGCCAAACTTTCTTCCGAGAAGAAAAAGAAAGTCAGTCCTGATGAGCTATTTCCAGCTATTCATAGGCAATTTACTACATCCCCCAGAACAGGCCTCTCCACTCACCATCACAGAGAGCTCCTACAAGCTGCCAGCAAATGGATGTCAACGCCTTTTTATTACCTGCTTCTCTCAGAAAATTATTCCCTTTTTATCTTGTCTTTTGACAGTGACCTGGGAAACTGCATGAACCATCTGAGTGTGTATTTGACACCCAGAAATAACATCTGAAACTGGAACTAACAGAAGAGCTTTTCTTTCTTTCTTTTTGAGACTCTGTCTTAAGCCATGATTGTTTTTGCAGGAAAGCAGAAGTGACCATGTTTTCTCTCTCACCAGCTATTTGACTAGAAACGCCAAACTCAGTTTTGCATTTGGGCTCTTCTTTGCTTTGGTATGACAGAAATCTTTGTACAGGTCCAGAGTTTAATTTATGCCTGTTCTATAGGGTCTATACACATCTAGATGGCTAAATGTCTTTTAACCGATGAGGGTGAGACAGAGCATGGTCTCTTGCATGCAGGTAGGAGTTGTGGCCCAGCAGTGTTGATCTCAGCTGGCTGCAGAAGCAGCTCCCAAAATAGTGTGAATATGACTGTCTGGGCAAGCTGCAGCACACTGTAGATAGACTGTTCCACTGCATGACCTAACCAAGTGACTAACATGACTGCCTTGTAAACATATCCTGAATCTGTTTTTTCCTCTTAAAAGGAAATAACTACTTTAAGAGTCATCTAAGTTTATATAGGAGAGGTCAACAGTCTACATCCAACTCAAAACCAGGCCGGCTGCAGTAGTGATGGGGTAAGTAGGTTGTGCAGTGCACTTGGCACAAGGACAGAAATTAGAGGAGGCTGCAGGCACATAGGTTTAATTACACAGAGGGACTCATCAGCTGCTGTCAAACCTGTCTCTAATGAAAATTACTTTACAGATCTTTCCATCTCTGTGCCTATTATGTTTGGTATTTCTGTGCTGAGCAGACAAGCACTTTGTTTTATTTTTAAATTTTGGCTAAAGAACATGGGTTGTTTCAGGACTACTCTCCTTGACAGATTCCCCATAGTTGACTAAGCACTTTGTGTCTCCCACAGGCAACAGTCCACTAGTAGGTTTGCTAAGTCGCTACCAGCTGTGTGTGGATGCTTAAAACTGCTTTAAATAAATGGTTAATCCAGGCCCCTTTTTTCTTCCTGCCCTCCTAACCCCATTTCTGTGCCTCTGTCCTTTGTGTGTGCAGCCCTACAGACCTTTTCAGACAAAGCTTCCAGCTGCAGGGATAGCTGAGGTTATGGTGTACCTGGCTACAGACTGGGCGATAAGGCCCTGTTATAGACATTAGCATTGGATATTGCCTCCTGGTCTGGCAGATTAGAGGATACCAGAGGAAACAATGGGGTTTGTGCTGTGACTGCTTACTGGGGAAGGGCAATCCAGAGGGGAAAGCAAACCGACCATGCCATGGAAACAATAAATCCAACTCACCTACTGACACAGTAGAAGGCAACCAGTTTGAAGACATCCTCAAATACGAGGACAGATCCTTCCAGGTACAGGACTGGTGAAAAACAGAAAAGACTATGAAGAAGCATAAAGAACTGGCTTCAAATGCAATGAGGCTAAACGCAAGGAGATTCTGCAGGGAGACACTAAAGAAGAAAAAGCCTGGCTTTCTGAATAGTTAGCTCAAGATATCAGAGTATTCTGACACTAATAGAAACAATGGGAAGGAAAAAAACCCCTCAGGTCACAGCCAAAGGGTTTGTTACAAGCCCATCTGTCTCTAAGGATGTGCATATCTGCAGTACATATGGGGCTGACCTTGTGACTCTCCATGCTGGAATATCGTTTGGTCTGGATGGACAAAGTGCTTTGAAGAAAAAAAAAAAAGAAATTATTGTTTCATTACCATGTGTGTGGGCTCTGACCTGGGTCATGCAGACACTGTGAGCACAGCCTGTTTGTATCTCTCCTGTTTTCTCCCTCCCATTGTGTTATTCAGTGACTGCACTCTCCTTTAAGTGGCAAAATACAATCTATACCACATTGCAGAGTTTTCATGATGACCTCCTTTATAGTAGCATGCTATGGCATTGTGTAGCTCAAATCTCACATGTTATTATAAAGCTCTTGGCTGTTAAGCTAGAAAAAATTACACTGGACAGTGGAGAAAGTTTCACATTGACTGACAACCCAAGGCAGAGAGAAAGACTTGGATCTGCAGGAGAGACATGTTCATCTTTGCTTCAGCTTTTTAGTCTCACAAACTGTCTATGCCTGTTTGTACACACCACACCATCACAAACAGATACTGGTTGAGGAAATCCGTGGTGGGTCCTCAGAAATGCCCGCTTGCTGGTTGTAAAGAACTGGAGCCCCAGAGTCACACCGTTCACACCACAGGAGCATGCCAGGAGTCCCTGGGGAGCAGCATCAGCTCCCACCCCCATGGCAGTGCTCACAGATGCTATGCATCTTCCTTCATGGTGTTATCTAGGCCACAGTTCAGAGCTGTGGATGTGAAGCTCAGCCACTGTGACTCAGCTTCCTCAGCCAGCCATGATTCACAGCGCTGGGAAACGCATCAGGATCCTTGCCACGCCTGCCTAGTTGTTAGTCCCCTACAAAGCAGGGCCTCCAGCACCTGCAGGAGAGAAACATCCACCTGGCTCTCCTCTCCCTTGCCTCTGTGCAGTGGCTCTTGTTTTCCAGCCAGTAGATAATCCCACTGGAAGGAAATGCTCAAGATTGTCTCTTGTTCAGCTTCATAGCTCATTCCCCAAACAAGGCATTTCCTCCTTTTACTTCTCCCTTTGGCCTAGCCCAGGCCCAGCAGGTTGCTATTTTGAGCTGAATACACCAATGTAGGCATTTTTTTAAGAGACAAGGGCCATGTAATTCTCAGAAGTCATTCCTAACATCAGTTTATGTGGGATCAGCACGAACAGATTAACCTCAGTGTATGCACCGATACCCTACTGCTATATGGAGTTTAAAACATACTTCAAGCAAAACAATCCCTTTCCCTTACTTTTCTTTCACAACTGGAAAAATCATGTTTGGCAAGTTTTTTCTTTTTCCATAGTAAGAGTCATGTTTCAGTCACGGATTTTAATTAAACATCTACCATGAAAAATTCCTGTAGTTTGAAACGCATCTGCTTCGCAGTTCTGACACAGGAAACAAAATGAAGACAAAACCCAGTCCTGTTCTAGAGAATGAATTAAAACCCAAGAGTCTGAACTCACTCAAATCTCCGACAATTAAATAAAGCCCTTTGTAAAGATGCTGGTCTTAAGGGCATTTTTTTCTGTTAAAAACCACATGTTCACTTTGGCATCCTGAGTTGCAGGTGTCTGTAAGAGAGCAGGATGCACCTATACATGTTCACATACTTGGATTTGAACTACTGATTGTTTCTGTGCCAGGAAGCTATGCCATTTGGGAGCTTGAATGTTAGACAAAAAAAATATTAGTCTGAGCCCCTCCATGTCAGGAGTATGCACATACAAGTGCCTTGTCACTGTACAGCTACTTCTCCTCAAATATAGTTAAATAGCATAAAACATCACAAACCACCAGGAATTATATAGCTAAAGCAGATTAGGTACAAAAAGCTGCTGGAACCTAAGGACAGAAGTTTTCGGCAGGTGGTATATATAAATTGGACTGTGTCTGCTCTGAGAGGTCATAGGAGGTAACAAAACCAAGCATATTTCTCAGCAGGCTGGAATTCATCATACGGAGACCTGCAGCTCTCATGGGATATTTTTGGGCGGCCTGCGAACAAGAAAGAATAGATGGAAAAATAGTAAGAAGAGTGCTTTAGATGGGTCATTACTCAAGGTGCTAACACCAGCAGGACCAGTACTCAGCCCAAAATTTATTCTGAACAGTGGCAGCATCAAGCAGCCTGCACAGGTCTGGTGTGGCTGCTTGGACCCATTTGCAGCACAGCACCCATGAGGAAAGCCTCACAATCTCCTGGGAGGAACGTCTTCCTTGGGAAAAACCATAATACTTCTTACTTAATCTGTTTTTATCTAAACACCTGGTGACACTACTGATAAGTAGTGCTTTGCTGTTGGATGGCAGGTGATGGGTTTGGTACAGAAGAGTCTCTTGTGGGAATGGTTGTCATTCACTTGTGGAGACCGTCAAGGGGGTCCTGCTGCATGTTTCTTGTTCTTGGAAAGACACAGAAAATAGCAAGTTTGTACAGCTAAAAGGGCTCTGTTGACTGTTGGGGACAAAGTACCGCTCTCCCAGTGCCATTACTGCCCTCAAGGCACCCTGCTCTGAGAAGACAGTCAGGAAGAGGTGCTTTCCTCTGGCTGTGGATGTGTTGTGGGTAGCTAGGGGGACATTTCACTGCCATGAGCACTGCTACTCAGGGAGGGATCATGATGCTGCCATTTACAGGAACTCATGACTTTTGCAGAATCTACAAGCAGACATCTGCCAGGCTGCTGTAATTCTGCTGAAAACTGCAGAGACAAAAGTCACCTTTCTTGGGCTCATAAAACCAGACCCAGGGCACCTGAAGAGCAAGGAAATACTTACATCTCCCCATAACACTGGCAGAATGTCAACAATGTGATCAAAAGCAAGAGCAAAAATAGGCTGGGTTCGGTGAGCAAAACATATTGCCACAGCATATTAAGTTTTACCTGATATTTAGCAGCCCATAGAAAAATGTCACCTTCAGGAAATAAAAGGGGAAATGTGTAGATCAGTGGGCAATTTTGAGAAGTCTGAAACAAAGAGATAAGAATTAATTGATTTTTTTTTTTAAATGGGTGACAGAAGCATTAGCAACACGAGTTAGTGGTTCATTGTTGAGCATACTCTGTTTTTTGTGTCCTTTGTGCAACTCAGTAAGTGAACAGGACATGGCCAGGTTATGAACTGCTTTAAATATTTATGATTGTCTCATTTTTCCCTTTAAAACAGCAGCATGCTCTGAAGAGTGTAATTTTAAAGCACCAACTGGAGTCTGTATTCATGTTTCCTTTACTCTTTAGATCTCCCCATCATTTCTTCATCCAGATGCAGATGTCTTCGAGTCACACTGTCTCTGAGCCTTCCTTTCCTCTTTGATTTTTCCCCACAGAATTGTATTTGCTAGTCCTATTGTTCTGGTCACATGGACAAACCAACCCAATTTCCATCTTACTGCTTACATAGGCACATGGGATCCAATTATTTCAGCTTCTTCTCTAATGGCAATATTAGTCTTATTCACTGCTTCTGGTATCTATGTACTCTTTCAGAAACATCTGAATTCAAAGATATGAATTCCTTATTCTGCAGCCGTTATGTTGATAGAGGACTACTGAGAACACAACTATCCTCAGAAGTCCTGATTGGATGTTCTTCTGATGCTCTCATTTTTCCAGATTCTGGCAAATGTTAGATTTATCATCATGGATGTGATTCCACTTTTCTGTTTCTACTTTCAGATTATAAATCCATAGTCTCCTAACAAGAAATGTTTCCCTCCTTCAATATAAGTCCCTGGTTTGATACCACAATTGCCATGACCTCACTTGTACTGACCTTTGCAGTAAGCAGCATCGGACAGCTTTCCTGCTGTTCTGGCACCCTCAGCAAGTAAAGCTCACTGTGAAGACGGGAACGCTCCAAGGCAGAGGTTACCAACTTTACTACTCTCAGAAATCAACATTCCTAGCTGTTGCAGGTTAGCGGTTTCCTGCCCCTGCGGAATGAGTCCTGGGTGTAGCGACTGCAGTGGGTATAGGTATAGAGGCTGCAGTGTCTACTGTAGCCCCGGTGCTGAGGCTGTTGTGTCTATCATGATACACTGCGCTTGTCCTACCTGCCGTGCTTTACAGCAGCGCACAAGAGTGTGATGTAATTCCTTCACGTTATTTTTTCAGTGCTCCAGGCACATGTAAATCTCCTTCTGGCCCTTATTCATGGGCTTGGCTCATGATGGTATTAGGAGAAAGAGCTTTAGCTGGATGTTGCTAAAGAGGGAAATTTAGACTACATAGATAGAAGTCCTTAGTGTGTTTGTGGTACGTTTCTGCAACAGCTCTGTTTGTTTGGAAGTTCCTACTATCTATCCCTAACATTGTTTCTTGTGCTGTTTCTTGATGACCTTCTGGACGGTACTGTGTGGCCTTCAAGTGCTGTGTTCTTGTAAAACACTGTCACTGTTTATCCGTTTTCTTTTATCAAGGCCTTTTTTTTCATTCCATGATCTGATGCCTCTGCTTCTTCCATCTGATGTCTAAGCTGTAGTTTACTTTTTGGTTGCAACAATTCCAGACTGTCTTGGTCAACCTATGTCTGTTTTGTCTTTCTTCTCTTTCCTAGTGATTCTTTAATTAAATTGTCAGTTGTTTCTGGTTTTTCCCCTCATCAAGGAAGGGCTGAAACTTTCCTGGTTTGAACTTCTGCCAGAGCCTCCTGTTGTGGATCTAACTCATGCTTCCTCACAGGATTTCAATTTTATGGCTTCCTACAGAGTTTAATCTTTCTGGCCATGATGAAAAAAATCACTGCTCATAGCAGTTCCTGGGAAAATGGAACTAATGAATTATGAAAGTGATAAAGTGTTAATGAGCTTGGTTCTAGAGTGTAAGAGAAAACTATTTTTAAACTGTGTTTTTCACAAAACATAATTATGTTGTGCAGAATGAAATTATGCCATTAAAGAACATGCAAACCACAGGTTTTTGCAGTCTTCTCAGGCTGGGGCTGAGTAGAGGGGACACTCCGTAGACATAACTGTTTCCCTCTGTGAATATTCTGGCGCTAAGAGAAAGAATTGCCCGCACATCTAACAGCACAGGGGTCTTGGCCACTCCACCGTGCTTTGGCTCAGCCACATTCACCCAAGCAGATGGGAAGAACCTTGGTGTCCACTACGACTTTATGCCTTTAATTCAGCATAAAATCCTGGTGCTGCCTGGCCTCATTGTCTCTGCTGCAGGATGGTTGAGCAGAACTGTGTCACAGGCATTTTGCTGCTCTGTTTCCTCCTCATTTCGATCAGTGTTTCAGCAGGGGTTGGGAGGGTGCCTCTCACAGGTACTTCAAGTACAGCTATCCCAGCTAAAAGAAAAGTGTCACAGCTCCTCAAGTGCTTTCCTTAAAGTATCCCTGTGAACAGCTCTTTCAGGGGTTAAGAGCAGAGCACAGTTTGGAGAATGGCTGTTCCATTTCAAAGCACTTGACTTCCTCACCCTATATCTCCTACCCAGGTATGGAATAAACACCTGAAAGTCTGTGGAAATTCCACTGTTACTTCAGCCAGAGACTGGGGAGATCTGGGATTTCTTCCACGAACTGAATGTGGAGTTTGAGATGTAGGCACACAGGGTCTGTTTTTGCAGAGATATGGGGGAAACATGGGCTTTCTGAAACATTGAGTACTGAGAGGGCTCCCAAGGACACCAAGTAGGATAACACATTCAATTGATGTGGACCATGCAGTAAGCAGCTGAGCCAGTGCTGGGATCATTGCTGGAGAAGTCACATTTTTGCAGGTCATTCGGCACCCACTCGAACATTACAATGTCAGTACAAGATTTACGCTGCCCAGCTGCCCATTCAGACTGTCAGGGCTGAGGGCTGACAAGACAAACTGTATATATATATACCTGTAAGTTGCTTTCAGAAGGCAAATTTCTTTGGTAGAACTTTGTGGAGCAAAAGAAGCATTCAGATATACAAAGGGTCTCCCCTGTGCCTCATGTAACAGGAAACAATGCTATGATTTGAAATTCTGGGGCTTTAGTTTTTAGCAACAATATCCAGGTCATATGGACAATCTTGAGAATCAATCTTTATGTGAAAAATGAATATTATCATACAGATGTATTTTATTAAAAACCATTTTTTTCCCATTTACTTTGGAGAAAAGTTTATTTCTTTGGCTCTGAGATACGCCATGAAATACCATAGAGCTGAAGTTAATCATATAGAAAAAGGAAGTTTTCTGAGCGTTTTAAGGGAAGCCACCCAGTATCGAGAACCACATTCTGCATGAGAGGCTTCCAGGAAGAAAGATCTTTCCAAACAAGACACATTCCGAAGGTGAGTGATGAAAGGGAATAACACACTCTGAAATGGCAGAGGTCAATAGAGTGGACAAAAAAAGGAAAAAAATTACATTTCTGCTTCCTAGAGCTGCAATCCCACCTAATTGCTAACCTGATGAAAGAAGCTCTTCTGATTCCCACTTATGAGTGGGATAGATGGCACTGTCACTGACTTTGAGAGTCCTACTCAAAGGTTGAAGTATGAGGTCCTCAATGCCCTCATTTGAACAGTGTCTTATTTACCCCATTTACAAGTCTAACCTCTTTATTAAGCTCTATAAGATCTTCAGATAGCAAACACTGTCCAAGGACAAAAATTATAATTTGTTCTAGTTTAGCCACGGAGACAAGGGCACTTGTATTATGGGTACTGATTTAGAGTAGCTGTTTTAAAACCAGTAAGCTTTTTGGGTTGTGTTCAAGGTACTAAGCAGAGTAGGGTAAGACAATATTATCCTGGAACAGCACGCATAGTCTCTAGCTCTGATTACACACAGATTTTGCATTATGCCTCTTGGGAGTGAAAAATAAGCCAAAAAAAAAAATCCAAAGTAAGGATTAACAAAGCTAACAAGACCCTAAGGGCTTGTTTCCAACAGGCTTTCTCTACAATCTATCGGTTTAAAGCTTAGAGTAAAAATGAAGGTGTTTGTATGGAGAGAGGGGAGGTAACTCTTCAGGATGAGAGCTTAAAAAAAAAAAAAGAGAAGGCACCAGCTATAAGCAACCAGAATGTTTCCAAAACAACTTGGAAACTGCATGGAAACCTGGCACTGTTACATCTTGAAAAACCAGCTGCACAAGTGCTTTGTGTTTTAAGCTGTCTTGATTTTAAAAGCGTTTTATGTTCTAAAATAAGCAGTGTGTCAAAGTAATGTGGAACTCAGCTCAAATAAGAAGGACTTGGTGAGACTTTCTGCTTTCCTTGTGCATGTCTGCATTTAAAAGAGAAATGACAAACTTGCACAACAGGTTATAAAATATGTCCTCATACCATGTTTTACAATATCCCCCAGGACCTCGGTCACTGTTCTTGCCAAATCAAAATTCTGGGCTCCTAGTTCAGAGGAGTCTCCTGAGTGGGAACTCCTCGACTCTAACCCAATTTTCAGGGTTAACAGTGGTGCGGATAATGGAGAACTCATCCTCGGCAGGCAGACTGATCTTGAGAAAATGTCTAAGCGGACTAGAAATCATTCAGTCTCTATCTCCAACTGAACCACAGACAGCAGACGAGACAAAGATAATGTCTCCTGTGTCCTTATTACAGCTCACACAGAGGTGGCCTTTGACCTGGTCCTGCCTGTGGAGACAGATGAGATCCGGCAGAAAGCAGCAGCAAAAAGGCACTCCCGAAGCTGAAGACCAGAGCTGGGGCTGAGCTGCCCAGTTATCCCGTGCCATGGGGCAGACTTCCTCAGTGATAGGTTTTTCTTAACAAGAGGCTGTGTAGCTGAAGGTAGACTTTTCTCTCTAATAAGAAACATGCAGAAACGGGGGAAATTAGCCCATGCTGGGCCCAGGTAATGCAGATTGTTATTTGTGTCTGAGAGAGGCTAATCTGAAGATAACTAGGGTAGCTCTACATCTTATAGGCAGCAACAGGAACCGCATTAAAAGATTACATTCCTCAGTCTTCTCTCCTTAATGGCAAGGTGTCTGCTGCATTGAACAGGAGAAAAATAGGATATTAGCTTCATGCCCAGAGGCCTCCTTATATACAGTTAAACTCCTTAAAATTTGAACTCTAAGCTTAACTACATATTCAGCTTTTGCAGTCTCCCCTGCTAAAAATACACAAAATTTTAGTCATCAACTGGCTAATCTTGGGAAAAAAAGTAGTCTTGGACAAGTTCTGCTGCTGAAATGTATGATTTGCTTAACTGAGATGTAATCAGCCAGTTTTGGTGAAAGAATGGAAGAAGGATCTTCTGTCCTAAGGGCATTGATAACTGTTGTTATTTTTTCTAGCACATTTCTGCTTTTTTCAGGCTAATCAGGCCCAGAGCTGAAAACAGTTTCTTACTTTGCCTCAGTCACACGCTCCATCATGCAACAATAAAGGGAAACATTCCTCTAAAAGTCAATTGGAAAAACTGACTCTCCTCACAGTACAGCAGCAGAATTGCCTCTCAGGCTGTACATAGAAAGCATACCAAAAAACCGAATAGTTATGTTGGTACCTTGGTGCTGAACAATGTCAAGAGCTTGCCAGGCAAAAGGCCTCCCTGCAGCCCAGTAAATACAGCGCTGGCCAGGAGACGGGCTTGTTCAGGGCTGGTGATGCACAGCTGGTCAAGCCCTTTCAGCAACCTGTGCCTCAGCCCTCAGGCTATAAAACGAGTGTTGTGACACTGACTTCCTTGGGAAAAGTCAGCTGAATTCAGCTAGGCAGGGTAGAGAAAGGGCAATGATGCTCCGCCTCAGTAAGTTTGGCTGCTGTGGGGCAATTTGGCCACAGTTTGGCACGAGTTCCCACCCATCCCTAGAGTGCTTTCCCACTGTCTGCAGCCTCCTCCCCTGGCACAACAAAGCAGCTCTGATGGGTTCCTGCCTCCATGATCAGCCTCCTTTCAGCTTCACCCAGAGCACACTGGAAGCTCATACAGCCATCCAGCGCTACAAGATGTGACCCCCTCCTTGGTCACCTTCTCCACCTTGTTCTCAGACCCCTGTCTCTAGTCTGCCACTCACCCTTCCCAAAGCCACTCTTAGCCCCTTCAGTCCCTTTTTCACTTTCTTCTTTCCAGACTTTATTTCACATAACCCAGCACATTGTAGCGCCTCTAAGGAAGCACTGCCCCACCACACCCTTCTGCTTTCACATCCACATTGCCTACTTTCCCAGCTATACCCTGCATGAGACAGGGGCCAGAGGGGCATGAGGGCATGGACACAAGCAACTGACAGATGAGGAATGGCAAGAGCTCTTCTTGTGACAGCAGTGTCAGCATAAAGTTACAACCTGAACCCACATAAAACCTGGCTCCTGCCTCTCCTACAGTGACCACACCCTTTTCCATCTACTTTACTTGTGCTCATGAGGCTACAGTAGCTTAACTACTAGTTACTGGGACTAATGATGTTTTTGCCTTATATACATGTACATATATACGTACATATATATATACACATACATATATATATATAGAGTAAAGGCATATTCTCTAGTAAACTTGAAGATGCTTAATGACCCTCCTGGCTGGTAGACAAATCTCCAGGGCAGTTCATGAGGTGGCTGCCAAGGCAGTCCCCACTTTGTCTGCTTTATTGCTGAATACCAGCACGGGGTATCAAAAAACCCCTGCACAACTCAAAAAAAGGACTACCTTGATCTTTTCACTCTCTAATGTCAGGTTCAGCCTCTAATGTATTCAGAGGAAATCAAAGCTGTAAATAGTCCTACCCTGCTTTTCAAGCCTTAGTTTGCAGAATTAAGAATTCTTCTTTCCGGCGTTGAAAGCTGCAGAGCTTTCACTGAAGGAGGCAAACTGTGTTGGTAGAAGTGACCATTTAAAAAAGAACTGGGGTACCATTACAGTGATAACAGAAGTAACCAAATATACTTGCTGATGGGCCCTTCTGCCTGCACTGTGATAAGCCAGAGATTATCTTGAGAGGTTTGGTTTGGGAAGGATGGAACGTACACTTGCCCCTTGGATTGTCCCTCTCCAACTGAAAAGACCCTTTAATATCTGTGCAGAACCAGTCCAGGAACCTTGCAGTGCTATTAATGCCTGCAGCAAGCTTAGCTCTCCAGTATAGTAAGGGGCATATAAGCATCCATCAGACATTACTGGGCCTTTTCAAGTATGTTGAGGTACCTGATATGAGGTAACTCCAAATCTTCACTGATTAAGTAAACTGAGCACATTCTGTCCTTCTCTATATACAAGGGGAGAAGGAAACAAAGAAAGGAAGGGGTTTGGGGAGATCACAGGAGAGACACTAGCACAAGAAATATTTATGTTTTATTGATTTTTTCACCACCATCCTTCTGTAAATCTTAGGAGTATTTCACCAAGAGCCTGGTCTTTACAGAATAGGAACTGCTTTTGCTGCTCTACTGAGGCACCCCTTCTGAGAACTGCTGTCTGCCCCAAGCTTGCCCACAGCCTGACTCAGACTCACTGGTTGGTTCCCTCTCATGGAATTCCTGAGGCTGGCAGGGACCCCAGGAGGTCTCTAGTCCAAAACCCTGCCTAAACCAGGGTCATCCATGAGGTCAAACCAAATCACTCAAGGTTTAATCCAGCCTACTCTTGAAATACTCCCATGAAAATCTGCGAGTGCTACCCAAATAAATGATTCATCTTAGGGTCATGAATACCAGCATGTATGTCAGTTTATTCACTTTAGCTATGAAGTTAAAGATCCCATCTTTCTGATCTCAGCACCACAGGTTTCTAGCTTTTTCATCTTCATTCTAGTCCAGAAGGGATCTAAAATAAATGCAATTAAAATTAATTTTTAAAATGTCAGATTGTCTTCTTATAGGTTGTTCTCCTATGTCGTCTGTTTTCTGAGTATTTCCAAAATTTTAAGATTCTCTGCATTTGTGACGGTTATTTCTTTTTCTGGAAAATAAAAAATTCTGTCTATCTTCATTCTACTTCCTGATTCCAGCAGGCAGAGTGTTAGCAAAAAGACTTGCAAAACTGAGGAAGCTATTGCAAGAGCTGTCAACACTTCCACAAAAATATTCATATCAAAAAGTTCATCTGCACAACTGGCCATTCTCATTAAAGGAGCTAGATTGTCAGTACGCTGCAGTAACTGAGCTATCGTCCTATTTTTTTTCCCGTGACCTCATTTGTGCAGAACTTCAATGCAGGTCACATGGGAAAGTACCACCTGACCATGCTGTGACATGTTAGCAATGAGTACTTTGATCTCTGAGTTTGCTAATCCAGCCTCAGCATTATGCATTAAAATAAACATTAACAAAATTAAACAGGGAAATCTGCCTAAATGGGCCATAGCTGGCCATATCGGCCAGGGTGCCAGCAGAGTGCAATAAGCAAGTCCATTGTCAGCATCTGAAGGTGTTTGAGCCAACAGAGAGCATCTAGTGCGTTGTTCCTTGTCCATCTTCCTCCTGTTCCCTGCCTCATGCTCACTTGGTGTGTCCCCTCACATGGCACTTGAACCCACTGACCCATGCAGGGACACAGGCAGGAATTTGTATCTTTTGTATCTGAGCTCTGCCATCATGGCAGGCATGCCCAGAGCCCTCACCTCAGGATAGCTGGGATGTGAAGACCAGGGCTTTCAGTAGCTTTATTTAGAGCTAAGCCTGCAAAAATGAACAAAGTCCAGACCGCTGTTACTCTAATGCCCCTCTGAAAACATGTCGCTGCCTGATTACTGTAGTTTAATTACCATCTGTTACTGCTACGTGTCCTTTTTATCCTGTGCAAATTACATTGAGGTTTTTTTCCCTCATCTATGCTTGGGAAGGAGAAATGGCAGTGTTGAAGTGACTGAAATAACTTGGTAATGATTGAGAAAGTTGACTTTGAGGGCTAAGCATGCTTTCACAGCTTTAGCACTTATTTGGGAACATTAAGGCAAGAAAGTGTATTGTGAAATCTTAGCCCTTAAGTAATCTGTTCCAGTTGGTTTCATCCTTCCTAAAATCCAGTGTGGAAAGGAATACTTTTACTCATCTAAATTGCTGTTTGGTCTCCCGAGCAAGGCTTGCCGTCCTGCTGCCTCTATACCTGGTGTAACTCTTCTTTCTGTCCTGATCGATAGATTTCACTGGGAGGTGAATGTACAAAGTGGTCAGGTCCTCATGAACTTTAATGGCAAACAGGTAAAAGCAGTTAGAGCATTAACCAGGCAGGTAAACTGCTGCTATGTGTTTCACTTGAGTTGTGATCTTCTCCTAAATCCCTACTGTCTGTGTCAAGCATTTCATATCAAACTCCAGCCTGCACTTCCTGAGCTTAGTCTGACTTTCAGAAAGGCCAAATAAGGTGACCTGGGCAGACACTGGATTTCTTTATCGACATCGTTTTTGCTACCAGACTTGCAATTTTGCAGCAGCACTCAGTGATTGCTCTTAAAGTGCTTTTGAGTGCAGTAATTGCCTGTAGTTTTTCTGTCAAGGTGTGTTGTGGGTCCTTACGACAAGCCCAAACCACACAACCTGAAGTACAGCTACTGTCCGTAAACCAGAAATTGAGTATAAGCTACCGTGTCCAATGTCTCATCCTTCAAAGGAGGTATTAATCCTGTTCTGGATGTTTTTGTATTACTTGGAGATTGTTTATTTTCGTTTTCTTATTTGACTGAGTAAAGGTTATTTCAAGACCTCCGTTACACTCCAGCTCATTCAGAGTTGGTCTGCAGTGAAGATAGGAGAGTCAGAGCACACAGAGTTTCAATTTAAATTTTATAGTTTTCCTCTAAGAAATTAAATAACCATGCTAACAGACAAGACTTCACTACAAACCCCTCTTTCAGCTGTGCACTCATCCATTTTGTTGGGCTCAACCCAGCCTTAGCCCTGTATGCTGGAAAAGATGCTTCTGAACAGTTACGCCTGGTGGCAGATTGTCCCATGCAGGTATGGCTTAAATAAGGAACAAGGACAGTAACTCCACAACATGGGCTCAAGTGAATGGCCTCTGGAAAATAAACCTCCAAGTAAGCAAAGATAGGGTAGAGAAAGGGAGGCAGGAGCACAATTGCAGGAGCACAATTACAGGAGCAGGCACCATGGCAATTTTAGGCCAGACTCGAATTACTTAGGACACGAGCCTACAGAGCTCAGTACTTACTTGGCAAATCAATTCCATTATTTCTATAAAAGATTCTAGTAATATGAATAACATGTTCTTCTTTATTCTGTGTAATTGCAGACACTTTCGTTTAGTGTCAGTTTGCTTATTTGGAATGGAATCCCATCCTCTCTTTTTTTGGTACAGAAGAGTTTGGGAAACAATTACTACTCATTCAACACCAAAGCATATGTGAAAGACTCCTGAGAAATACATAGTCAACTCATGTGTTTCATGAAATCAAAGTATTTTCAGCTTTATTCACAAAATTTCCCAGAAACAAATAAAGCATTAACCTCAGTTTATGATGCTAGAGTGTTCTCCTATTAAAGGACTTAACCCCTGTATAAGGTGTCTTCATAACTCTTTGTGAAAGTAAAAGCTACTGTGACTACCTACACCACGTGGTCTATCGTACTCAGATGCTTCTTTCAGGCTCTCAGTGTACGTTACTCCAGAAATGCACATTTACTTCAAACGTCTGCTTCTTTTCTTTTTAATATTGCTACAATGGAGCTGATGTCAGTGGAATGACTTCCGGCGGTATCTGCATAAAGAGGAGGGGGAGTTGACCTGAGGTTACCATCAGTTTGCTAAGCAGGGCCAAGGGCTGGAATCAGCTAAGGAAATGGTGCTCAGTTCCTGGGATGTGTGAGTCTAGCACTCCATCTTGGAACAAAGCAGAAGTAAAGGACAACTCTCAGAATAGAAAGTGCTCAAAGTAGTGGAGATTTTAGCAGAAATTGAGAGATTGCTCCCAACACTGCATCTCTAAATGGAAGAAATCTTGTAACAAGCTTTAGCTCTGGGAGATTTCCACTGTTTTGAGTAAGGAGTAAGGGATCTTTCAGGCTGAGAGCAAAACCACAGAGATCCAAGGCTTTGAAATTTGTCAGGTTTCTCAACTTTCTGATTAACCACACAGTACCTAGTATCTGCTGTTTGGTCTCTACCATGCATTCTGATGCCACCAGGATTTAGCCTTCCTGTCGTTGGAGGAATCACAACCAAAGAGAAAGCACCAGAAGAAAATTTTTAAAATCCATTCTCCTGTGTCCTGTGCTACTTCACAGAACAGGTGAAAATTTTCCACCAAAAAAAAAAAAGGAAATAGGTTTCATTTCTTGAGTCGCTTACCTACTGGGTTCTTTGGGGATTTCCATGTAAAAAACAAACAAAAAAAAATCACAATTAAATCCGGTCTTCCCCTAAGAAACCTGTACTTCCCTAAATATCTCACCAAACATCAAAAAAGCAGATCTGATATGGGGAAAAGAAAGAGAAAAACAACAATCCACCATTATTTGGCAGTGCAATGCTAAGAAGCTTCCAGGTTTTTTTCATACATCATTGAATGGCCATCTATATATGGATCACAGGGGCTAGGCAAGAACCTCCGTACTGTCATTATGACACCAGGGAAAGCCTCTTCAGATACTATCTGAAAAGTAGGAAGGGATGAGAATGGCTTTTTGCAAACAGCTATGCAGCAAATTGCTGCTATTTAAAGCTGCATATGGTAACAGTGATGGATACCACTGTGGAGAAAGCACAGAGCAATCAGCAATCATGTCAACCTTTAAGGATAGCACATCCTTCTTTGTGACTCTTGTAATACTGAGATTGCACTGAGTCCTCCTAAGAAGGACAAGAATTAGCTGGCAAGGTGCTTCAAAATAGTAAGTGGTTGCAACTTGAATTTTGCTGGGTTGCAACTTGAATTTTAGCTGAAGGGAGGATCTCCATTAATTCGGAATTTAATGGAGATTATATATATATGAATATATATGTCAAGGCAAAATCAGCTTTCAGTCTACGTCTGAATGCATCAAATCTGTGGAATCTAACAAGTTGAACTGAGGTAATAAGGAGAAGCATTTGTTCCCACTTCTTCAAACCCTTTAGGAGGAGCCAGGTCTCAGAAAAGGGCACGTGACGCAGATCATTGCCTATATGTCAACTCAGAAAGGAAATACTAGGAGCAGGCCAGCAAAACCAAAGCTGCCTGGGGAATCTTGAATGACAGAGGAATTATAGCCGGTCCATTTGAAGGGCAGTGCAGACTCAAAGAGCAGGTAGCTCTCGGGAGGATTCACCTCTGTTTGCAATGTTCAGTGGCAAGCTGAAGCTTCCTTGCAGCAAGTCCCCTCCGAAGAGAGATTTTCTAAAGTTGAAGATTAGATCCTTGGAAAAACCCTGCTAGTTCACAGTGGTCCTAAGGCTGTGCAAGATGGGGTGTTTTACACACTTTCAGGGGTGTAACAGCGAACTTTCAACTGACTTGCATTCCACAGCAAGACAGCATCTCTGGGGGTGCTCAGGAGTCCCCTACCCTGACACACACAGATTAACAGGGAAGAATGAAAAGCACTTCATTAAGCTGAGGCAATCCAGGCAAAACAGGGTACTTATCAAGGAAGGTCAGGTTCTAGTCTGAATTATTTTAAAGCATTCAGACAACATATAATTTTATTTTTGAAAAAAAGTTTAGAAGGCAGTGGAGTAACACAAAGTTAATATATCAAGGTTAATATATTAGACTCCATCACATAGATTTACCATCTCCCCTTGGACTAGACATAGTCCTTTGGCTTTACTATCAGGAATTAATTCAATTTCTTCTAAACTTAAAAGCCAGACTACTTACCCCAAATGAGAAGGGAAGCAAAAGCATGACCATTTCCGTACCCAGTATGTTGTCAAAATGGTGCAGGATGGAGAACTGAGAGGCTTTCTACAGGTCAACACTGACAGAACTCCAGCAAAAATTAATGTGAATATGCTCATGGCCACTGTGATTGCTGCACATGTGATGGCAGCTCTCCTGCTTTTTGCATGAGAGCTGAATTTTAATTACTCTTCTCTACTTACTTTGCCACTTGTATGAAAGTGGTGAAAACTGATTTAGTTCTTGTTCCTACAAGAAAGCTGTGTCTCTGAACACATCCTTTGCAATAAATTAGTGATAAATAACAAATAGCAAGCAAGTAACTTAGAAAAGCATGGCAGAAAATCTCTCTAGCTAGGCTAGCTCAGTGACATTTTTGTACTACATTTTACTTTGCCTGTCCTCAAATAAATCAGATTTTATGGGACAGGAAAGGAGTCAAGAAGTAGCATTTCTACAAATGAAATTTTTTAGGATGACAGGATTCCATTTTTTAACTTTTATCCAAAGGAAAACTTGAACCATCAAAACCTAATTCCCCACCATGCAAAATCTAAGCCCTAGGTCAAGTTCAAATAGCTAAATAAAGAAGAGTTTCCCTACCCCGCAGCTAACCCTTGCCCTTATATTCTTAATTGAACACCTTAAGCTGTGGCAAAAGGTTTGCTGTTCCTGCCCTTATGCAGGAGCACTGAACACATGCAGCGTCTCTGCAGCTGGGTGCTCCAAGGAGCAGGCGGATGAGAGAGAAAGCTTTCTGGGGAATTGAGCAGCCAGCCAGACAGCTGGGCCCTGTGCAGGAGCAACGCTGAGACAGTCTGTGGTCTGGGTTTGAGATTAGAACAGATTAAGAGATTCAGTTGTCCCTCTGGCTTTAAAGTCTGTTTACAGTGCAGAGGTATGTGAGGAACCATATGAGAAGGAAAAATTCATTTAAGCAACTGTCAAAATTCATTTGAGCAAGGGAAAAGAAATAAGTCGCAACATTGATCTGCAGACACATAAGTTTAGCAGAGAATAAAACAATTACTGTGGCAAGCAGGCTTTGGGGCAGAGCTCAGCAACAGAGGATTTAGTTGTGTTTGTATAAATAATACTGTGAAGTTATTTTGATGAACTCTTTTGAGTGCATGTTTCCACGACTATCCTAAAATTCACATGTTTACAAGTATTCCTTAGAAAGTGGAAATCATATGCCTTACATATCCATTTACACACAGGGCTGCATTAGACATGGCTGGCTGTGAACTGGGTTCATTTTCACTTGCTCATGACAGACTTGGCTATGCAAGGAACAGCACCTACAGCACCAGCCATGAGGCCCACCTGCTTCCCAGAAACAGTGAGGCATTGAAAACAGTTTACAGTAGCTGGTTGTTCTGTACGACTGAAAAGGCAATGCAGCAGCAGTCAGATAACTGGTGAACCCCAAATTCAGTGGCAGAAATAGAGACAGATTCAGTGAGTTAACAAGGCTTAGACAGCCAGTGCCTTGCTCTTTTCTCAGGACTTCCACCTGGTGAAAGGCAGCTCCTCTCGCTTGATCAAAGCACAGGCCCCCTCGTCTGGAGGTGCTTTATGTTGCTGTTGTGAGTCTGTAAATGTAACACAAGGTGCAGAACCACAGGGGAGCTGAGGTAAAGCAGCTGCAGGAAATATTAACTGAACTACACTGTGAAAGCAAGATCTGTTGCTGGTCACAAGAGGAACCTGCTCAGTGCAAGTGAGATTACATAAATACTGGTGATCACAAGAGGATTCAGTACAATAACCAGAGCAAGACCAAAGAATGTAAAGACCTTACTTGATTTTTCTTCTTTGATGTTGTACTCCAGCACACCAGGAGCCTCATTCTGCACCGGCAGGCGGACTGTGAGGACCATGTTGTTCACATTACCCTCTTTCCTAACTAAGAATATCTGAAAAAGGAGAAAGAAAGCAAGAGCTCAGCTACATTATGTGAGCTTCTGAACTTTATTTTAGGTCACTGACAATGAAAATTTTTACCAGTACAATCCAACCTTAAATGGTCTTAGTTTAGCTTTTTTCCACTTAGTTGAGCTTTACAACAAAAATAATGAATAAAGGGACATTTCATCTGGATGAAATTCAGGCCTGCAAAGGAATTTTCTATGCATCACTGATGTCCCACTTAAGCCTAAGACAATCTATTTCACTAACTGAAGAATATAAAACTGGACTCACAATCTGTCAAGTGATATTACTCTCAGAAGTGCCCTAAATCATGGACAAGTCATCCTAGAATGTCCCAGTTCAGATCTAAAGCAAGAAAGTAATTTGTACATTGAGTGGGAAAGTATTCAAATGTCCATGAGTGGAACATAAGGCCAAGGGCTCTGGTGGCTACAGTGTCTCATGGCAGAGCCTTTTCCCACTTCCAGAAGGTTATTCAGGCTGGCAGCTATCCTGGAAGGACTCTTCTCCAATTTCCTGGGTGAAGCCATGAGGCCAGATCAAGTTGCTCAGGGCTTTATAGAAGTCTGGAGAACCTGGGAGACTGCAGAGCCTTTGCAACCAACCAGTTCCACCACTTACTGTCCTCACAGGGAGAACGTTCTTCCCTATATCCAGTCCAAACCCCTCTGGTTTCCTCATATGCCTGTCACCTCTTGTTCTCCCGCTATGGAGTGCTGAGCACAGCTCAGATTCATCTTCTCCATGACCTCTCTGTAGGTACCAGGGGCTTGCTGTGTGGTCCCCCTGAAGCTGTCTCTCCTGTGGCTGAGCAAACTGTGGTCTCACAGCCCCTCCTCAGTGGGTCTGTGCCCAGCTTGCTGCTCACCATCCCTACAGGTCCTCTCCCACAGAGCTGCTGAGCCAGGCAGTGCCAGCCTGGATCACTGACAGGGGCCTGACTTTCCAGAGGCAGTGCTTTGCCTTTGCCCTTCTTGAATTTGGGAACAAGCCGTGTCACCCCAGCTTGTCTAAGACTCGTCAAGTGGTCATTCAAATGTGTTGAGTGGTCCTGAAATCACAGAACTGGTGTGCTTGAAAGGAACTCTGGAGATCATCTAGTCCACTCTCTGTGCTCAAAGATGGATAGACTACAGCAAGTTATTCAGGAGGGTGTCTTTCAGGGTTTTTATTATCTCCAAGAATGGAGGTTCTACAGCCTCTTGAGTAACCTATTTCAACATTCAATCATGCTGAGAGTAAAAAGGTTTTATTAATGTTTAAACAGAATTTTGGGTATTTTGGTTTCCTCCCACTGCACCTCATAGTTTCACTGGATACACTGATATTGGTCTGGCTCAATCCCATCAGGTATTCATATACATTGATAAGAGGCCCCATAGTCTTTAACTGGAACCAGTGGAATTTGTTAAAAAAAGAAAAAGAAAAAAGAAAAATAACTCATTCTTTTTATTGTGTGAGATCTTAAGTGTGTTTCTAATTAAAGCTCATTGTCAAGGATATTTTTAGCTTATATCTTGAAGCTGCAGCTATGAAGACAAAGAAATCTTCACCTTTATCTGTTGTTTGACAGCAAGCTTTGTAAAGAGAGAGTCAAGGTATTTTTAAAAAACTGAATTAAAAATTCAGGTTAATTCTGGAGTCTGGACATTAATTTTAGAAAGAGAAGTGTGAGTTGATAAAATCATTAATCAAGTCTCAGTCATAAGGGCATCTCCGGTCACTTTAAAGCACCTATGCTGAATGCACAGGTCCAGGGCAGCTTCACAACCTCACACAGTGCTGTCATGTTGGCCTCTGCCATTCAGAAGAAATGGAGCCCCAGGGGCTCAGGTCCACCAGCACGGCAGAGAAAATGCAAATAAATGCATGAGAGACAGATACACGCCTTAAACAAGCCAATTTCTAGTGCAGGGCAAGCCCCAATCTTCTATCACAGAAAGTATCTGCAGGTAGAGGCTCTCCCTTCCCCGGGTCCTGCCACCCACATGGCAGCACTGCCTCTCTAACCACGACTGTCAGATAGCACCATCTCACATTGCATTGGTCAAGTGCTTCATGTGAAATTTAATCTAAGCAACAAGGGAAATGAAACCTGGAAATGAATCACTTCTGGTTTTCCTGGTTGGCACGCCAGGTTGCCATGGCTCCAAAGGCTAAAATTGGACTATGGCTGTTCAGCTAAGTGGGAGGTGGGTTTTCTGAGCTGTTCCTAACCCTACAGCCCAGGTCAGGATTGGTACCAAAGCAAGTCTCTTTCATTTGTACCACTGGTGGGAACAGTTTCAGATGGGCTCAGCGTGGGTACGAGAGGCTGCTCTGGCTGTGGAACACCTCTGATGTGTCACCACTTCTCCTGGCTGTTTCAAGCTGCAGCTGAAGTCTCCACCAGAGGACGGTGTAAACAGGAGAAACAGAGGTAAGATGTATTCCCAAAGCCACTCAGAGGTAGGGAACTCTGCCTACAAGGAGCAGGTAAAAGCCGAGGAGGCTTGGGGCCATTTGTGGCTACATCACAGACAGTCACTGAGGTCTCCACTTACAGACAGATCAGAAAAACAAAGAGAATAATTTGCCCAAGTTGTTTGAGAGGTCTGATTCAGGGTGAGGCGCAATGCACAGCCCAGGCTGCTCGGGTGAGTCCCACTGGAGGGTGTCACTTGGCTGTGCCAGCCTTTAGCCCTGGGCTAGACTGACTCAGCTAAAGGATGGGTCCAAACATCCTGAGAGCAGGAGTGAGTGAATTCCTCCTGTGCTCTGACATCAGCTCAGGTCATTTGCACCTGCCCTTCTCAAAGCACCCAGGCAGGACATCAACACCCTGCTATGCCTCACCTCTGAGACCCAAGGAATGTGGAGCAGCTCCCTTTGCTCCAGAGATTTTCTTCTTTAAGCAAGCTATAAGTTTGGCATGAGTGTGCCATTTCCTAACACTCAGTTTATACAAACCAGATACCAATTATTGCAATAAAAATGGCTCTCACCAGCTCCCAGAATTTAAGGGCCTTTTTTCAGGGATTTTTTTTCCAATTGCTCCAAATTAGAATAGTCACCATACCTATGAGTGGGGCAGTGAATGGGAAGCCGTCTCCATGAATCTACATGCTAAGTAAGTAAAACCCAAGACAAGATCACATGCTTCCCCAAAGCCAATATATCTCTCTTGCGCCACTGAGAGTGGTAAAGCATCAAAGGGTAATGGAAACAGAGAGCAGTCTGCTAAATATTTTTGCTTCCACATTAAGAGAGGCACTGCTCTCCTAAACAGCTCCAGCAAGGACAGGAAATGTGGTTGTCTGAATTGAAACCACTTTGGACTTACCCCTGCTGTTTCTTTGCCAAGGATCGCCCCAGCCCTTTCCTGGCTCATGTTCAGCTGAAGCCAGACAGGACATGTCTTGATGAGTTTGTCAAGGATGCTGATCCCTGGAAGTGGGAGGCAGTTTTGCAGGGCCTGACAGAGGTGTGTCTCTTTCCCCTCTTCACTGGTGTCTCCAACAGGGCTGAAACACAGCAAGGGAATCCCTGATAAGCAGAGCTGCAAACAGAAGTCTTGAGGGGAGGACGGACTGTAAATGCAATCACAGAGGCAGAGGTACTTAGGCACCGGAGTGCTCCTCGAGGGGCATCAGACCCCAGGCACCTTGCTATGACAGTGGAAATCTGGGTGCACAGGCCTCAACAAACAGATATACCCCATCTATGTATGGCCACACGCTGATGGTTTCAGAGCACAGGTTGCCAGAGAGCCACCGGTGGCTGCTTGTGGGGAGGGGAGAATATTCTACCTCTACTGTCACTCACAGAGCACAGGAAGAGTAGGAGGAGGATGCATAAGAATGCATCCAGCAGCAAGTTATCCTCTACAGAAGAGGCACCTTTGCTGATTCCCAAATGCTGATCTGCAGCAAGAGAACAATTTCAGATGCAGCTCTGCAAACAGCCCTAGGCTGTTCATCATGACCCAGCAGGTCCTGCAGGACAGGATTCACAGGACACAGACATAGTGAACTCTTTCTCTATACAGAGGGACAGGAGTGAGAGGGACCACAGGAAACATATGGAGAAACACCAGAGGGACCTTCAGGAAGGAGGAAATGAAGACACACATTTGTTATTTTGGCCAGTCCTAAAGACATAATTGGAAGCTCTAAAAGAATGCATGGGAGATGATGAATGACAGGAGAGGGGCCATCCTGTGGCATCACATGTTAGCAATGCCCAGCCGCACCTTATGTCTCAGACCTTATTCTCAGCTGCACAAGACATAAGAACACTGCAATTATGCTGTTGAGAATATTAATGGTCTGGGACATACTCTTCTTTAGATTCCTGTACTGATCAGAGACACAAAGAACTCGTTCTATTTATTTTTAGTCCCTACAGTCTAAGGCAGATTGGTATTAAATGATGGCTTCTAGCTATGGTGCTGATTTAACAAAGTATACATGTGCTTAACACTGCGTGCAGTGGAAATACTTGTGCTGAAAGGTCTGGTCACAAGAGCTCTACTGGATAAGGCCACAGGCGCATGGGGATACAGGCTTGTAATTCATCTGATTAAGTAATTTTGCATGTAAAGAAAATACAGGACAACATACACAAAATACGTTTCTCTGCACCAGTTTTCTGCTTAGATGTCAGAACTGAAAAAAGGAGGACTCTTACTTTTGATTTGGTCTTATTTCAAGTCTTTTTCCTTTTCCTTTTATTTTTAAAGAAACAGATCTTAAAGTAGTACATTTCAAATAAGGTCAGTCTTAAACTACTAAAAGAGAGTCCTTTCAAAAGCAGTGCCACGGAAAGCGACCTCAGGGTCATGATCAATGTCAAGTTGAACATGAGTCAGCAGTGCCCTGGCAGCCGGGAGGGCCAACCGTGTCCTGGGGGGCATCAGGCAAAGCATCACCAGCTGGTCATGGGAGGGGATTGTCCCACTGCTCTGCACTGGGGTAGCCTCACCTTGAATATTGTGGCAGGTTTCAGCACCACAATATATGAAAGACATTAAGCTATTGGAGAGTGTCCAAAGGAGGGCAACAAAGATGGTGAAGGGCCTTGAGGGGAAGCCGTGTGAAGAGCGGCTGAGGGCACTTGGTCTGTTGAGCCTGGAGAAGAGGAGACTGAGGGGAGACCTCACTGCAACCTACAACTTCCTCATGAGGGGAAGAGGAGGGGTAGGCACTGATCTCTTCTCTGTGGTGACCAGTGACAGGACCCAAGGGAATGGCCCTTGTGTCAGCGGAGGTTTAGGTTGGATATTAGAAAGAGGTTCTTCACTCAGAGCATGGTTGGGCACTGCAACAGGCTCCCCAGGAAGTGGTCACAGCACCAAGCCTGACAGAGTTCAAGAAGCATTTCGATGATAATCTCAGGTATGTAGTGTAACTCTTGGGGATGGTCCTGTGTGGGGCCAGGAACTGGACTTGATGATCCTTGTGGGTCCCTTCCAACTCGGCATATTCTGTGATTCTGTGAAAAGTCAGTTTTTATAAGTGTAGACTCTCAAATCCCAAAAGCAACACAGAGATTTTGTTTTTAGTAGTTTTTTGTCTTTTGCAACCCTTCAGGGACAGCTTTCTTAGAAAATACAGGTGCTTCTGCAATCCTAGAAGTAGAGTTAGGATATCAGTCTACAGAATCTTGATTTTAATCAATCATAAAAAAAAAAGGGGAAATAGAAATAAGTGAATCTCTCTCTTTACTTGTCGTAAAAGCCCAGCCTGTCACATAGGTGAGGAAATTTCTTTCAGATGTAACAGCATATGATTTTAATCAGTATCTTCTGAACATATAGAGTAAAACAATGGAAGACAGCTTTTGGAAGTTAACCTGATTCATCTCTTGGGTTCTTTTACAGAAGAAACAACAATCAAAAAAAAGCCTAGCAACCATGTGAATGGAAAACATGTGTTGGATGGCAACATTCACACTCAGTAATGGGAAAAAAGTAATGAGTAAAGGGAAATAAAGGTGAGTTGTAATGAAATATTCCATAAGACAGTTAGCAAAAGCTACTCCCATAATTAGTCACACAGACATGAATCTGATCTTGCTAATGATGTGTGAAACCCAGATCAAAAGAAGGTCAATGCTGATAATGTCTTGTTGTGGCACCAGAATGTATTGCAATAGCTCCAGTGATGTTGAACTTTGTTAGCCACTAATTATGTAAGGTGAAAAGGGCTGGCAAAGCACTGATGCTCAGGAATCCCATTGCCTGGAGGGAAACAAAGGTTATCCACAAAGACAGGAAAATAATACAAACCAGCTTGGACCTGGTGAGCACCAGGAACATAGTGACCCTGGCACAATGTTCCTTCCCCATAGCGAAACCCAGGCTTGATGCAGGCCTCCCTCCCACAAGCACGTCACCTGGAAGGAGCCCTGCTCACAGCAGCAGCATGGGTTTGGCAACAAGAACTGACTGGTGAATAAAAATAACAGAACTGACCTTCCAACATACGTGGCTGCATGTAGGGCCCACTGTCTAATTTTGGAGAATGGATAAAAAATAGAAAATTATTCCAAACTCAGACACACAAGATGAAACAGGAAGAGCCTGAAAGTATTTGTCTTTAATGGAAAATCTCACTATTTGAGTATGTGGAGTCTTTCAGTGCGGATAATTTATGGCGGTGGATAAGGCATTTATTTTGACAAAACTGGAATCCAACATTTTGGGGGCCCTCAGGGATGAGTTCTCCTCTCAAAAGCTGTCCCAAGCTGGAAGGACCTAAGCAGGCTCTTGTACCTGTACAGAGGGAGGAAGGTGCAGCTCAGTGAAAGAGGTGACTTTGGTAGAAGGAAAGGCAAGAAAAGTCATTAATGGGATGATCTGGAAACAGAGAAATGTTTGGCTAGACTCTTCCTGTCAGTGAGTTATAACAAATGATGGATCATTTCCCAAGGGAAGAGGAAGAGGATTGCATTGCCCAAATCTCTTAAAATGCCACATTTAGAGCAGTAGCAAACACTTTATTGAGTCAAATCTGTACTGGCTAAGAAATGGGAGTGGATGACCTAACAGACCTTTTTCAGCTGTAATGCTGAGACCCATGACATGCCAGCTGACGCAATTATGGCACCGATGCTTGACTTCTGTCCTGGGCACAGCTGTCACAAAGATTCACATGCTGTGGGAGCACTTAATCCAGCAATTTAATCTGGCTCTGCTGTAGCTCTGTGGCTGCACAGAGAGGAGGGAGCCAGACAGCTCCTGGGTTCTCGCTGTGCAGCCAGTTGAAGGGATTTGCAGCCACCACAGTGACCAGACGGCCTGTCCTGTTTCGCTCACTCAGAATTTACACATCAGATGATTTCCAAGCTCACAGTTTCAGAAATAAGATGCAATTCTCTCCTTCTCCCACAATCCTGCAAAACCCTTTGGCTGACATAGGCAGGTGTTTGTTTTGCCAGGTGTGATGTGAAGGTGAAAAGCTGGCCCTAGAGCTGCCTGCTTTCTTTGTTTTTATTGAGTACTTACTGCAAAGTATCTTTAAATCTTGCAGTGGCTCTGCTGAATTGGACTCAGTTGGGACGCAGGGAGCTGTGTGCTGCATACTGACTGGCAGCACAGGCTAATTAATTGCATAGTGATTACATTCACACACCTGCCCCAGACTGGCAGAAGGTATCAGGTTGCTTGTTGGAGACAAGAATAATGACAATAGTGATTTGAATTATTGCACAGTGACTGTATGCTGAGGTAATGACACCACCATGACTCATTGCTTTGGAAACGAGGAGCCACACTTGGCAGCTGAACTTTCCCAGAAATCTTCAGAGCAGCAAGGGGATATAATCCACTGAATTTCATGCGGGTGCAGGCCTGGGCATACCTTTGCAAGGGATTTCAGAAATATTGCCACAAACCTGCTGACACTAAGGGCTTCCTGGCTGGACTATATGGGGCTGGTCACTCTGAATTTCACTGGGGCAGCAGAGACACACAGAAATTGTGTGGAACAGCAGCAGAGACTGCCAGATGAATTCTCCACTCCTGCACATTTGCAGCTTCTGCCTGTCACCAGATCTGCTCTGAGAGGAGACATAAGGGGTTATTAAATCAAAATCTTAAATTGGAAAGCAAATGCTCTGTAGTGCACTGATAAGTAATGACTGGGGGCCTTAGTGTTGTTTTAATAGATGTAAAAATAAGGAGCTAGTTTTTTATTATTATGTTTTATTGCTTTTATTTCTCCCTTTGAAAATCAGAAGACATCAAGAGAGAGCAAGAACAAGAGTTTGCTGTGCCATCCTCAAGGAAAGAGATTCAATGGTGTATTTACATTTATAGCAGAACATGAACCACAGGTCTTAAAAGGTGTTCCAACTGGGTTGCCTCTGAGGGAGAAAGATGGACAAGTAGCCATAAACTCCGTGTGCCAAGTGACAGAGAAACATTTTTGCACCAAAGCCACCTGGCACCTCAAGGAATACATAGGACAAGCCAGCTTGTGTCTGAAGCTCACATGTGGAAACTCTTCAAGCCCAGCAAAACAGGTTACAAGGAGCACCTGAAGCAGGAGGAAAAGGTAGAAGCTCATGAGGCCAACACACCAGTCCCTATGGAAGTGGATGGACAGTGCTGGTAATTTCTGGGTTTAAAAGAGAGCGTTGGGAGTACAGGGTGTCATGGAGATGGAACAGGTTACGGTGCTGAGATTAAAAGACTGACAGAAAACTCACAGCTCTGTTTTACATCCTGTGTCACAACCAACCCAGCTAGACTTGGTTGCAGGGCTCTGTGCCACTGGTAGTAGATCTCCGTATTTGTTTTTTTCATAGTCCACTCCTTTCCTACTCAGAATAATTGGAATTAAATGAGAAGCAGTTAAAGTACAGCACGGTTTCACCCATTAGACCCTCATGACTTGCACAGCTAACTATGCTGTCTTTGGTTTGGTATCACTTCTGATTAGACAGATGTTGAGGAATACATTTAATGCAGGTAGCTTGGTGTGCAAGCTGGAGTGCAAGCTGCACAGACTCGTTAAAAATCTTTGTTCACACATGCAAATTCATGTGCTGTTACTTTCAGTTCATTGTGAGGGAAGTTGTGCAGTGTCACAGCTAGAGGACATCATTTTGCTTCTGTCTTAGAAGTGGTCATACCTTCATGCCATTTTCTTAATCTCATAAGCCAGCCTGTCTTTGATCACTTGATCAGTGCAGATCAGATTAATCCAAGATGAAGGAGAAGGATTCATTTGCTCCCTGGGCCTGGCTTGGGTCACCTTGCTGATTCTCATTTCTTTCTTCCGTCAGGTGGGGGAAGTCAGACCCTGCACCTAACCTAGCTACAGGGAGAGCTCCATCATCTTTAAACTTCTGGAGTTGTTTCATCATAAAACAGAGCATTAGGAAGATGGGAAGGCAGCAAAGTGCCATATTGAGTAATGCATAGTACAACAGCTATGTGCACCAAAAGTAAACCCTGACTTGCAGGAAATTCAGGCTTTAATAAATGCTTTTTCATGACAGAGCCAAGAGATCCGACAAAAATCAAACCAACAAAGAGAAATAAAGTAACCAGGAATGAAAACCCCCAAATGTAGAAAGAGAAGTTTTTGGGGTCTTCAGGAATCACACTCAGCTAATTGACACTCTCTAGTCAAAAATAAACGGGTTTCTTGTTGTCTGATAGGCAAAAAGAAAGAGAAAAGATGTAGGGTATTAAGCAAGCTGTGGGAGCTGGCTGCAGTATAAGGTTCAGGGATGTACAGAAAAATTGGATAATGGAAGTGATGTGACAGGCTCGGTGTGCCCCACGAGGCAGGCTTGCCTGTTCTGTAGTCCTTCCTACCTTGCAATATGCTTGTGTTACTGGTACACCTTGGTGATAAGCTCATAGCTCAGGAAGTTGTGCTTCTCGAACTGTGGTCTGTGGAGAGCCTGTGGTTGGCAGAGTACTTCCTCCTGCTCACTGGTCCCCTTGTTCCTACTCTACTTAAATGTCCACCCTTCAACGGTTTGGTCTTTGGACTACATCTGATGCTCTGCATGTCCAGGCCATTTGGCTCAGCCTGGAAGGGACCATGCTTAATAGCCAAGGCAGCAGCTGTTCCAGCTGCCAAAAGGTAAAACAAACCAAGGGTCTTCTAAATACCCTGACACCTCATAGTTTAGCAAAACTCTCTGTTTCCCACCTACTCTGCCTTCTGTTACAGGCACCCTCAATTTCAGCAGTGAGGTTTTGCATCCTGCAATTGGATTCTCACTTCTGTGAGCTTTTTTGTACCTGCCAGGTATTTCCAAATGATTGCTTCTGTGAAGGCTAGCAGGGGTTTGCACACACAGACTGCAGACATCCACCTCTCCCCAGCTGGACCCTGCCTGCACATGTTCACATGTTTGCCAAAGTGGAGCAAGTCATCACCCTGCCCGGGAGCTCCACTAATGGCACAGAGGAATCAGGTGAGGGACAGCTCACCTACCCTTAAATCATTCACCAGCTCACCAAGTCCTCACCACCTTGGTCACATAAACCAACAGAGGAAATTACAAAAATGAATGAGTGCTATTATACTTGTGGGGAGAAAAGGTGTCATGGCTACTTGTGCAGGTGGAAGAACACTAATTCATGTGTCAATTTTTTAGTAAGAAGTGACCACAGAATTTTCTGCTCACATATGGCATCAGAGTGTTCTCTTATACATGACAGGGTTCAGCTTGAAGGTCTGATAGATCAGCATCACACTGGAGGAACTGTGTGGACTTGTGCTGTTGCTCCTGAGCAAGGATAGCTGAGCTGGCTTGAAAGATCCGAGTCTTAGGAGCAGGCTCTGTGCAGACACATGGAGCAAGCTGGCAGAATAACTGAGCTTGTGCTAAGCTCTGGTGTCCTGGTTGCTGCCATTACCAGGTTTAAAGCTGACACATGTATTTTTCCTTATTACTACCATCATACAGGCAAATGGCATGACTGCAGCTTATCTGCATTTGAACTGAGAAGAGTCTTGCCCCCATTCAAAGGACAGGGGTCAGGTCAGCTCTGCAGAACCTAGCTGGACAAGGGCTACTGATGTTGTGAGGGATATGTAACCACTGTCACTCATCAGAACATAAACTTGGTGTTCAAAACCAGCGGTGGTTCTCTAACGGCAGGAGCAGCAGCATCAAGTCACTCCGGAGCAGAGAAGGAGGAGTGCTTGCAGTGCTTCCCCATAAACCCTCAAAATGTTCTTACTCCAAAATTAGTCAAGCTTAGTCGTAAGTGCCTACCGAGAAACAGCAGCAATACCCATCAGAGACTCTTGTTTGACCTTGTCAACAAACTTTCAGCACAAGAGTTCTCTCACGGAGCTCTAAATGTTCATTAAGTTACTAGCTTCTCTGAGTTTCCTAGGTTGATTAGGTCCGTTCCCGCATTTAAATACACAAAGGCATGTATACTGTAAAGAATTGCATATGCACAAAACCCCAAATACAAGCTAATTCATAGTTTCCAGGTAAGCTCTACTACCAAGCAAGCCTTCTCACACTCACAGCCGTGACACAGACAGAAACAAAATAAAAAACAAACATCAAAAAATTCCCTGAAGGTGAAGTCCTTCTTTCAAAGCCCTCCCTTTTTTTTCCTTAGTCTACCTGTTTCCTGCATTCATTAACACCAATGGAATATGCTGCCTGTGGCCCTGCACTGGATTGCAGCTACTATATCCTACTGGCGTAAAATTCACCTCACAAAGTGTACTGCTGTCTTTATGTAACCTTGCACATATATGTTTTGCATTCAACAATTTGTCTCACAAACATCAACCATCTTTTTGTTCAGTCAAAACAGACCTTCGCAAGTCAAAACCGCTTTGCAGGTTTTATTAGCTCTACTCCCTTATTATCAACTGACACTTAATGATAAGTCATTCTCCCCCATATTCATAATCAGAGATTTTCAGGGCATTTGTCCTTTGTCTTTTCAAGCCCAAATTATTCTCTTAGGAATTTCAGTGTATCAGCAAAACTAAAGATTTTGTTTTAGTGTGCAGGCAACGAAGGATGGTTTATACTCCTACAAGGTCCAGTGCAAAGAAGAGAGCTGCTGAAACACCAGCCTAGCCAGGGTCAGAGAGGCTAGAGAAAGGACATTTTCCTGAAAAAAAAGCTGCAAAGATGTTTGCTGGATAATTCAACTTCTCTGGAAAGGTTTGTGCGGTGCAGGAACCAGAAGCAAATGTTTGGAAGATGAGAAACTACTTCCTAAGCTGTAAGACCATAAGGAAGCCCCAGACTTCCTTCACCCTCTGGTGTCAGTGTTTTAGAGGTGCCCAGCTGAGTCTCCAGCTGAAGAGAAGAAAAATGGGCTTGTTCTCTGCATTCTAAAAACACACAAAGTGTTGGAAGCCCAGAGAGCCCCCATTTTGACTGCAGGGCCAGGGCTTTGGACACAGGTTTTGCCCTTTCCCAGCTCATCTGGACAGGAAGGAAGACAGGAATGGAAACCTAGAGAATGCTTTTCTATATTGTACTCACTTAACAAAGAAGGGAAAGGGAAACGGAAAATAAAGGGGAGGGACAAATTTCCAATTCAAACTTCATTAAGAATAGACTGCGGTTTTGCTTTAATAAAGCCATTCTCTTTCAAACCCTATATATTAAAAATTATTAGAATCTCCATGCTATATTAGAGCCAAGATCCTGGGCAAAATATTAAGAGAAACAGCAGACTAGTTATAAAAAGTTATGGCTTGCTTACCCTGTGAGTGAATTGAGTGTAGACATATGAGACGCACAAAAAATGAGGGGTTAACCACACAGACTTGCATAATGCTCAGCAGTCTTCCTTTCCACCAAGAAATACCTTCAAGTATTTATCTCAGTTCTGATTTGCAACTAGAAATGGCCAAATAAATCCACTAGACTTGCGTTCTGCAGTATTTGAAGGAGCAGAGAGCAGACCTCCTGAGGTCCCCCCTCTCATAAGGCACCACGTAAAGGGGCTTTAAACCAGCCATTCACTCATTGATCTGCAGGCTTACTTAGACATGAATATTCATATTTTGGGTAAGATTTCCTTCCAATGGATTTCAATATGCAGTGCTCTTAGTAAAAAAAAAAAAATAAATCTAAATCTGTGAACTTAGTCTTTGCCATTCTTAAGCCTTAGTTTAGCAATTTCATATTCCTCATATTTAACTTTGATTAGGCATTGCAGAAATGTGTTTCTTTCCTGCTTTATGATCTGATAGGATCCCTGCCTGCATTAACACTGGGGCAAGGTTAGAGATCTACCTTCCTGAGGGAAGGAGAGGAAATAAAAAAGGCCTTGTTGGGGTATTTCAAAGATATGAAAAGGTGGGGAAAGGCCATGGTCCCCCCCACCTTCTAGTGGTGAACACCTCTAGAACACCTAGAAACACATAGAAACTAGAACACCCCTATCACCTCTCAGAGTGAGAGAGGCCTTCTGCTTTGCTGGGCTAAGTTGAGCAACCTGTCCTGTGGGTGGCCATGGCCCTCATCATCCTATGCTGGTGGAACAGCCTAGGGCTCAGCACATGACTGCAAAACCTGCCAAGCGGCAAGGCAAACCTGTCACCTCCCACAGACCCCACTAAACCATTGCTGGGACCTCAAACTTATTTATTTAACTGTGTTTATGGTCACCCAGTCACCAGGGCTGTAATGTAAGTCAGTCATGAGCCAAAGGCTGTGGGTTCATAGTAGTCTTGACAATCCATAACATGGTTTACTTGGTCATGTCCTCCCCAAAACACCAGTGCTGCACCCACCTCCACCTCCAGGCTGCTATTTCTTGTCCAGCACTGGGGCACTCCCACTTAGGGAACCAGAGGGTGGAAGAAGGTTTGTGCTGGACACAGCTCTCTGGCTTGGCTCCCTGTTCAGCTTGGTGAGTCATGACCAAATATAAGATCTGGATTCAGCCCACTGGTACAATCACCCTGAACTACTCCCTAGAGCTGCTGCTTCTCCAGTAAGACCGGAGATCCTCGTGGGTGCGTAGGCTCATAAATGGGGCAAAACAGTTAAAAGTTAGGCAGGGTAAGTCCAGGCTAGATCTAGATAGCTAGCTCTAAATAGCAAAGGGAGATAGCAGACTGCCACACCAAGAGACTAACACCACCATCTATCCCTATCTCAGGCTGCTCTTCACAGTGCCCCTTCTGCAATCTCTACTGGTTTCTCAGCACAGAGGACCCATCTCTGCCAGGAGGGTAACAAGTCTATTTCCCTTTTGCTTGGAAAAGCTGCCAATTAGATTCAGTCTAAAACTAATTAATTTCTAATCCTAAGAAAGGATTAGAATGGGAGTTCAGTACAGAACTACACCAGAATGTCCTGTGTTACATATTTGTCCTCTGGACAGAGAGGAAAGTTGCCCAAAGCCAAGCTCTTTTGTTTCTGCTGATTCAGCAGGAGAAGCTCTGAGCTTTGCCTGGTTTCTGCTTTTGTGGGGGGCATCAGGAGTGACAAATTCCTTGAAGAGAACTCAAGGGGGTAAAAAAGTAAAGAGAGAAGAGAAAAATTCTTGGCAGGCAAGATGAAAGGTTGGGTAAGGTCCCAGGCTGTCATTTAGCCAAATATGTGGGACAAACTTTTTTTGCCTAGAAGTCTGCTAGCAATTTGCAGAACAGTGATGCAGGTAGCCAGCAGTGCTGTCAGTCTCCAGACTCTGCTATTTGTTGGTCTCTTTCTGTTTCCTTGGTGAATTTTTCCAAGCAGCAGAAAATTTAATCCAGTTCAAGAAGGGCTGCAGCTGCCTTCTGTTCTGCCCAACAGCTGCTTTTACAAGACAGAGGTTTCAAAAGACTGGCTTTCTTCAGAGTGCCACAGGAGGGATGTACATGAACTGTGTGGATTCCCTATATTTGGCAAAGTTTTCCCAGCATACAGAAGGTTATCTGTATTCAGCTGGTTTCAACAAAGCACTTGAAATTCCCCAACAATGCATTAGCCTTGCAAAAACAAAGAGAAAGTACTAATTAACATGGTCAGGAGATAATTTCCAGCAGTAAGACAGGTCTTTCAACCCTACCAGAAGCCATGCTGATACACAGACCCCAAAAAATGTAGAGCAAATTATTAGAGCAAATACTAGAAGCCCCAGCCCTCGCAAGACCATTATCAGAGCCAGAATTCCAGCCCTGGCTAAGAGAACAACTCTCAGGGGGGGTTTTTTTGCTCCTCCTCATCCACGGCAATGGAGGGTACTGCAGAAAGGACAGTCCCCTGGCTCCACTTCCACACCCTCCCAAAACACCACTTTTGCTTCAGCTATAGAGGCTGTGTAAACACTGAGGAAGCTGGTTCAGCTGCATAATCCAGCAGGGAACTTGTTCACCAAAGGCTTTCTGAGAGATGGATCCTGTTCCTAGCATCACCCCAAATCTAAAGGATGGTCTGGGGCAAGACCATGGTTTCCCTGCTTAACAAGGATCTAGGAGATTGGGCTACAAAGTAAGTGACTATAATCAAATCTGGTCCATGAACTCATGCCTCAGTTTCCCTCCCTATAATGACCGTAGAAGATACCTGCTTTCAGCTGGTTGTTGGGAGGCTTAATATCCATGAAACACCCAGAGGTCCTTTCATACACACAAGGACTTTATATTAGTTACACAGTGTGATTACTGAAAACACCTTGTCCCTTGTGAAGGTACCAGTAATGCAGAAAGCAGAAATCCTTTACTCAGACATAAATACATTTCCTGTTTAGAAAAAGCTTGTAGAAAGTCTGGGAAAGGCACACACATAGGCATGTATATATTCATCTGTTTGAAAAGAGCTGCATTCCATAGCACTCCCTGGCTCGTGTGCATCTAATAGAATATCTATTTAGGAAAATGTGACTAGCATAACCAGCTATGCAGTGCTCACATCTGCTAATCCTTTGCTGCTCAAGTAATCATCTTCGCTTGCAAAAAGATTTATACTATTTTGGGTGCAGGCGAAGAGGAGCTAAGCACTTCAAAACTCTTGCAACTGATTATCTTGAGGGAAGCATTGCCTTAATGTTCCCATTTCAGCAGGGTATAGAGAGATCTCATTTCTAGAGGTAGGTAGAATTACTTGAGATAGGTCAGGTATTGAATGGACAGAGGAAAGGCTTGAAGGTACAATATTTACCATATTGGGTGATGCTTATAGTTCTATTTTATTTGCACAGGTTAAACAGCACTGCTTCCTCGACCACAGCTGCCTTGCAAGGCTGTGTTACCCGGTACTTTCACAGAAACAACCCCCCCTCCTTCAAACTTCACAATTAAAAGACACCAGCTGAAACTTGTCTTGCCTCTTCGAGATGTAAGCATCTGACACCCCGGGATGGATTCTGAACTCCACCAGCTCCAACCCTGGAGAGTTACTCCAGACTGACACCAGTGCATGGCTCCAACTAAGCCACGTGCATCTGTACGTTTTAGAGATTTCCCCTGTCAGGGTGGGAGGATGGGATTGACACTTGTGTTCCTGTATTGTAAGAGCAGATCAGGGATGCCAAACAGAATGCTGGAGGGAGAGTGGGGTGCCAAGGGTCTTGGCAGAAAATACAGCATACACACAAGTGACCTTGTGTAACTGCCCACGCACCTCCACAGCAGGTTGGGTGCAACCACCGCACAAGGACAGCTCTTCTCTACCCTCTGTATCACAGGCAGCCCCCTCTGGCAGAGAAGCATAGAAATGGTTTGACACACATGTTTTAACTCCTGCAGACACTGTGCACCTTTTTTGGCAGACAGTTCTCATGGATGCCAACCTGCCTGTTCAGATGTGTGCAGCTAGACCAATGTCAGAGCCAGGGCATGCCCAGCACACTTACATCTCCTACACTGCGGTATAGATGTGTCCCACCTCTGCAACAATGAATTTCAGAGTACTCCACTGCTGGCTGGCTCTCCTGGAAGAGCTGTACACCCTCGTTCAAGTGATGTGCTTGCAGGACAGGACTCAGTCATATATGCCCCCCTCAGGTACTTTGCTCTTCAAATTCATGGGCCCCATTGATTGGACTCCATAAGTGCCATACTATGTCCCCCACATGTAACTGTGGAAACAAAAGATTGGCAGAATTTTGACCTCCTCATCCTCAAATTAAACACGCTCAAAGGGTTTTTTCTTCTAAAACACATGTAATTAATTGACCAGCAGAATTTCTGCTACAGATCTTGCAACCCTGAGAAACTGATGTACATACCCTTCCTAAATAGAATGGTGGCTTTCAATCCCTTCTCCTATTAACATCAGAATTATCTTGCCTTTGACACCTTAAAAACTCTTAACAAATTTTAGTTAATAAATTCTTATGTTGCACTGGTGATTGTAGTGCTGATACTAAGCTATTATTCATATCTGTGACAACTGCAGTACCAGGAACATAAGATCAATAAGCACAAGGTCTTGATTTTTTTGGATGATTTTTGAAAATAAGCACCATTTACTTAGCAGTCTATTTATCTACTTATCTGTTTTGCAATGGCATTTCCAGTCCTCCCTAAGGATAAGGGTATGTTCATAGCTGGAGAGAGCCCTTACCTCCCTTCTTTCAACCTTGCCCAGTAATGCAATGTAAAGGTGTGGCAAATGGATGTGGCTGCAGCATCCTTGAGGAGAAAGTCATCCACAACCCAACTGTCTTGGGGGCCAGCTCTCATTTTTTAATGATCAAAGACCTCAGATTTGTATCTATTCCTGCTTCCTCAGAAGTCCCTTCCACATAAGGCCCCAGATCAGCTTAGTGGTCTGTGATCCAGTTGTTGCGCTGAACACCAGGGCTGCCAAGAACAGCTCCATCACAGGACGTGCTACGGCTTGTGTAACAGCCCACTCTGTACGGATGACAGCATAGCAAGAGGCATTACAACCTCTCCTCGGTCTTCTGGAGAACCTGTGCTAAATGTCCTTTCCCCCCTTTTTTCTAATTCCAAATCTAATTAGAAAGAACATAATTACTTAAGATCTAAATTCATTGTCATTAATTTGTAATTCCTCACAAAGGGCAACCTAAACGATCACAAACATACAGATACCCTTCCCTACACAGAGGGAATGCCTTTTTGATACAGTTGGGAAAGTGTGATAGACTTCTTGGACACCAAGGGCTTTTGATGACCATATCTACCCTCTCCTCACAGATCCATCTGCACTAGAACTTGATCAGTCATTCCAAACAGCTGCATTTGCTTTCTAATTGCCCTTTCAAAGAACTATTTCCTTCTATTCCCAAATGCAAAACATGTTCTCCCTTCAAAATTATAAAGGCTAAAGATCTGTGAGGGACAATATTTTGTCCAAGTTTCACTAAGGCACTTTGGTTTCCATGCTCCTTAGCAATGAAACCACACAAGCATTTAAAACTCTGGGATCTTGCTGCAGCCTTTTGTTTTTTTTTTTTTCCTAATGGATTTGGTTTAGGTATTGGCTTTTATGTCTATTTTTCAGGTAATTTTAGAGATTCTTCTGAATCTCACAATCCTATATTGTTGATCTCGGAGAAGTCACCTATATTTACTGATGGTTGAGTTAAAATATAGTCCTACTATCATTTCAAAAAATGCTATGAAATAGATAATCTCTGAGATATCTGTAATATGTACATGTGGCTGAATAAGGGATGGAGCCAGCCCAAATTTATGCCAAGCAACTCTCACATTTAGTGTTCAGGACACACTGATTTGCATATATACCTGTACACACAGAGCAAGAGAGATGCATGCAACATATGTATACATTTTTTAGCCTATGTCTCCTCTAGGTTGGAAAGTCAACAATTCAAACCAGCATGTAGCCATTTAGGACAGGAAGTGGAAAACTATATTTAGCTGAAACTGTAGTAGAAAGTAGATGATAAGAATACCGCTTACATTTGCGGCCCCATTCCTGTGAACACTGGTCTAAGGCAGTCTGCAATGATGAGAAGTTCCTACTCAGGGGCAATATTCCCAGTGTGGTCTGTCTGCCAGCAAACAATGGGACAGTTGCCTTCTGTGCACTACCGGTACCACTGCACAACGTGCTCCAAGCATCCGCCAAGCTTGGCAAGTACTCACTTAACTGAAGTGCTGGAAAGATTGTATAACAAGTCAGTGTGGTTGTAAACATGCTTTTCTGTTAAATGAATTTCAGGAGATTTTCGTCTCCTCCCTGGACATACCAAATTCAGGTAGCTTTGGAGAGCACCACCTTCTTTGTATCTTTACGGTAATATGCTGATCTTGGTGCAATGCATCTTGAGCACAAGCAATTCCTTCTTGAGAAGCACAATCCCTCTTGACTGGAAAGTGTAACATTGCTTGACAGATTGCAGGTATTTGATAACACTGATTTGTTTCCAGTTGCCTGAACTGTCCCTTACCCACTTAAACATCATATTGCACATGTTCTAGGTCTGGATTTTTTTTTAAGCAGTACTTTGCATTGGGTTCAAGACCTCCTGAAGCCAACAGGACTTGTTCTCCTGGTTCAAATAAGCTTAGATTAAGTCCTTTAAAAAGGATGGCTTTTAAGGAGGTTTTAAGAATTGTTTTCTCAGTTCAAACCTATAAATGTTGGTATTAGATTTATTTATTGCACTGTAAAGACATATATGCAGCCTGGGTAGATAATAACAGAGCTTTTGTGGCCAACAAGTAAAGTATCTAAAAGCTCCCATTCCAGCAGAAGTCATGGGTTTGATAATGTACTTGATAGGATCTCTGGTCTGCTCTGCACAGCAGATCAGACAAGACAATCAAAACAGTCCCTTTCAAAACTAAAATCTATGAACCTGTCAGAGTTTTTCAGTTTACAGATTCCTCCAATGTTTGACCTCTTTATTTCTAAATTCATCACATGAAATCTGTCAACTGTGATGGTGGGTTTTGTGCCAAGAAACATGTCACCAGAAAGACGCACAATCATTACTTCACTAGGTAACCTGGTGTCCCAAAAATGAGAACCACTGTAGCCCCTCCCAACCTAAAACAGCCACTATCTCAAAGGACTATTAAATATTTGCATATAACATCTGTCTCAGCTCCTGACTGCTCGACTCATCATCTCCTCCATACATTTGCCAGATGTTGGATTGAAGGCATATATCTTTTCATGAAACCATGGCCATCATGGTCAAGCAGCTCACATTTCTCCAGATGTTTTGTGATCTCACCACTTATTAATGTTCCTAGGAGTTAGCCTGACTCTAGGTCAGAATTACTAGTTAAATTTCTCCCAACCCATTTTGGAACAATTTGATTAGACTGATTTCTATTCAGCCCCTGGCTACACTTCTCCCTCATTCCTCTCTGAGTAGCTACTAATTCTGGAGGCAGGTTTCTCCCCAGTGTCTTTCTGCCATTTCACAGGTATAAATCAGCAAAACCTCCTTATGGATTTGCTACATGCAGAACAGACCCTTCAGTCATTATGAGGAACGGATACATAGATACTTTTCAAGTTGTTGGGGTACTTCTATGATAATTTGCATTGACATAGTTTCTGTGCGTGTGAGTAAGCCTCCCTTTTAATTAATAACCTAAAGACTATTGTGAATCAAGGTGCAATCTCAGCAATTGTTCATGGAATTTTTGTGCACAGAATTTTAAAATCAGGTCCAGATTCTCCACAGAAGCTTGCCCTATGTTAACATATCTTTTGAAAGCTACCAACTTCATCTATGCGTATGTTGTGAAATTGGCATTTAATTCAATGCGACTGTAACAGGAAATTAGCTAAACACCATTTAGAAATGTTTCTAATTCTGTCATGTGTTGGAGGCCACAAGGTACACATGCTGAAGTGTAATTTTGAGGATCTTCACCAATGTCATAGAATGTAAACTGAGAGTTAAAACAGATTTTAAAATACCCAAGTTCTTTTTTATGAGTGGGAGATAGAGTGAAAATAAAGACAATCAGTTAATGAAACAAAAGGTCATTCTGTTAAATTGTTCAGATGCTCAAAAACCTATGAAGAATGCATGCGGTGTGCCCATTGACTCAGTATTCCTCCAACCACTTGATTTACAGTCTAAATCTGGGGTCTATGGCTTGTTTACTTTCTCCTGCAACTTTAGACTGAAAGCAAACCTTTGCAAGCATGTGACTCCTTTCAGACAAGCTGAGAAACAGATAAACAGAATGTATCTTTCAGTTTATAATACTTAACATCTTAACTATCACAAATGCAGGAAATACCTGCGAAGCGCAAATTCTCTGGTTTATCATCAACTAAGTTCCTCTTGCCAGTCTACAGAGATTGGATATTTACATTTTTTTCTCATGGGTGTGTGATCTTTGTCCCTCAGTGTTTAATATTACATGGAACTGAGGAATTACACCTTGAAACAGGAGTGGCATTGTTCCACTAAATGCAAACAACTGAACAAGGCAAAAGCAGTGACAGTTGTAATGCAGGGTTCTCCCTCCATGCCCTGCACTCCATGTTGGTATTTGGGAACAGTGCTATGGTGAAACCATTGCACAGTAGCCTGTCAGCAGCGATTTTACCTCCTTTTTGTGTGAGTGTGCTCCAAGTCTGGCGGCACACTCAATGACTGAAAATGCAAGTATCCCATATCTATCCACCCATACATCCTCTTCTGACCCATCACAGACATATATGGGAGCTTTTATTCTCAGGAAACAGGCTGTCTAAGTGTGTCAAACAGGTAAGAAAAAGTCTTAATATCTGATATTATTATGCTTTTCCAAGGGGGGGTGATCAAAGATTTCAGCAGCTATGCAATTTTCCTCTGATTGTTTACAACAGGAAACAGAAATTCTCAGCTTCAGCATGGGCTTTATGATACAACTAAGCCTTGGGAGGATTCCAGCCTTATCCTGGAACCCCGGGAGCTAGCTGACTGTCCTCCCAGTCAAAACCTATTTTCTTTCCCTCTATGTTTTCTTGGGGCTTGGTCCTGCAAGGTGCAGTGTTTGTTGGCCAGGAGCAAGGAAAGCCCATGGTCTTTTCCTCACAGAAAGTACATTTGAAGTCTCCTGGGAGTATGTGGACAGGGTCTGTGTATAGCTTAGCATGCAGGAACTGGAGTGACCATCAGCTCATAGGGATGAGCCCTTATCCACTTCTGCATTTGAGCAGAAACAAAGCAAGCCTCCCAGAAAAGCTTTGTCACATTTCCAAAACCAGAGAACTCCCTTTTTCTGTCCTTTGCCCTAAACTGCAGCTTGGGATTCATCCTTCTTCTTCCCTAAATAGCTAAGATTCAAGCTAAATAAAGGTATTGCAGTTTGGTTTTAGCTGGAACATGTTAGCTAAAGGAAATACTGTAAATTACAGCACAATCTTGCCACAGTATTGTGACTATGTAGCTGATAACTCAGCAGCCAGCTTATAAATGCAGCCGAGAACTCTTTGTTAAGTAGGAAAAGCAAAGCAACAGTTATTAAAAATGAGCAGTCACTAAAGATTCAGGACTTACCCTGAGTCATCCCTGGCTCCCTTCTCTCCTGCTGATGTTTTCATCATTACAGCAAACTTTAAGACACTTTCTGTTTCACAGTGGCTTGAGAGTTCCTCGGTAAGAAAAGCAATTCCTTTCCATCGCTGAGCAGAACCTCCACATCTTCAGGTTTTGCAGTGAAGATGGTATTTCAAGGGGCGTCGGGGGAGGATGTTTAAAACCAGCTTCAGGCTCAGTAGTATCTGAGGGCAGAGGACTAAACAAGCACTGAAATGAAAGCAAGCTACCAAGAAGATCCGATTTTAGCCTCTCTTATTTCTACTTCCTGTATTTATATGAACGGGGGATTTCAGGAAGAGGCAGTCTTTGGTGGTCAAGGGTGTGTGTGCGTGTGTGTGTGTGTGTGTGTGTTACAAACCCATATTTAGTAGTGCAGGCAGGTTAACCTCATTAGAATGAAGGGAATGAGACTCTCAACTTATTTTTTTCTCTAATTTAAATAAGATTTAGGGGAAATTGTTTTACAGGCTACAGGTATATCAGGAGGCAACAGAGCATAGTGAACTTTGTAAAGGATTTTGTAAAGAAGCAAAGCAGTAAGTCTCCGTCTGCAAATTCCTGAAGCATGTGTATTTCTACTGCTTGAGTAACTGGAACCAGATGGAGCTTGGAAACCTTTATATTTACACAGGACCTGAGAAAATGAAATGCCTAACACTGGCAGAGGACAGCTACACAAAAACATTCCCAGTTAAAGCAAAAGCTAATGATAAGGTTGTACAACTGCTAGCAAATGAACAGCTACCCGTGCTGTGAAGCTGCAGTCAAGTCTCAGAGTACATTTGACCTGGAGTTATTTAAGTGATCGAGTAGTGTTTGCTGTATGGGAAACCTGACTGAATACCGACCAGCTGTGGAAGCTGGGGACTGACAGATGCGGTGTCACACAGGGCTGGTGGCACTCCTATTTGGCAACCCCATCGTTCCAGAAATATTTGATGCTAGGAGAATGCATAATGGAAAAAATAAGGCAAAAGTAGGAAGAAGAGGTGGAGAAAAGCAATTGCATGGAATGGACAGGGAGACAAAGGTAATTTTTTGCCCCTTTTATCTTCAAAAGGAATTTCTCAGCTTTCTAAAAGTAGACAGTGCCATACAGCCCATAGCAGAATGTAAATGCCAAGGAACTGCCAGTGTATTGGCAAGAGGGAAACTAGACCTCAGTATAGAACACAGAGCCAATTCTGCTGGCACTGAGCTAAGGAGAGTCAAGGGGTTCTTTACTATCACCAAGTCACACCTTCTGTGTTAACACTAGACCGAATTTTCCCAGATTTTTTTTTTTTTTTTAATAAAGACTGACTTCTGTTCACCTAAGAAAACGGATGTTCTAGTTTTTAGAAGGGTTCATCTTAGAAAGTCAAACAGCCTGACTGAAAGACTGCATGATGGAAAATTCACCACCCTTCTTTATAAGGTGTCTTAGTGCTTAATTGCTGGTATTATTTAAATTCACACCTGATTTTTTTTCCTTATTTAGTTTTAAATTTTCAGCTGCTGTATTTCATAATGCTCTTTTCCACTACATTAAGAAGCTCCTTGCTCATTTTCTGGAGTAATTTTCAGGCAATGGTGAACTCATTCAGTGAAGAGTTTAGTCCTCTTAGACAGGCAGGTTGGCTGAGAATCACTCATCCCTTACTGCAGGCTTGTCAGATGTCAGCTCTGAATCCTTCTGTGGGTTCTGAGGACAGAGATCCAAGAAAAAAAAATATGTTCTAGATTTGCTCACCAGCTGGGCACCTTTGAAATGCACCTCGGGTATTGGCATCTCCTACATGCCTCACACAATTTCAGCTCTACTCCACATTTCCATTTCCCTCCCCTGCAGTTCGGCAGGGATCAGGCCCCCTCAGCATTTACCCTGGAAAGTTGGGCTGCTTGCATGGACCTGCTCAGATGGGAAAAACTGTTCGCACAAATAGGCAGCTGTCCTATGCAAAGGGCTAAGATTTTGCAAATGGAGAACATCATAGAGTGTTAGACAATTCCAATGATATTTTTAGGGAAGCAGAAACAAAATTACTAGAACTATTCACAAGATCTGGGGGGAAAATTGGCAACAATACAGAGTAACAAAAGCCAGTATTTTGGTGCTATCTCAGTTTCATGTGATTTGAGTGAAATCTTTCACACTATTTCCAATGTAAAGAATATAGTTTCAGAAACATGAAGTTTCAATTTCTGTTTTGCTAAAGATATTGACCAAATTTAATTTTAAAAGATCTTCTAATTTTCTGCAAAGTACTCAGTATTTCTGTAAAATATTTAAAATATGAAAATGAAGGCAAATTTTAACATAAGAAATTTTGTCCAGTCTTTGGTAGGTATTTTTTTAAGCCAGAGATTTGACCGGTTTGGAATGTGACACTGTGTTCTAGTATCAGGCTTTGGAAGTAAACAATTACACAAAAGCTAAATAACAAAATAACACCCAGTTACTTCGAACTGTGGCTCCTCTATGATAAATCCAAGCTGAATGGGGAAATTCATGTCTTTTCTAGAACTGATTCATCCTTTCCATCTTAAGCCACAGCATGCTGCAGCCCGTTCCTGTAATTTCACGCAGCTGAGTTGGGAAGGTTTAAAAATGGCTTATGGGGGAAGCCATTAAGTACAATGAGCACTCTGGCTATAATAAAGTGCTTTCAGCATATGCACAGATTACATGACAGTTCTGCTTTCCATACAGTAGGAAGTGGCTGCATCAATAATACGGCATGTGATAAGAGCCCCTAGGAATTGTCATGCCTATTGTGTCACTAATCCATAGATTATGTGCCTTTTATAGAGCCTGTTACATAACAGATCATGATGGAAGGATTAAAAGAAGAGGTATTTTTCACATTCAGATTCTGATTCTTAGAAGTTAATTCTGTGTATAAGAAGGAATCCTTTTCTTTCCCCAGCTTAAAAAAATTTAGCCTAGCATACACTAATGAACGAACCCTTATGCAAAAATCAAAGAATGCAGGATATCCCTTTTCTCCACTTCCATGAGACTTCTCTGTAGATGCACAAAAGCCAAGAGTGGCTAATGACATGTTTATACAGCAATAGGGATTCCAGTCTCATGCACAGTGCTTAAGAAAAATAAGATCAAGCTTTGTTTTAACTTGCATCTCCTGGTTGTAAACTGGCTAGGAGTATTCATGAGAAGACTTGTCTAATGAAACTGTTAATGCACCAGGCCATGAGATGAAGTTAACTCTTAGCTTCTTTTTCTCCTCTNTTTTCTTCTTTTTCTCCTTTTTTTTTTTTTTTTTTTTTCATTTATAAGCTTTTTGTGAGCCCAGAACAGACTGTACCAGAGCCTGTGTACATATATACCAAAAGTCACTAGACCCTGAGGTGGACACTACAGGGGTGTTGAAAATGGGCAATCAAGGGTAAGAAGGAGTATCTCCAGAGCCTAGGTAGCTGGGAAAGGAAAATAGTACTGTGCAGCCTTCAGACCTTACTTCCAGCCCTTCGCCAGCATCCAGTACTCAGTGTGAACCTGCTGGACACCACTATACCATGGGACAAAGCAGCCAAAATCCTCTCGATCAGGGTGTTTCTGAGCTGCCATAATTGCTTCTGAATCAGTGCCTCAGTACAGCAAACTGTTCTCAGCAATTCACACACTTCTAGTCCCAAAAGAGCAAATTGTGGGTTTCAGAATTGCTGCAAAACAAAGCAATAAACTTAACTCACTCCAAATAATGGCTTGATCCAGGCAATACTCCCTGGAATAGATGAAAATGGGGGCCTTCTATCATTCAGTCCAGCAGGGTCCAGATTTCACCAAAAAAGTAAAGGCACATAACCTATTTGGGTCCTTAAATTTTAGATTTTCAATAGTAAACATGAGAATGTTTCACATCTTCTCATCATCTGAGAAAAAACCACACTCTAGTTGTTTATATAATTTATTGATAGTGTACATATTTTTATATAGTGCATTATAATACTGACTGCTATAATCTTTATAAATGCTGAGTTAACTATTTTTTATAATTCTCACAACAAAAATAATCAAATATCATGCCAACATTTTGTAACAAATTATCACATTAAATCCATTTGGATTCCATGACATATTTATCTGTACAATGGACCCCATATCACAGAGCATTCACAGTGCATAAGGTCACAGTCATTGAAAAAATAAATAACATGAGAGATTTCTGTTATTTACAGTTTACAAACCCATCCCTTTCTGTTTTCAAAGTAAGCAGTTCTAGAAAGTTTTAATAATATTTAAAGAGGTATTGCACCTCCTAAGGGTGCACTGCAAATGCCTGCAAATACGAAACACAGGTTTTTAAAAGTTTCAGAATTTATTTTATTGATCATAAATGATTTCAAATACTTTCTTGCAATGGAGGAGATAGTGTGAGCCAAATTCTATTCTCAGTTCCACTGACACAAATCTGTGCCAACTACCAGGACATTAATGAACACTGGCACCACTCCCAAGAACGTGAAGGCAAGCATTTGGTCATAACTTTGCTGCAGTTACAGCCATTTGAAACAGTGATGCTGCCGGGGAAGGAGATTTACCAGTGTCTTTGCATACATAACTGGTATATGAATGAAGGCCATAAAAAGGCTGTAGAAATCCTCTGAAAGGAAGCATCTTTATTGTTGTTATCAACCTTTCTAGAGATTATACCTGTCTAGTTCTCATATATTCTGATACCTTTAGAATTTCTTATCATGCCTAGTGCTATAAATCAATCTTTAGATTTGTCTTTCAAGTTTATCAAGACCATATCACTGATAGGATGGCAATGACTGCCTACATTCTTTGTGCAAGTAAAAAAGAAAACTAAATGGGATTAAATTCAAACTGTCAATTCTTCTAAGAAAATATCCAAACAGCATTAATTTCCCATAATAATTCATTTCTTTCAGACAGTGCACTGTATGTCAGAAGTATGATAGCAAGCAGAACCACATGAGGAACAAATTGCCACAACCACTACACATCTCAGCCTGTGCAGAAGCAGCTACATGAATCTCACATGTCAGGACAGGGATGTATAGGAGTTCACAAATTTCTCTTGGGAGAAAACATCAGGACCTGACATATGGGGAAACGTGAGAAAAGTGTGTGCTCAAGTTATTCAAAAGGAGGTTTTTAAATATGTACACAGTAGGTCAGAAACTGGAATGCACATATCAGTTGAATGGCATTCTCCTCTTCAGCAGAACATTGATCACTTGCATACAGATTTTTCAAAATAGTTCAGGGGAATAATAAAGGATTTGGTATAGAGTTGCTGGAACTAAATGCTGTCATTTACCTGTGTAACCATCACATAAATCTCACCACCCAATAAAATGAAAAATGTGGAGTTCAGACTCAAAGAAATAAAAAGGAAATTGTGTAGCAAATGCACGAGCTGCAGATTTTTTTCTGAGTGTTTAAACACAAATTACTAACTGAGAGAGATCTGAGGCTTGCGATGACAATGTTATGCTTACAGGTGATGTATTTCAATGAGGAAGATTCTTTGGTTTCACCTGGCTATCAGTTATTTTAGTGTCTGATTCATATTACATTAGGTCTGATCATTCCTTGGCATGAATTATCAGGCAGTATTTATACAGCTCAAAGCACTCTACCAAAACCAGCTAACAGTAGGACACAAGTAAATGGCATTACAATGGCAAGAAATCCAAGAAAGGAAGACAACAAAACCCATGAGGGATTTGTGTAACTAGAGCAAACACATAATAGAAACAAGTGCAGTTAAAGCATAGTCACAAGGGAAATCAAAGACAGAATAGAATCTTCTCTATAATTGCTAAGTATTAGATTACTAGAGACCTTTTCCATTTGTTTACATGTTGACAGAAAGTTTATAAATATAATCTAAATCCAGTAGCTAATTTTATGTTTGCTACAGCTGCAGCAAGCATATAAAAACAAAATAAAATTGGCACACCAATGACTGAGCCAGGAGAAAGATGCTGACTATGCTGTACCTGTTGGGAAGACTTAAGGTGTTCTTCTAGGCTAGACTTCAGCCCAGAGAGCAGCCCTTACATCATCAAATAGATAACCATATCTGTAGCTCCTTAGATTTAGACATGTAGATCCTGAGCTTGAAGTCTTTACTCAAGCAATACTTTATAATGCAGTACAATTGTTATGGTAAATAAACGTAATCGAAAATTGTTGAACTCAATGGAAACTCCCACGTGCTTGCTACAGACAGGACTGCAACCTGTGGGTCTATGTGGGACTGTGCTACTCTAGGGGAACTGCAGCAGAAAAGAGCTGCTAAAAGCCCTCCTTGGCCAGCTGTAATTCAGTTTAATCCTGCTCATACACACAAGGGCAGATGCACAGTTTTGAAGTCTGAGACAAGGAACGTGTTCTCCTGTTTACAAGAGTGGAAATTGACAGTGGTATCAGCAGAGCAGAAGTCCACAGATTCTGGTCAAACCTTTTAATTTGAGAAGGAAATAAAATGCTTAGACTACAAACCCAGTAAAATATGAAAAGATCTGAATATGACAGAAAACTCAAAAACCATGCTCCACTGTCATTTTAGGACACAATCCAGCAAGGCACTTGGATATATGCTTAGCTTTAAGAATGGAATCAAACCTACTGAAGTTAAGCTTTGCTGGATATGGGATCTCTTTTTCTGAGTTGTATTACTTTTCAGTGTTAGTATGCTGGCAAATTTCAGATCACAGTAACAGTTTTACCTCTCACATCCACCAGCTTTCTTTTCACTCTTGAGCTGAACATTAACTTAAAGAACACTGCGACACACATTCCAAACTCAGCCAGCTAACTTTTGCAATGGTTAATAAAACAAAATGGCTACAAAATTTTACAGACACAACCTGAACAGCTGCAGGATAGAACTGTACTAATTGCAGAGAGCCAAGCACAAATTATCACTCCTTTTCTGGATTTGAAAATGGTAAAATCTGTAATGGTTTCCTGACCACACAAGCAAGTTTTTTCTTCCTTTTTTTTTTTTTTTGTATACACATGAAAGGCACTAGTTTGTTATTACTCAGCAACAGCCTACTGAATTACTGATACATTCTGATGGTGGGTTTATCTGACATACAACAATTTGTTAATCAGATCTTTCTTGCATCATTCAGTTTACCTGCATGGCTTGGTGTATAACTCTATCTTTATTTATCTTAGCATATGGATAATGACAATTTAAGAACCCTTCAAACTACTTCATACGATAATTTGTCATCAAGGCCCTGGTACAGCATCTCATAATTCTTTGGCAAACAATACATCCTTGGTCATGTGGTGGTGTCAGAGGAGAACCCCACTAATGTTACTTATAATAATAAGCATGGCATGATACCTGTCTCATAGCAGGAGATGCATGAGATCACCTCATGAAATGCAACATTCAATCCAATATAAATTGTCCTGAAGTGGGTCTATGTTTCAGGGAGGGCTGTAGATGACAGGACCAGCCACACGATTTAAAAGCAGTACTACATTGTAAGACTGCCCCTTGCTAAAACACAACACTGGTTTTCTGGAGCAGGTGATATTCAATTTAGGCAGAGTAATTCTAAATTATGTTTGAAGAACTCATGGCATCAGCAAACAAAAATTTGTGCATGTTTAGGCTGGGGGTCAGCTGCTACAAAAAAAATTGGTGCCTGTATTTTTCCAAAGTTGCCTGGCTCAGAAATATGAAGGTACAGTACAATTTGCTAGATCTGGCACTATAAGCTTTGATGCCCTCAAGACTGTCAACTCAGCTTTCCCTAAGCATTCAAAACCTGATTTTGGAATCACTCTTCTACTGTGTGAAGACATTCAAGCTGCCTGAACCATGCACAGGAGAGCAAACATTTGCTTGGAGACAGTTAGTTCTCCAAGACCACACAAGAGCAGAATATAGGAAAAGAACATTTACTCAGCCTCTCTCTCTGCTCCTTTCAGTCTTATATTTAAGTCATCACCATATTTTCAGCAGCAAACTGTCCTCCTGAATGACAGCAGGGGAGAGAGTAAGACTAGAGGGGGATGCTCCTACAGTGGTGCAGCAGTATGCTGCATTTTCACAGCCTTTCTGCAACAGAAGACACAAAGATGAACATGAATTCCATCTCCTCAGATTTATACTGCATCAAAATGTCTTGAATGCCTGGAAATGGGGTCATTGGCATTGTTGAGATAAAATGTGTTTTACTGCCATGCTTGTCTATTCAATAAAGCATTTTAATAATGCTGTATTTGTGGCCATCTTTAGAACTGGCTTGTTTAATGACATAACTCTTAAATTATGAACCCTAAATGGATACTAATACTGATATTTGCAACAAAGTGTAAAGCAAATAACAAATGTGTTGTTCTTTTTTTCTTTAGGATTACATTGAAAGGATCCAATTCCTAATAAAAATTCAAAAGCAGAATACACTCCTTAATTTGTACTAAAATAATTTTTAAAATAGTCATAATTGTAAACACATTGCCTGGTGTAAAGAGTATTCTGCATGTCCGCTGGCTAAACATAATTATTTACCATTTGCTAAAAGAAGGAAATTTCTGAGTAAGTGCTTATTTACTAACATTTTTTAGTATGTTCTCAATTTTTTATATATAGTCTTAATGGAAATATTTATATATTTAAAAACACATCAACTGTTAGTTGATAGGTTTGGTTTATAAACATTAAAAAATTAAAAAAATCTATGTATAAAGTTAACTGTGCTTCTTTAGAAACTTTATGTGATCATTCACATACAGCTTCAAAATATTTTTAAAGTTTAGTAGCAATTCAAAATATGCTGTCTCGGTGATTTGCAATTGTATGACCGCTACAATGTGGAATGTTACCCATTATTTCGATACTCTGGGCTGAATCTTGCTGTCAGTTACATCCAGAGTAATTCCTTATATCAGATTAATGCTGGTGGAAAGGATATCAAAACTTGGCTTCTACTCGGAGTTGAAAAGAAGTACATTGTGCTTCAAAACTTGCATGCAATCAAATCAAGGACCATATTCTCTTGACAGACTTGCTTTTGTCTATGTGATTCTTATCTGCACTGCTCCACGACAGACATTCATCTTCATTAAGCTTCTGGGAATAAACAAAAATTGGTGAAGAATACACCAGCTTCTTGACTGATGAAATAAGCTTCTTTCTCCCACCAACCAAACTGAATCAAATCAAATCATAATCAGGGTGGGTTTTGTTGTCAGAAAGTCTGGATTAAATTCAGAAACTACTCTCAGCTGATAACAACAACTGATAGTTACTGAGCACCCAGTTTTATTTTATTTGTTTAGTTTCTTCTAAATTTACACAATGGGCTTACAATGGCCAATGCAAAGTTTTTTTGTGGTGTAATATTCCACAAATGTCAGTTTATATTTATGTATACAGCATTCCTCATTAATAATAAAACATATTTTTCAAGTATGAATTTCTGCATGTAATTCTCTTCTTCAGTATGCAGATACTCTTGACTTCTAGTGTGCATCATCACAAGTGATACAACATACAACCATTTCCTCTTCTTTCTCTGCCACATCGTTCATCTTCATTGAACAGAGTGATAAATATCCAACACTGCCATCAAAAACTGTCAGTGCAGTTCCTCTATAAGCAGAGCACTTGAAAGGGAAATGATGTCCTCAACAGTGCATGCCATGATATGTGCCTTGGACTTTCCGGTCCTGTAGTTGTGATATTTTGAATGAGCCAAGAAAAGTTCTGAACTTGCCTCTTATCCTTCCATGGAAAGTAAATGCCGAAACCAAAAGAACTATAAAGATTTTTCTCCCGTCCTCTTACTAACCTTGGTGATGGTTGATTGTCTGCAAAAGGAGAATGAAAACCACAACAGAAGGCCCAGAAATAGGTCCTTTTAGAGTTCTGCATAAGATCCATGTAGCTTTATGTCTGAGCAGCAGTACCCAAAAAGGAGGAAAATGCTTTGGTTGCCTGGACCTAGCATGTTTAAAGGAGAGTATGCTTTCCTTCCGCATAGGTAAAAGTGCTTGTTAGCTGATGAAGCAGGAACGACATTCAAATTACTGATGGAAAGAAGGTAAAAATGTGAAATGCCTCCTGCCATTTACAGCATTGTGTAATCAGAAGAATTTCAGCCTCTCTCCTCGTCGTGGTTTAAAGTTCTTCTCGGCACATAGGGAAGTTGACAAAGGTGAAGACATTAAACTCTATCATTATAGATAAACACAGGAAAACAGCATAAAGAAACAACACGTAGATGCCTAACTTCCTGTCAAGTTTCCACTTATTTGCATGGATTCCAAGCACCTGCAAGCAAACAAAGTATTAGTTAATTAAGCTCTGAAGGAAAGTTTTGGAAACACCCATTATAAGCTAAAAATGAGTATTTTGAATTAGAGATCTTGCACAAAGATAAAAATATATTCTCCATATTTTATAGCTCAAAAAGGCAACATATGCTTTTCTGATCAAGAAGAGAAATGTAAAAGCCCAAACTAAGAACTGAAGCTCTGGTCTGACGCTCAGCTGCCCTAAGACTGTTTTACAAAATATTTAATGAACTAAAGTAGAGCACTGAATTAACTACATGAATGTCCCTCCCTCAAGTGTTCCTCTGCAGATTCTTTATGTCCCAGTAGTACACCAGCACCTAATGCCCCTTCTTTCAACAGCTTCAGAAGAGGCGGTTTCTTTGCTGTTTGACTGAGCTCCAGAACTAAGGGTAGTAGTAAGTTACAGGTAGCAAAGCAATGAAATCCTCATGAAGGCATCTCTTTTCAATGGTGTTGAGTGCCTCTGGATTGTTATTTGTTTCACTCAAAATTCTCCACTGCTGGAGTTTTGCTGGAAAGGTCTGTGTGAATCAGCAGAACAAATGAGACAATAATAGATGCCTCAAACTCAGCTGATACGGCTTCTGCTATGGAAAGATTCTTTTCAGAAGAACATGAAGGGTTAGTGTAGTAACACACTTGCATTATCTTCCCAATTTTTCCCAAAGTGCTGGTTACCAATATGCATGCAGCAACATTAGATATAAATGTCTACAGAACACCTTTGTTGTTTCACAGGCACTGTGCAGTACAGCAGACTGGGGATAAGACCAAAAAAATCCAAAAGAACAGGCTCTCACACCTTATATATCAGATGCATTCGGAAGTTAGTAGCAGAGTGAACAGCCCTGGTCATTCTACCACTTGAGTCATGCACAGGTGATGTGAAGTTTTGTAAGACCAAGTCATGCAACAGTGTGAAATCTCCAGTGATGACCCCCTCTTCCTATAGAGCGTCTACAAAGCCTCCCAGGCAGTCAGTGAAAGACAGTAGTATAAGTGAATATTTTATACCTTTTTGATTCCTTATACCTGATTTGATTCTTCCTACAGAGGGCTCCCTGGGAGTCAGCAGGATCAGACCTTAAGTACCAGCAAAATTAACTTTTGAAACAGAATTATTATTCCTGCTTGATAAGTCACGTTACAAGGGCAAGTGTCTTACACTGGGTGACATTTAGCATGTGCATTCAAAGTCCTGATATTCACAGTCCTCACTGACTAGTACTCGTTAGGAGTTCAAGCTACAGCACTTGATTAGTCCAGGTTGGTTTTGGAAATCAGAGACAATGACAAAGGGTGATGAACCATACCTCGGTCTTGTCCCATTATAAAGTAGAGATAAGTCTGGGATATGCACACAGGACCAAAGAAGTACTATTGGATCCCATAATTTCAACACTGCCACTGAAATCTATGGGACCTACACATATCCAGCATCTCTTGCACCAAATGCCATATTTCGGTCCTCACTGAGGACAGTGGTAGCTCTTCAACTCATGTTATTGCTAGAAGAATGATACTTCACAAGAACCAATGCTAAGTATTTCTATTTTATCCTTCTATACTATGTAAATACCTAATACTTATTTTGCAATTGGAATACTTGGAGATGCTCAGATACTTACAGTAAGTGCCACTGATCCTAGCAAAAGTCCAACTGAATAGACCAGTCCTTTGCTGTTTATCTTAACCTGTGGGAATTAGAAGAGACTTTTAAAATGCTCGGCATATTGCTGTGCTTTGGAGATCAAAAATCAATTTACTGATTTATAGTCCACATTCTGTTTTGAATAGTGACTTACATATTTTAAACTATGGAAATCCACAACAGATTTATCATGATGAAGAATGGGAAGATTAGGGAATCAAAGCAAATGTATAGTAATCCCATCTCCATTAAAAAAAAAGTCAGCATTTATAATGGGGTTTATGTTAAAAAATCCTCAGAAGAGAGAGATAAGCTGTTATTCCCATCTTAGACAAAAATACTAAGGTATATGGAGACAGACAGCTGTGCCAGAAGTTGTGTAATGAGAAAATGACAGAACCATGGCACTATTTTTCTGCTACACAGGGTAATATACTTCAGTTGACAAACTGGAAATTAATTGCAGCTTGTGGAAGGAGAATTGCTTCCTTAACTTATGTTCCTTGGCAAAGAAATAACACCTTATTTAGCAACTAATAACACGCTCAGCAGGTTCTTTGGCGTTTTCTTTACTTATTTTATTTGCATGCTTTCTTTTTAGGATTTTTTACAAATAGGATAAAAGGAAAACTTAAAACATTCGCCAAGTACACGTACAGTTGATCCATAATCAATTGCCATGGTCTGCAAACCCCATGGAACGCCAAGTCCCACCAGAATGTCAAAGACATTGCTCCCTACTGTATTGGACACTGCCATGTCACCAAGGCCTGCAGAGAAAAGAAAATAACATCTCTTCAATAAAATCAAAGTATACAAACATTACTCTGTGTACTAGAGGAAAATAAAGGGCACTGATGCAATTGCTGCAATTATCCCTAGAACCGGCCAGAGTATCTGAGGTAGGGAGACAATTTCCATAACATTTGCATGACTTCTGAAAAAAGTGTGCAAAAATTGTTCACTCCAACTACATCTTCCTTGTGCCTTGGAGAGCTTTTACAGGGTGTGTGGTATCCATTCAGCATCTGAGTTCAATGTCAAAGTCTTATTCTAAATAGTCAGCAGCCACAGGGAACCTGAAGATTATGTATAGGATTCAGTATGTGGCTACGTGACCTTTATCTCATGTGAATGATGCAAAGAGGTCCTGAAAATAACCCAACTAGGTGGTAGTCAAAGATACTAAGCACTTCTGTGGGGCTCAATCAGCAATAATTGCACTTCAGGAACAATAAAATGCTACAGGAAAGGAAAAGAAGAGTGAATTGTGAAGTACCTGGGTATTACCCAAAATCTACTTCAAATACTCATCACTGGCTGGCATCTAATTTTGCACCACTGTCAATGAATATGAGGAAAGCAGAATTCCTCTCTCTCCCTGCTAATTTCCCTTAGGCACTGGCCTAACTATTAAATCACTTCAACAAAGTGAATACTGGAAAGGAAGAGGAACTTTGATGTAAATGGGACATCCCACAAACAGTTTCAGAGTATACACAGAGTGGAGACATACATTACCACATCATAAATACAGTATCTTTTAGCAGGAAGCTGCTGAGAGAAAGGTGATGCTTTGAATTCAAATTATGGCCATGTTCCTCTCTACTAGTAGATATTTGTCGGCATTTTGTCAGTAAACAACTGTCTTGAATTCAAGTAGAGCAAAGAACTGTCTTTTAGGGAACTGGGCTGCTTTTTGCCAAGCTAGTGCTTACCTTCACTTTCAGAGGAAACAATCCCTACAGTAGTTTTGTCTAATACAACAGAATAACTAATCTAAAGAAGCAGTTTGTTAACTTAAAAATGTAACATGTTACAAAAATCTGTTTAATAATGCACATGGAAAATTAAATTAGTAGGAAGGTGGTTCCATAAAAATTTTGAATACTTTTTGGTTTTTGTATTGTTTTTTTTTGGTGAGATTTTCCTGCACATAAAAATAACGCAACCCAGAAAATTAAATATTTTACATATATAACAGTTTTCAAGCAGGCAACATTTAACAGCACTACTTCTATCTCAAATTACAAAGGCGGGGCTTTTGAGTACTTAATTTATCACTGCAAAACACTTTTGTTTGCCCAATGATGTGTGCCGCAGATCTCATTATGAGGGAAAAAAAAAAGGCTATGGAAATTGAAATAGTGGAAAAGAATACCAGTAGGTCCTTTTCTTATTCTACTGCTGTACCAGGGATCACACTGTCAGCTTTAATGTTTTTCATCAACAGGAAAGGATGCTGCTACCGGTGTTTTTCAAGTAAAAAAAGAAACTTAACCAAAATTTAAAGATGTACAAGAAAGCCTTTGACAATTTCAAATGGACAGTTGAGGAGGACACAGCTAACACTTATCTAAAACTCTATCCAGTGCAGCTATTCATATGTCCAAGAGGGAAAGAGGTCTGCATTTGGATGAGAATCATGCCTGGAGCAACACCACTTCTGCCACATCGTCTTAAACCACTTCACTTCCCTGGGTTTGAGAGGTCTTCTAGAAATCAGTACAAGTTTTACATGGACAAGTCGTGGTCAGTATATATTCTTCAGTGTAATTTTTAATAGCTAATATTCTGGCTTTGTCTATGACTTTTATCTTTTTACCCTGGCTGATACATACCATGCATGGCATATCTGAATGTTGAATTATCTTCTAGAATGCTAAAATGCCCAGTCCCAATAATCAAAAGATAACAGGACAAGGATTACTTTTTTTGATTTATAATAACTTGCAAAGTGTTTTCGCTTCTAACGAGGCCCTGAAACAGTAAAAATTAAAATAATAGTAATAATAGTAATAATAATAAAGGAAATAAAATAAAATTGACAATTTCTGTGGATGGAGGAAGCAAATCACAGAGCAAGTATGTAAGAACGCAGTTATGCTTCAGCAGACACAGTACCTTGTCTTGCTACTATTAAGCTGGCCATGCAGTCTGGGACGCTTGTTCCTGCAGCTAGGAAGGTAATGCCCATGATCACATCTGGTATCCCAAGGGTGTATCCAATCACAGTCACCTGAGCAGTGAGGAAAGTAGATTAAATTACCATATTTGAAAAGTCTCCTCATTCCAATACAGTTGTGCCATACTCAAATTTGATTTCTGATGTGACCCTAACAGGAAGAGACTCAGGACACTTACCTGTTTCTGCAAATAAATACTGGTGGAATAATCAGCCTAAACCCAAGCCTGTGCAAAGGAAAAGGACTTTGGGTCTTATTATTCAACATTTGATGAACAAACAAAACTCAATTTTCTGTGCTTCTAACATGATATACTGATCTTTTAAGGAGATCAGGTGATCCAGTCTGTGGGCTTGGGATTTCTTTGTTCCCAAGAATAGAAAAGTCTTGCTGGTTCTATTCTCAAAAGGATTGCAACCAATTTATATTGTAATATAGGGGCAGAGAGATAAAGAATTTATTATAAATCAACACGTGGAGAAGAAACTAATTTCTTGCATGACTTCTGATATAATCTCAAAGTGAGCATGTCTGGTTATACTGTCCCCTGAGACTCCGGAGACACCTTTAAAAGAACTCAGGGAATCACTGAAGATTGTAGAATTCTTGAAACGACAGGGAATTGTATTTAGCTGGAACATTCAGTGAGTGCTGAAAAAGCATGAAGAAAAGGCAGCTGAAAAAGAAATAGGCTTGTGAGAGTGAGAAGACTGAATCAGGGACAGGCAGCTGCTTCCCTGCTGAGAGTGCTAAGGATGGAAGCCTTTAAGGCTCTGTGTTGTTTTCTTGAAAAAGTTTGCCAGTCTCTTATATGAGTAAAACTGGACCCTTCACCAAAGAAAAGGTGAATTTTAGGAACCTGCTGATAAACCTTATCTTCAGGGGCAGGGACTCAGAAATAGGAATAGGCATGATTCTCCTGCTGCAACTGGTAACAGGGTGTTAATGTCCATATGCCTCTTAAAACAAACTGTGTTGCACCTTAATGAGCACCTCCCTCATTTGTGATATCTATACATGGAACCAAGGTACAGAGTGTGAGCTTGCAAAGGACATACAATATGAAATAAAAGTATGGCTTTGGCATCATTATGCCAGGCAGAATGAGTGGTTGGTATATGAATTTCTTCAACAGTCTATGTTAAGAGGATTACTTTACAATGAAAAACTTATATAGAAAGTTGCAAAAAGTATATAGAAAACACAATCTTCCATGAGAAGAAACATAAAGCAGTTTGCAAATGCCTGACACATTTGAGGAAAGTAAAAATGTTCTCCATCCAAGAAAGTTTTTGCAGGTTTAAGAACAAAAATTCGTCCATATGCATGACCAGAAGAATGTGTGTATATATATATATGTGTGTGTCTATGAGTGTAATATGTGAGACTATATATATTCCAACATGAAACCAGCTGAAGGTTTCTTCACCATATATTGCTTTTAAAGGAAAATGGGCATATGAATTCTTGAGCAGCATCCTACCAATCTTCAGCTTTATACTTCAGAAGTACTGCTCATTTTCCCATCACAGAATCGATGAGGAGCTTTCTTATTCATGTCTCTTCTCTAATTGAAAAGGTAAACTTGAGAGACTGAAAGAGGTTGAGGAGGAAAAATAGGAATTTATTAAAATCTTCAAGTAAGTATGCTCCTCAATGGACAAAAATTGACAACAATTTATAGATATACACATGACACATCGTTTCTCACAGATCCAGGGCAAATGGAAAAACCTCAGCAACCATAATACTCTTCACTAAGAATTTTCTTTCCAATCTAATCAAGGTGCTTTATACCACTTCTGAGTCCTCAAATTTTGCATCCAGCTGCCTTTTATGCATGTTTCAGTATGAGCCAAATTTCTAAGGGTATCTCAGCCACTAAGAGTTAAACATTTTGATTTAAATGCCCTTTACTAATAGTATGTGGATAGCCACACTGTCTTGAAAATCAGGCTGGCACCTTCCTGCACTGTACTGGGCCCTACACAGTAAAGGCCCAATTGTTTGTACAGGATAAAGCAGCAGAAAGCTAATATTATAATAATTGAGTATGAGCTGAAGAGACTGCACTACAATTACATGCCTTGCTTTAACAAATGCACAGGAGAACTATTATCTATTTTGAGATGCGCATTTCATTCAGTATGGAGTCCTGCTACATAAACTTACCATCCACACCATGAAGTAGGAGAACAAGGCAATCCAGAGAGTGGATAAAATGAACGTCAGCATAAACCACTTCTCCCAGCGTGGTTTGCTGCAGTTTGGAATGGTGGCAAAGAGCAAGAATATCAACGGCCATGTCAAAAACCATTTAACTTTGTTCACTTTTCCATCTGCAGGACAAAGAAAGGAAGGAAACAGTTCAGCTTTCCCATGACTATCTCAAGCCCATTTACACCTCTTTGAGCGCAGAGGATGATCCCAGTAGGATGTTTACAATTTTGTGTGTCAGCTCATTTTCCAGTGTACCTTTCAACTATACTTGGCCTCGTCACTCTCAGCCAAGTTCTGCATGAACACCCAGAATCTTACAGTTAAGCCTGCCAAGGTCTATGCAAATCCATGAAAGAATTGCAATGATTTAAAAGCATGGCTGATTTTAAAACCAAAATTAAGTCAGGTTTGTTTTCCTTTCAAATGTCTGTATTACTATTAATCCATAATTTTTAAAAAAAAACCCAAACCACCAAAAAACCCCACTCCTCTCACCTTACAAGGAATATTGAAATCCAAGTGGTGAAAATAACTTGTATGTTCTGTGCAGCAACAGAAAATACTCTCACAGAAAACAGCAGCACAGACCCAACCTATGAACACGGCAAAGTTTTTTCACATGCCTAACTGTGCTGACTTGGGCAGATCTTGGAATAAGCTGATACTTTGGAGACCTAGACTTGTTAACTCTCTCCAGCTGCACACAGCACCACCTTGAGATAGTCTCTTATCTTCTGTGAAAGTTACCTGAATATAGTGACTCTCCTTGTACAGCTCTCCAAAAACAACTGGTGAGAAATACCAGGGAACTGTCATCACTGAAGACAATACCTTCTCATTTTTTTAAATTTACAGTATTGTAAATGTGTGCATAAATCTTAGTACATAAAAGTGAATTATTTTATAATTGGGCTATAAGTAAGTGGGTTACTATTTATATAGTTCACGAGGTATCCTTCAAGTAGGATAATAAATTTGTTTATCAGGCTAAATGAGAGTATCACAGCCAACATCATGGTCATTCTTATTTGTGTTTTCTTTACATTGTGTTAGAATTATGTTAGCAGGGATTTACATCATTAACTGACAATGCTATGCATGAGATCTAGCAAAATATGCCATTTTCAATAAAATAATTGATCACGTTGAAGAAAATTATCAGGTACATCTTCCAGTGAAGTTATTTAGCTAAATTATAAAGAACAGTTAATAATCAGTGAAAGCTCCTATCAAGTTTACCAGGAATTTTCTTTCAGCAAGGACTTTGGGATTTAGGATTTGTTTAATGGGAATTTTTGTCAGTGAATTTAATTAGATTGATATCAGTCCTCTGGACCAATGTACACCAGATGCAATGAAATTAAATATTAAACATTTTAAAATTAATAATACTTTTGTAATTTATGAGGCTACTTACTAGGCTAATTTAACTTGGTGAGCCCAAATGGAAGTCTTACATATTCTAGCACTAGATTTTCTTGTTTGAGTTATGAATCAGCGTCTTAACTTGAGATTTCTTTGTGAATTCTGAGATGCCATCAACACAGAAGGAAATCTTAGACTAAGCCTGGCTTTTTATTCCCATTTAGTAGCTTGTGGCTGTGGAACTTCTAACACATAAAACTACTGAAGTCTCTTAAGGTCAATTCTAGTTCTAGAATTGACTGATACTACTTGTTATTGCAGATTTTACAGGAAAGACCTTTTTCCCTCTGGTTACATATGCTGTTGCACAGATGTTTTTTTAAACAGTTATCTTTTATCTGTTCCGTCCAGAAAATGATACTTCTTGGCTCACTTCTCACTTTAATTCTGTTAACTAGGCTGTAAATATCTCATGAACTATCCTATGGTAACTTATACTTCCTCCTGTTTAACTTTTTACAATTTGGATTGTTAAAAGGCTCCTAGCTAGCTAATTTGTACTCTTTGTCTACTCAAGTTGCTAAGCATAGTCAGCACGGCCTAGGCCAGTAATTTCCTCAGTGTGTAATTCCAAATGCAAGATCAGTGGATGACTGACAGGAAAAAATTATGGATCTGATTCTGGTCTATGTTGGTGTAATTTGACTGACTTTGGTGCTGCTACACACAGGCAGCCCTATTTTCTTTTCAATAACATAAAAGAAACAGAATTGCTTGAAGAACAAATAGAGAATAAATGCAATCAGCCTCTGCCAGTGAATATTCATCTTGTCAGGAATCTTGCCTAGTACCCTGCATTACTCAAACGAATACTTAACCGAGAATGCCCAGTGCCTTACCGCTGGCATCGCTATGCTTGCTCAGTTCCAGGAAACCTAAGTACTAGTGGAGGAGGACTTGCCTTTCCATTATCTTCACTGAGTTTCAACAGATGGCTGTCAGATTAAAATTCCTGGTTCTATTAGTGGTGATGCTTTATCCACACATCATGAGTTGAAACTACTTTTTACAGCTAGCTGGTTTGTGGAAGTGACATTTGTGTTCATTACATGGCAGCTAGGCTTGAGACTTTGGGGAACAACAGCTGTATGTAATTCTGTGTTTTGGTGGGTTAACAGAGAAGCTGAATGGCCATTTGCAGTGAGCCTGGAATAGGTCTGAACCACCATGGCCAAAGCAGCCCACTTGACACATTCTATATTGGCTTCCCTTTTCCGTCACAGTTTGCTTTTATAAACTTTTATATAAAGCCTTAAGTATATCTGACCTTGGTTCTGCCTCAGGCCATTTTATTCAGTTGTTACTGCTGGGTCATGAAACTTTAGTGGCACACAGTGCTAAAGAAGTCTATTCTTATGTTGTAACTTAGGAGCATTTTAAGAATTTATTAAGTATATTTAGCAGCAACCTCAATGAAGTGAGACTTTATTTCCTCAGGGAACTGATGACTTTATTCATTTCACCTGGCTTAGATGAATGCAAAAACAATATATGGTATGGCTTGAAAACATAAATTTTATTTCTTTTTTTTTCTCGTTCTTTTGAAATTCTTTTGCTGTTCTGTTGTTTTGGTTTTGACCACCCAGTCTAAAATAACCATTAAAATGATTTAATGACAAATTTGTTAAAGTGGAGTATGCTTGTAACTCATGACAAATTGTTTTACGATGTTGCATAGCTCCCTGGTACATCTGCAAGGAAGAAAATTATCTCTCATTTGATACATAGCTGGTCTGTTCCATTACAAGGCCTCAGAGCAGTAGTTTTAAGAGTGGTACCAGCCACTCCTGTGAGCCTGGGGCCTGAAGGCTCCTACAGCAACCCACATAACTGAGCAAAGGTGTATTTTGCACCTCCCACAATGATAATGAAAGAATATTGTTTTATTACAGAAAGCAACACTGCTCTATATTCTGTTCACTCTGCTGTAAAACAGAAACATGAGCATTTTTTGGCATGAAGTTGTTTTTACTACTTTATACGTCCATTTTTCCTGTTTCCACAGATATGTGGAAGGCTAGCACGCCAAGTATTTCAGAGAGGTATCATTACGGAAGAACTTGATTACAATGTTTCTGAAAATGAAGTGGCAGCCCTACAACAAAGAGCTCTTCGCTAATTTTCAATGCATTTCTGGGCTAGTCATCTTTCCAGATGTTATGCTCACAATAATTACTTATACATACAGATTGTGTGCTGGTGAATAAAGACAACAGCACACATCACAGCATTAAGTAGAAACAAGTATTTCCTTAAGGAGCTAAAGAAAATACTGTCCTATTCTCAACGTTCACACAGAGCTGAGAGGAGCTCAGTATAAAAGTATGAAACTGCATTTGTGCTTACCTTCAGATTGGAAGTGTACTCTTGAGATAACTACTGACTGACCCCATTTAGCGTATTTTGGTTTGCAATTTACTGTATTTTAGTTTGCAACATGGAGCAGCCTTGTAGCACACCAATAAGATTCCCTTGCTATAAAGCTGAACCAGAGACACAAACTTAGAAGTGTTCCAAAATATAATGGGATCAGGCCAGAGCTAGCCTGAAACAACTTCCAAAGGCATATAGTGCAGACAGCCCACATGTTCTAGTCAATAAGCTTCACAGAAAATATATTTTTAAGTTTAGAAGGACTGGAGTCTGCAACTACACCTTCAGGAGTCACCTCTAAGGTATTGTAGGTAGTTAAATTTGATAGCTCTTCAGTCAGTCTTTCATTTAAAAGCATGGCACAGACCTCCATGCTTTTTTTAGGCATGTCTAAAACATGCCTAAACCTTCCCAAGTGAAAGAAGCATCTCCTTACAAAAAGCAGTGATTAGCTGACTGAACTCAAAAAAAAATTATAAGATCCCTGAAAAGCATGAATCTAACTGGCACAAAGGACTTTCAAAACTGTATGTTTATGAATTCATATAAATCTCTCACATAAGGCAACTTGAAAACTGGGAAAGGTTTTCTCTAATTGAAGTCTACCTACAAAATGAGAAAGGCTTCCTGTAGTCTACTATTTATTTCTATTTTTTCTAGGGGTTTTTTGGTTTTGATAAGAGTAAACTTTGAGGAAAAATAAGGCACATCCAGGCTTGCCTAGAAAGATTATTGCTGCAAATTTTTTTGATTGTCCATTTCATAATTTTTGAATTCCTTTTTTATTTTTTAATGTCTCTACCTTTTGTATTTGAGAAATAAAAACAGACAAAGAAACAAAAAAACCCCCCAAACGTAACCTGTTTTTCCACCAATTAAAAGTGATTTTTAAAGCACCTGTCACCTTGGTTGTAATTAAGCTTTATATCTACAAAGATGTATTTACACCCACATATCATTATCAATATTAATTCAATTCTCAACCTGAAAATATGTAATGGTAACATACATGCTTCCACACTAACAGCTTTGTAAGAACCCAGACAGTAAGTAAACTTCTGCCAGAAAATGCTGTTGTTCGTCAGAGTTCAGATTGATTAGAAAACTTTAATATATGTAAGATAAACAACCTGATATCATGTCTAGTCATGAGCAGCATCCAAAACAGAAGAGAGAATTATACATTTTTGTCACAAGTATGGGACTCAACATAGAAAAAACTGAAACAGATATAACAAACTAGATGCCTTGTGAAACTTTCCATCAGAATTATTTTCCACTGAAAAATGCCTCCGTTGTAAAAAAAAAAAAATTATGAGAAAATGGTTTTCAATTTGCAATTATGAAAATTAACACAGCAGCTGACTCTCCACCAACTTTGAAAATCCTCATTGATTTCAACTCTGCAACTTTCCTTAGGAATTGTGGAGGCAAGAGTCTGTGTTACCAGACTAGAAAAAGGCTACATAAGTGTGTAAAAGGGTACCCAAGGAGGCCCAACCTTTGCCAGCTTTCCAAGCGGGCAATAGACATATTAGAGTATTTTTATTGCAATTCTCCTGCAACAGATCTTTGGAAACATTTTTTTCCCCCTCTGGAAAACACCAAGGTTTTACTTTTCATCCTCATCTAAAACAGACTATTTTTCAAACTACTGATATTCATCTCAGAAGTTCCATTTTCCAGAATAGAAGTTCCAAATTCCAGACCATGAAATCTGTCCAAAACTACTCAGATTTCTATTTTCAGCCTCTGCTTTTACCACACTTAGCATATTTGGATTTATGTCAATAATTTTCTCTTAAATACACATTTTTTGGCACAGTGGAAACTGGTCTAGAAAAAAGAATTTTTTTCCAGTACAGAGAAACAAGCTTTAGTCTCAGAGTTACAATACGTTTACCTAGGACAACATTCAATAAAAATAAAACTTAACAGAACAAAGATACTCCCCATATCTTGTTAGACGTAGTTGGATATTGGCCTGGTTTATTTAGTATGTTTTAACCTCGTTGTCTACGTTATCATCAATTTTTTTTTAAAGGAGAACTGATATTTATAGACTTCCTCAAGTCCCTCTTTGCCCTTTTATAATACGGTGATGAGTTACTAAACTCAATCTTTGATCAGTTCTCTTCCAGTCTATCCAGTGCATCCTCCACCAAGGAGTACACTCTTTGCTCTTCTGGAACACTATTTCCAGTTCAGTTTTCTACAAAAGGAATCTGATTTGTGAGCTCCAAGAACATGATGCAAATCAAAGTACAGTACATGAGCACAAGAGTGTTCTGAAATAAAATTCTAAGGTAGATGCCCTATTACACCGGCGGTGGCAAGAGGAAGCTCTTCTAAAAAAGCATTTCAGTATAGTATGGTTAGGTCCTACTCTGAATTACCTTCTTGGAAGAAGAACTCTCTTGCAACATCAAAGAAGCTCTCTTCCTAGCTCCTTATCTACCTAAGTCATGTTACCAGTCTTTGGCAAAAGCACCATAAAGCAGGCCAAAAAGACAGCCTGAGGAACAACTACAGTGGAGAATCAGAACTCACAATAAATCTTACTTAAAATACATTAGGAGCCAGAAGACTTCTGGGTCCACTAGTGATCAAAATATAAAGGAGCACTGAGAGAAGATGGGGGCATTGCAGAGAAGGTAAAAGAATTCTGCATCAGAGACAGAAACTATAGAAGTTTCTACATGGAACTAGCTCAGCCTTGAGGACATGTAACTCCATAGGAGATACAATAAAGAGATACAGCATCCCAAGTGTTCAAGTGAGGTACACCAGGTTTGCCTTGTTCACTGTGTTTCCAGTAAAAGAAGACATTAAGTGAAGCTAGTAGGAACCAGGTTCAAAGGAAGGTTCTTCACAAAACCATAAAACGCCTTCCCAAAGGACGTGGGTATTAAATGTTTGCAAAGATTCAATGTGAATTAGGTTAATAAAGAAGAAATACACTATGAATTTTAAATTAAAATTTTACACCCAGTCCAGGAACTTCCTTGATCTGAAAACTGCTGAACACCAACTTGTCCTGTCTCGTCCTTCCCCAGGCTTCTTCATAAAATCATGGTTGCAGTCAGAGTATTGAGTGAGACAAACATTTGGTTTGACCAAGTACAAACATTTTAAATGTTTCCTGTAGATACTGTTAATTTTTTTTTGCTTCTATCCTACATGCTAATCTCCTTTATTGCCATCTCATTTTAGCTGTAGGAATTATTATTTCTATTTTAGCTAACACCATCAAGACTTATATAAAGCATCCATGCTCCAATCCTGTAAGAGAAGGAGTTCTTCATTTCTGTGAATTGAGTAGGAGCTGAGAACACAGAGTATTTTAAAGGGTGCTGAACATGTGACAGTGGAAGGGATTTAAGCATCCGTTAAGAGCTGCACAGAAGTGCTTTTCTGAGTCTGGGCTCTAAAGGACTATGGAGCTATACAAGGCCTTTAACACATCATTTGGCTGTCAACATATGCTTGCTTAGTTTCATCCTGCTTTATTCTGATCTGTGGAGTGTTTTTTTAAAGTTTAGAATCTGTTTCCAAACAACTGTAGAGTAATTAAATTGTAAAGCTTCAAATGAGCCTTTCTCTTGGAAGATAATCATCACAGCCTAAAGGTTAGGTCAAGAAAGAAATTCCTCTTTTAAAGACAAAATTTTTTCCCACACAGAAACCAAAGGAAAAGGCCGGTTTGAATGTTATCTTACACAGTTTCCACAAAAAGTGTATGTTGTCTCCTGTTTCAAAATGGGGCCTGAACCACACCCTAGGGGTGAATCTTTGTGGATGTTTGACAAAGGGATCTAGGCTGTAACAGTGTGAGATCCTTTTCATGTAACAACTCTATTCTCTGCTTTTTCATGCTAAAGCCCCCAGATTTATTGCTGAGCATTGCTGCTGACAAAGGATAAAAAAGAACAAAACACAAAACCTGGAGATGGCAAATAATTACTGGGAATCACTCAGAGATGATGTAGTGCTTTCAGCTTCATTTACATTTACTTCTGTTTCAGAAAAAACCCCAACTTATTCTTGCAAAAGGATCTAGAATATGCAATTTGAAGGAAGAAAGTCAAATCCCAAACTGGGATGACTATAAAACAGCATAAAAAGAAGGGGTTGGGCCAATTCATAGGCATTTAAGTTGCAGTTCCTAAAATACTAGAGTGAATTTTCTACCTAGGACACTGCAAACAGCTGGATTGGAAAGTCCTATTGAAAAGTGAAAGCCTGTTTTTCATAGAACCCTTTATAGTACTGAAAGAATACATGAACTTTGGATCTTTAAAAAATGTATGTGCCTTCTTCCTGGCCTGAAAATATATTGAAGAAAACAAGAGGGGATTCTGGGTAGTCTGCAAACTACCTTTTCCCTAAAGCCAGTGAAATGTCAGGATTTTTTTAGGCTACTGATTGTGCCACAGTACTTAAACAATAACAAAGCATGATGCTGGCTCCAAACTTATTAAAGTGGTGCTTTCGAAGGCAAAATAAAAAAATTTTTGCTCAGAATATATGAGTTGAGCAAGGAGAATCCAATGAACAGATAATCATCTCCAGATAAAAGGATTAACAAAACCTGAAGGTAATGATGAGGACTTCACACAATTGCCTTACCACTTTTACACAACTCTTTTGAGTTCATGTTGAACTTTTGCTCCATTCAGTATCACCTGTATCATCAGTGGTTCCACTTTGGCCTTTTACAGCTCACTCATCTTTAAAGACTTTTTCAAAAATGCAGAAAAACTGCATTTAAAGAAGACCAATGACATAACTAATAACTCTCTCCTTAGTTCAAAGCATTCTATCTATTGTGAATGTCACACACTTAGGAAGCTCTATTCTGAAATCTATTTTTTAATCATAAAGAAGCTGTCTGGAATGTGAGAAGAAATTGCACCACCTAATGATTGCACCACCCTAATCAAAACTTGTATCCAAAAACTTGTTAAAAACATCTCAGTTTAAAAATCTTTGCCAACAAATGCAAGGATAGTCAAGGTTTGGAACAGGCTGCCTGCTGAAGTGGTGGAATCACTGTCTCTGGAAGTGTTCAAAAAAAGTGCAAATGTGGTGCTTAGGGACATGGTTTAGTGGTGGACTTGGCAGTGTTAGGTTAATGGTTGGACTCAATGATCCTAGAGGTTTTTTCCAACCTTAATGATTCTAGGATTCTTTGCTTTTTTAGATGGCTTGGGGAGACATTTTTGCTTTTTAAAAAGTTGTTTATTATAGTTTCTGTTGCTGTTGTCATCAACAACGTGTTCATGTTCACAAGCATACTGCTGACTTAGACCCTCTTATTTCACCATACAATAAAAGTAGTTTTTTCATTATCTCATGAATTATCAGAGGCCCATCTAGCAGGCCTCTCTTCAGTGAATTAGTTTGTTTCCATTCTTCACTCCAAACCACAACCGCTGACTTCAAGAAGCTCCTGTGGGAGCACAGTAACACATGAAAACATACAGTGTCATCTAGTCTTCACATAGTATGCTTCAGTGTTTTTTCAAGCACAAACATCTCTTCTAAAATCATAGCAACTGAAGCAATGGGATCTGTAAGAAATTAGAATCATCTGTAATATGGCAAATTCTCCCTTCTTTTTCACTGCATGTGACATTCATCTATGCCAAGCAATATTTGTATTAACCAGTGTGACAGAGGACTCCTGGATACATCTTTGTGAGGGGTGATCTAATCTCTGCTGTCTAATCTTCAAGGCATGTGGGAGAGAATCAACCAGCAATGTGATAAGTGCACTAGCATAAGAAGGTTAGTTACATACACATAGACCTTCACACTACAGAATTTCAAACAAATTTCAAAAGGTGAATATTACTGCATACAGCTATTCCAACAATTTTAAACACTCTTTCTCCCCCTAAATCTTTCTTTCTCTTCATTCAAGAAGTCTCCCCTAGAGTCACTAAATCAATTCATTATGTATTTATACACCTAACTAGCCATTTCCAGCAGGTCATTATTAACTGTCGACTTCAAAATTACTAGTAGTGCAGTGCTCAATGGATTGGTCTGGCATGTTTTTTTAATATAAACCTGCCTTACCTGCTTTTACTTAGCCTCTGGCAAATCAGCACTTCCACCATTATTGTCCATGATGACTGGAAAACACTTTCCTTTTAGCCACACAACCTCAAGCCCAGTTTTACTGTCGTCAAATCCAGCCTTCACACAGTCAAACCAATCTCTTTCTTTCTCTCTCCCCACATACATTGTCTTTTCTTACAACCCAGTGTTTGGCATTTAAACTATCTTCTGTTTTGATTCTACGAACACCTGGAAAGTAAGCCTTACCTGGCACTGAAAATGGAGTTAGAGTGTCCTGTTCATTTTCCTCCTCTTGGTTCCCCACAGGGATGTTTCCATTTTCAATGTTCTCTTGTCTCCTGTTCTGAAGTGCTTTGCTTGAACCATTGGCAGACTGGATTAACCGCTGACGCTGCACAGTGTCAAAGACAAAACTGCCATAGTTTGGAAAATACTTACTTTGTGAAATCTCAGTTTTGCTGTCTGTCCAGCCCCAATCCCATGAGCCACAAAGTTTCTCCACAAAGCTTTCCTTTCAGTCAGTAACAAACTTGTCAGTGGCCTACCTGTCTTCATCAGGCTAGTTTCAACCATCCACCTCAAAATTAATGGCAGGAGTCTTTCAAGCCATGATGGAGGAAGTTGTGGTATTTGTTCTTCCACACCATGTTTTAATGAACGTGGTTACTCTAAAGCACTTCTCACTCAACAAATCCCACTAAAACCAGCAACAGCACCATAATCTAGTCGTAACACTCAAGACATCTCTGCACCATTAGAGTTGGCTTATGAATGACTAATTACGCAGGAACTCTCCTTCTCATCTCCATTCATTGAGGTAAATGTAAATATCCGACTTTCAATTTCAAACACAAGACTAATCCCTGTTGCCCTTGTCCCAGTACATACTTTCCTGAAGCTCATAAGTGGCTCTGCAGACATGTGTAAGACTGCTACAGTTCCAACAGACAGTTCAACAATTACAGGGATAGGTTTTAAACATCAGTATATATACCCGTTAATGCACTGGAGAATGTGAGATGTAACAGTAAGTTTTTTTATTTAAAAGAAAAAATATTTTTAGTTCATTAGATTAGATAATAGAGGGCTGGTAAGTGTTCTCTTTTCATGACAATGACTGCAAATTCCTAAAAAGTGCTCTGAAATGCCTTGAAAAATAAAGTAACTGCACAACATGTAAGAAAAATTCTGAAAGCAATATTAACACACTACAATGAAAACCAGCTATATGTCCTGTCTGATCTTCTGCTCTTGACCATAACATCACCAACCTTTCACTGTTTTACTGTTAAACTGGACTTCTGTTACAAATATATTAATAGTGCTTTTATTGGGGTATTCACTATGTTGGGTAGACACATGAACACTATTATGATGTTCAAACTGTAGAAACTTGTTAAAACTTGTACTTCCTAACTACTGAAATCAATTTGTTTCCCAGAGTAAATACCTCTCATATTTGATATTGTGGGAGCAAAGGATAAAATCCTGCCTTCATAGAACCCAAGGTTGGCAGGGCAAAAATTTCACCTCAAGTACTTCACATAAGTTCAGAACAGCATCACTTGGCCAGTCCTGCCACTTCAGCTTCAGGGTATGGAACAAGCAATATACAGTGGTGACAATACATCAAGTAAAAGTTAACTGAATCTGTTCAGGGCAAATTCCCCTCACAAAAATATTTTGGCCCATTTTTATTTTGAGCTGAGGACTACAGTGAATACTAAAGAGGCAGGCAAATCTCTGCAGTGATCCTGAAGTGTTGCTAATATAAGAGCAGTTCTAACAGAATTTTGCTTGCCCTGTTCGTTACCCTTCCTCAGTCTGACCACGTTTGTAATGATCAAAACCAGTTCTTCTGCTGCAAATTAAATCCAAATGTGGACACATACACACACCTCCCAAAATAAACATTTTCTGTCAGGGAGATAAGGTAGTCCCTCCTTTTTGACTGCTGTCCCATTAACACAGGCAGCATCACCAGTTTAGAATCAATCTTCCAATCTGCTGCGACATAGCTCTATCCTATCCCTAGAAACATGGGCGAAATCTAAACTCCAGAATTACTATCAGCACAGTTCTTTGGTAATCCCTGCCTTTTGGTCACTTACCGTTTTCTTAATGAACCTACCTCATTAATGATGAGTCGGCTTGCCATCCGCATTCTAGTGCGTGGTCCAAACTTATTCGTAATCATAATCCGTAACCCAGCTTCAGGGAACCGGTATTTGGGGGGACTGGAGCAGATGATCTCATCCACCATCATAACACTGTTTTTGCCATACTGCTGTGTCCCCTTCACTAATGATCACAATGGACAGAGTTAGCAGTGTAATTGGTCTTACCATGCGTTCCATCACCCAGAGTTCTTCTTTTCAGACTCATGTGGGGGTAACAGTCATATGAATGCTTGAATTTATGAGTGACTTTCCTGTAATATTTCTGCAGCCTGGTGAATCTCCTCATCAGTTGTGCACTTTGTGCAGATCACATGCTGGAAAGGGATTTCGCTCTACTAAGGTAGCCACCAAGCCACTCTCAAGTAAGTGGGAGCAGTTTTTACCCAACCATTCATGCTGCAGTGCCAGTTTTCTTTGCTTATGTCCTACTATGGTTTTGCACGCCTTCTCTAAAAGCGCTTGCACTGTGGCAGTGTAGACAGCTCTCCTGAAACTTCTAAAGCTATCCCATTGGCTCAAGGTGCTGCACATTCAGGAGTCCCTAATGTTGCGTTCACTCCTTGAAATCTTAACCAATATCTCTAACATGGCAAGATTTGAAATGACGAAAAACAACTGTCAGGACCAAATGTATGCTATAAGGAAGCCTTTGTTAATATAAAGGAACCTATACCAAGGTTAAGATTACAAGGTTAACCAAGTTTCACCATGTTAAGAACACAGAGAGACAAAATTATATTGAGAATCAACATGAGTACATGCAAAGACTTTAAGAGCTCAACAACAAACCAATATTCTCACAAGTGCTACAGACTATGCACAAAAAGCAGAGCAAGGCTCAGCAGACAGGAGACATACCCATGTGGTGTTAGAAAGCAGGGCAGGAAATATGCATATCACTGTAACAAATGTTAATTATTACATATAATATTGCACAGGAAAAAAAATTCTTTGCTGCTTGCTTTCTGCTTTGCTTAGCTTGGCCTCCCCCTCTCCCTCACCTTTTGCATTGTTACTTACATTAAGAAGCGGAAGAGAATTTAGGAGGTAGAACTGAAAGATAATTAGTGCATGGTTCAAGTCAGGAAGCAAAGGAAATTTAAGGAAACATTCAACTTAAACAATGGAATTAAAATGGAACTGTTCTAAACACACAGTAGTCTGTATTATTACTCTTTTGCATTGTTAGAGTGTTGAAGTATTTTCGTTTTTCAGGAAAAAGACTGGATCAATGCATGCACCTAAATTATTCATTAAAGGCTTTGCTGTCTCAAGCATCTTCTAACATATTTGAAGAAATATATCCTCCATTATGATTCAGCGAGAAAAACCTAGCAAGCTTGTAAATCACCAATAAACATCTGTAATTTTTACCCTTCAGCATTTGAGTGTCTTGCTTTGTTTCACTAAAATGAGTTTTCAGTGAGTACACTGGGGTCACCTGAAGTGTCATAAAGAGATCTTTGGTTTCACAAAGAAATGTGTCCTACTCAAAGAATCCACTGTGTAGTCTTGTCTTTCAGCTTAATATCTGTAATGCAGAATAGAACTAGCAGTAATTTTACATTTGCTAAATGTAAAGGAGCAATCATCCTCCCCCCACCCCAACATCTAAACCAAATTAACCTCATTGAGTTGTGCTGCTGATGACACAAATAAGGAGCACATCCATTCCACTGACTCTTACAGTTTAGAGTTTTCTGTGAAGGAACATACAGCCAGACACGCTTCCTAGGAATCCATCCCCACAAAAGAGGTTACCTAGGAACCAATCCTCACAGAAGAGGACTCAACCACATCAGCTTAACATTTGCTTTAGTTAGACAAAGAAAAAGAAATGTCTGACAGTAATGCTGATAAGGCAAAAAGGGCAGATATTAACAGTCTCATCAGGTTGACTGCTCTCAACTGAGTTTCTCCAAAGAAGTACCCAAAATGCTTCATCTCACAATGTCATGAAAAAATAGGAAGCACTGAAGTTACTCTGAAATTGTTTCTTAGAGCTCTAAGAAAACAGTGAGCAAACATACTCAGCTTTATGAAGTCCCATGATAAAAAATGATATAGAATACCTCATAATAAATAAATATAAGTAATTGCAGCTATTTTGACTTAACTGCAGCACATTGCTCTTATTATTTTCATGAAAGCTTTACAGTTTGACTCTCTATGCCCATAAATATATATACCTTTGCCTCATACAGTATGGACTCCACCTAAAACTTGTTTTAGGAAATATGAAACAGAGAAAAGCCTTTTGCACTTCTCCTTTTTGATAATCCTTAGTAAAAATATCCACTGAGAACAGCTTTCCTTTTCAAAAATCTTACCTAAACATTCTGCTCACTACAAAGGCTCATCACCAACAAGCCTGTCAAAATCAACAGAAAGCGTCTTGATGACTTTAGTTCCGATCAGGCCCTCAGAAACCCACTTTTTTCCAAGAGTTTCTGGTTTCAGGCAGGAATCGAACCATGCCACCTGGTGGAAATTTGAGTCAACATAATAAAAGCCAAGGGCAATACGTATTTGTACTTTGAAAAGGGAGCAGTATTTACAAAGTACAACTATTTCACCTTTACCTGTGTGTGTAGAACTCACCCTTGAAATGGATTTTTCTTACAGTGAAATGCTCTCCTTTTTCTCTGTGAAACTTGAGTTACGGAAGCTTTAATACTGTACCATAGGAAGCTCTTAAAAGTAACAAAACTTACAATAATAAAAGAGCTTTGCAGCATGTGAACCCACCTTTTACCTGCACCCTGAGGAAAAGACTAACTATCCTTGGTAGAATGACAGTTCCTCACACCCAAAACAACTGTTCCTTTGTAGGAAGTAATCAGACTTTCCTCCGGTGGAAAATCAGATTAAGGTTAGACCTACACCTAGGTGAAGCCAAGGGAGGTTTTATCATTGGATCCTGAAAGCCGCTAACCACTGGTTGAAAGTAAGGCTTCTCTTGTTCTCTCCCTGCTACTAGCAGTGCTCCCTTCTGAAAGCTGCTGCTGGGAAAGATGCAGCTCTATCCTGTAAGATGTCAACTAATATGGAGTCACTGACAGGTCACGGCATAGTTTGCCTCAACAGGAGGGAGAAGCAAAGGAAGCCACGTGATGGTTTTCCAGGACAGCTTCTTGACACATAAAGCACCCATCTACAAAGCAGCTAGGCTAACACTGCCGTTCTCCTCTCCCACTGCTCACTCCAAATCCTTCATCTCTTCTTCCTCTGTCCTCTCTCATGCCAGGCACATTTGCTTTCACATTTTGAACAATGGTCCCTCCAATGCAGCATGTGTTTCGTGTGGACCTGCAGAAGGCAAAGTGAACCTGACTGAAACTGCAGTCCCAATGCATCTTTGAGGAAAATTAGAGAAGAAATCTCCTGTGGACAGTTGCCAGTGGAGACACCATTCTCATGAGTCCAAGTTTTTAATAGCTTTCTTGCTTCTTTTCTGCATATTCTTCACAAGCATTTAATAATCTTCAGATTTCCTGAAAAGGAAATAGGTGGACAGGCAAGCACTCTGTGCTGTCATCCCTTTACCACGACGTCTAGAGAGGAGATCCTGCTGAGAGATGACATCAGAACCCAAAAAATGTCTCAGAAGTAAAATCCACTAATGTCTGTGTTCTTTCACTGGATCAATCCTTTCCCATGTTCCCACTTAAACACACAAGCCATACCCACCCTAGGAGGTATCCTCTGAACCTTGCATGTATGCACCTCCACATCCAAGTGACAGAATTCACTATATCACAGCCAATGTTCACAAAAGTACATTATAAAATGAGGTGAAAGTATTGCAAAAACATCTTTGCTTAATTATGCTACAGTGTCCTATGAGAAGTAATTTTAAATCAGTATTTTCTAAACACCATATCTGAAACCAGAGTAGCAGTGTGCTGTCACTGCATAAACCTGTACTAAGCGACAGTACCTACCTTAAAGAAACCCCAGCCTAAACACTAAAATTAGAAAAGAGTGGAATTCTCTGAGTCTGCTCTAAATTCCTGTTTCCCACTATTTGTTATTATATGGAGACCTTTCCAGTGCTACATTGCTGATGAGCTCAGCCTCCTAGAATTGAAGGTGTTTGCAAAGACTAAAGCGAGGAGACCTCACTTGTTAACAGTTACCCAAGTGCTCACTCAATTACATGGCTTGCGCTTTGAAACTAGGAATGATTTTGCTGTACAGAGAAAGAGGGAATGAAAGAGAAGAGGAAGAGAAGAGGAAGAGAAGAGGAAGAGAAGAGGAAGAGAAGAGGAAGAGAAGAGGAAGAGAAGAGGAAGAGAAGAGGAAGAGAAGAGAGAAGAGATAAAAAACAGGCTTACAAAAAAGCCAAAAATAGCCAGGTATCTTTCTTTATTTTCAGTACCAGAAGCTAGATATCATCTTCTACCCTTTATGACAAAGACACAGATAGCAAAGAACCTGCATTTCTCTATTTTACATATGTGATTGGCAATGTATACAGAGTTATTAAGACATGTGAAAGCCAGTCTTCTGAGGATCTGAACTCAGCATGAAATCCATCTTGTCCACTGATCTGCCCATGTCCTCTCCTTCAACATCCACATCTCAGTTTCTAGTTCCAAATTAATTTTTGAAGTGAAAACTAACTTCTTCCTGGCAAAAAATTTTATTTCTTTCTCAGTGTTGTAGCTCATCACTGGAGATAAAAAGGGAGCAAAATTGCCAATGTGCAAAGCAGCTTGTTTTCAGAATATAAAAAAAAAAATTTTTTTTATCTGACAGTCTGACTACTGAATTATCAAGTTAACACTGCTCATCATTGAATAGTAACACTGTTTTGATCCACATTAAAGAAATAAAAAGGATATTCTGTGAATTACGCTTTTTTCCAAGTCCTGTCTGCTCAGCCTTACCTTTCCATAGTAACGGAATGGATGGGTCATCACAACTAGAAGCATAACATTTATTACCATCTTCCAGCTCATTGACTGTGTCACCATTTCCAACATTCTTGCTTCTAAGGGTGAAGAAATTTTGCATCCTCACATTGTACCTGAAAGTGCAAAGGAAAGTTCTGAAAAGGTTGCATTTTGCATTTTCTTGGCAAACTTTTAAGTGTCTGAGAACAGCTTATGCAGGCAAGCAGTAAAGCCAAGATGCATGTTCTCTGACAACTAATGGGAAGTGAAGAGAAAGGACATCCAGTTCAATGGCAAGCTGATAGGAAAGCAAGGACTGCACCTATCTCTCATGACATACAGCAAACTGCAAAAAGGCACTAGAGCAGATTTAGTGAAGGCAAAACACTGGAGCTGTGGATTTTGGAGCCAGGACATTCACTATACAGCAGCTTCTTTCCTCCTGCATCAGCTCGCAATTCACCTCACTGTTTCTCTCAGTACTGTGGTCCCTTTGTGGGTTCTTGAGCATTTCCAGGACTGCTGACCATACCCTTCTAAAGACAGAATACATCTATTTTAGCACTAGGGTGAGATCTAAGAGGGCTGTCAATGAACTCTGCTAAGACTTGATGTAGGAGAAAAGCGAGTTCCAAAAGGGTGATTCGTGAAGGGAAGGCACCAAGGCATAAGCCTAAGCAACTTGAAATAGAAGGGTGGACTCACAGACACTTGCAGTAACAGTCAGACCTCTGACTCTCCTGTCAGAGGCAGTGACACAACAGAAGAACATATCAGTATACAAGCTGGTATGAGATGGTCTCAAGATAAATACATGCTTAGCAGTCTGTCTGATGTTCCTTTACCTTGTTTTTCAGGGAGTACAAAATATATGTAATAGCTGACACAATCCAGAGGACCCGGTGAACTTTTCATGTAACTTTGTATAAATGACATTTTCTCTCAACTTTTTCTGAAAGCTACTTTACCTTTGTGCACTATGAAACGGATGCATGAAAATATTTGCTGTTGATTGAGCACAAATCTAGAAAGAAACTGAGTAAGCATGAAAAAACAAGTCGTCTTAGACAGAAACACGACTGGTTGTATCGTCCTCATGCAGGAAGGCCAAGGACAAAACCAGACCAAAAAATGCAGGTCAGTTAACACGTAAAAGGCATACCAAGGAGAAGCACTTACTTCATGATAAGTATGTAGAATAAATACATAATGATGAGTACAAGGCTTTCCCACCTCAAAGAGACAAAAAGAAGTGTTAGAAGGCCATTTAAGCAGCTGTATGTTTTACAAGTTTTACGTAGGAGTGTGCCTTAAACATCTGGTACAAGTCACATTTGTGTACACCGAATTCACATCATTAAGATTAGATGGTGTCTCAGCAGAATGAAGGGGGAAGTAGACTCTCAGGTTTCAATAAACATGCAAATAAAATGCAATGCATATACTTCAGAAATGTGCTATGCAGACTGAAACCACAGCTACCCTCTGAGGATCATAATACCAAAGCCTGTTGTGATTTCAGTGCTGGAGCACAGGCCAAGCACTCTGAGAGCGCTCTTTCAGAAGATGCTTCTGTTTTGGGACACATAGCATGCCCATAAATTTTAACAGTCAGAACCAGAGCAGAGGAACTTTGGTTACCCTCTCTGCACACGTGAATCTTTAGGCCTTATGTATAGCCTCTGCACTTTAATGTTTCCAGGTTCTTACATTTTCTTTTAGTTTTCCCTGATGCTCATATAAACTAAAATCAAAGAAAATACATAGCATTTCCTAAGTGTCAAATCCAGCTCATACTCTTAGTGTGTAGGAATGAAAGTCAATTGCACTGCAACTCTATTTACTGATGAGCCTCATGGCAAATACAGAACTGTATGGAATAATTTACACAACTTACCATTCTATTTTCTCATCATATATGAACTAGAAGAAGAAGAAAAAAGGAAACACATAAATTGACCATTTCTCTGATCTATCTTGCAAAAGAGTCAAATTGTTTAGCAAATATCAGCCATATTTAGCCAGATCTACTCGAGTTTTGATCCTTTCTAATCGGAACTTCCACTGTATGGATTGAGCCCCTCACAAAACACAAACCTTCTGAAAAAGGCTTAGATCCTTGTCAGTGACATAAATACCATTTGGTAAAATAGCACAAGCATGCAAAAGACAGACAGATAAGCTCACACGTACCCACATGGTATGCTGTGTAAATGATAGAAAAGTCATTTATTCTGAAAAGACTCATTTCTGGAGTCCTTTTAACAGCTAGACCAGTTTCAGCAGAAAAGGCAGCTATTTTACTTCTGTTCTTGGGCCAAGTGGTTATACACATTTTACTCCACCCTATGTAACTCCTATAACTGAATACATAGCTGGTGATTCATTTTTACTACAAAATACAAACTAAGTGGGTTCTTCCCTGCCTTGAGACCAGGTACATTAAATGTGTACATTCAGGAACTACTACACTGCTCTGGATGAACGAAGTGGTATCTCATCTGTGCTCTACTTGGAAAAACTTACCCAGAATCTGTGAAATAAAATTACTGTGTAGAAGCAAGAAACAGCCACCTTCCCTATTTAAAATAGAAGTGCAGCTCAAAATTTTTCAGTTCCACAACAAGCAGTACCTTAGGTCAGAAGAGAGTACTAATTACACTGAGTAACAGTAGCCTGCAGAACTTTACAAACCGTAGCTACAAGATAAATGGACACTTACGGACATGATGGACAAATATTCTGTGGGGCTGTATGAAATTTCCATATTTGGACCACACATTGTGGAGCTGAGCCCTCACTTCCAGATGTCACTAGAACTAGCTAGGAAAATAATTATTTGCCAGTGTGTATCAATGGCTAGCAGGCTGGTCCTCCAAAAATGCAAACAATGAAACACATTAATTGATAAGAGAAGTACTTACAACAATAAGTATGATCACAGATATTGTGTAGTATACAGAATCCCGGAATACAGCCCACTGGGTAAGACAAACCACCTGAAAAATACCACATCTTCAGCCAACAAAAATATTCAATTACGAAGACAAAAAAAGTCCCACATCTTGCAATAACTTAGGTGTATGAGCAGAATTATTAGTATTACTGGCAACAATCGCAGTTTTCTCCTAGCAGGAAGACATACTAGTCTGTTAGAAAATGGACCTATAATAACCATCTGCTGGTTCATACAGAAACTTCCATTAATTAAATACATTTCTTACTAATGATATTTGATTTGTTAATAATTTCAATTGTAAAATACAACTTATTGTACTGCAGCAGATCAATGGTTCGCTCTTCATTGTATTTGTATCCGAAATATTGGACTTACTACCTGAAAAAATATGATACACAATTTAACCATCTACTAAGTAGATGTAAAAAATCTCATGCTTGTTACATCATCATTCTTTGGTCATCATCAGTTCCAGAAAAGATCAGCAGACACCACCGATCAATTGACTGTAAACATATTGTATTGTATGAAGAGGAACTAGTTTTCTCTTTTCCTCTGTATGCTACATGTTCAGAGCGCTGAAACTACAGGTGAACTTTCTGGAAATATTGGCTATTTGTAAAGCATGTGCAAATTCTAATATCTGACATTTTCCACAATGCCATTTTTGTCTTTGACTAATCTTTTTTAGCATTTTCTCATGGAAACCCCTAAATTGTAAGCAGTTGAACCGTATAAAGATAAATATCTTACTAACCTGTCCTGCAAACAATCCACAGACACCAACAATGCAGAGGATGTTGAAAACTGCTGAACCAACAATGGTCCCTACTCCTACATCTCCATGAGTGATAAATACACCTGCAGAGGGAGCAAAACATACATAATTACCTCTGTCATTTCACTTCAGGTTACTTAGAACATGTACTACTTGAAAAAATTGTTTGAAAGTTCAACAAAAGGTTTCATAATTAGTGCTTGCTCTTCTGTGTAGTAATTTGTGCTTTTAGTCCAGCTAGCAGCTCCCCAGTTCTGGCTTAAAATATCTACATATATGCTTTTATTAAAAGTTATTTTATTATTTCCTAGCTAGTTAGTTCAATAGCAAGTTCTCTGTTTCACATCTTGGTTGTTAGTGGTGCAGTAATCCATTCAAATGAGTATAAAACATCTCCAGTCAGTCACATTAGAAGCATGGAATTTATTTCCAGTATAATAAAGCACAGAAATCTTTCTCCCAGGTGAGCAACCAGATAACATTCACTAAAGTTATATGATTGCTAAAGTGAGCCTTAAAGGATTACACTTACTGCTTTTCAATAAGTTGGATGTGAGGTTAGGATGCATTCATTTAGACAGTCTTTCCCTAAAGTTTGTAAAAATGTCAATCAGGATAGTAGCAGAAAGACAACAAAGGCTTTACTAAAGACAGATTTATCTAATTTAAGCCATTGTGCTGCTAGAAAGCTACAACCTAGTTGCAAAACCTGGCTGGACAAATCCCATGATTAGCAAGCTGCTATCAGTGGCTATAGGCCGTTCAGAAAGGACAGGTGAGGACAGAGAGGTGGGGGCAGTTGCCCTCTACATCAAGAAATGGACAGACTTTGAAGAGCTGTCTCTGAAGAATACTCACAAGTGGGTTGAAAGATTATGAGTAAGAATTAGAGACTGAGCCAACAAAGGGAACCTCATTATCGGTGTCAACTACAGGCCACCTGGTCGAGGGGAGCCCATTGACAAAGCCTTCTTGCTCCAGCTACAGGAGGCATCACACTCATAGGCTCTTGTCCTGCTAGGGGAGCTTCAACCATCCAACATCTGCCAGAAAAGTAGCAGGGTGAGCTGTAGGCAATCCAGAAGACTCCTAGAGTACATAGAGGATAACTTCTTGAACCAGGTAATAGACAGCCCTACCAGAGAGAATCCTACAGTGGACCTGTTGCCCATAAGGACAAGGGAGCAGGACAGGGCTGGATCTAAGGATGTTTTCCATCAAGCACAAGAACTCTCAAAAACCATGTTGAAGGCCTAAGAGATGAGGAAAGGAAGGCAAGACACCAGCATGGCTGAGTTGAGACCTGCTGGTCAAACTAAATGGCAAGACAACCTTCCAGAGGCAGTGGAAGCAGGGACGGGTATCCTAGGCAGAATATTGGGATGCTGCCTGGTTGTATAGGGATGGGGTCAGAAAGGCTAAGACATGGCTAGAGCTGAACTCGGCAAGGGATGCAAAGAACGACAGGAATGGCTTCTACAGATATGTAAGCAAGAAAAGGAAGGTCAAAGGTAGCATATCCTCTGATAAACAAGGCTATCAAACTGGTAACAACAGATGAGGAGAAGGCTGAAGTACTCAACAACATTTTGCCTCAGTCCCCACTGGCAGCCTGTCTTCCCGCACCCCTTGAGTGGATGGACTGGTAGATGGGAACTGCGGGGAGCAAAGCCTCTCTTTATACAGGTGGTGCGTGCCTGTAGTCCCAGCTGCTGGGGAGGCTGAGCCCGACGGATCGCTTGAGCCCAGGAGTTCTGGGCTGCTGGGCACTATGCCAAGCAGCTGTCCAAGCTAAGGCCACCATCAATACGGTGACCCGCGGGGAGCTGTGGGACACCAGGCTGACTAAGAAGGGGTCCCAAACGCCCCCAGAATAATTCCCAAAGAGGCATGTTGGTGGGCAGAACCGAGGGTGGATAGACCTGGGATTGGATGGACCTTATTTTAAAATCATAGAACCACTGTCTGGGTGTGTACGCCTGGTGTGTATTCCCCTGGGCCTACGGGCTCATTAAAGGACCTGTTCTCTTTATCTTATCTTATCCACTAAATTGGCCTGGAGTTTTTTTCTCCGTGGTCTTTTTAGGCAACAGTTTTCTGATCTTCTCACTGTAAGAAAAGATCAGGTTTGTCACCACCTGAGGAACCTGAACATGTGTATGCCCATGGGACCTGATGAGATGTATTCTAGACACCTGAGGGAACCGGCTGATGTAGTTGCCAAGCCACTCTCCCTGATATTTGAAAAGTCATGGCAGTCAAGTGAAGTCCCAAGTGACTGGGAAAAGGGAAACATCACTCCCATGGAAGGAGGACCGTGGGAACTACTGACTTGTCAGCCTCAGCTCTGTGCCTGGGATGATCCTACAGGACATTGCGCTGAGGCATATGGAGAACAGGGAGAGGATTAGAGACAACCAGCATGGATTCACCAAGGGCAGCTCCTGCTTGACCAGCCTAGTGGCCTTCTATGATGGAGTGACTGCATCAGTGGACAAGAGAAGGAAGAGCTGTGAATGTCATCTATGTGTGACAGAGTCTCCCATAATGTCCTCCTCTCTAAATTGGAGAGATGTGGATTTGATGGGTGGACTGTTCAGTGGATGAGGAATTGATTGGATGGTCACATTCAGAAAATAGTGGTTAATGGCTCAGAGTCCCCACAGACATGGGTGACAAATAGTGTCCCTCAGAGGTATATGCTGGGACAAGTACTGTTTAATATCTTCATCAATGACATAGACATGGGATTGAGTGCATCCTCAGCAAGTCTGCAGTTCAATGTCAAGATAATGTGGTGCACTTGACACACCTGAGGGATAGGGATGCCATCCAGAGGAACTTCGACAAGCTCAAGGAAGTAGGTCCATGCGAACCTTCTGAAGTTCAACAAGGCCAAGTGCAAGGTCCTGCATTTGGCTCATGGCAATCCTTAGTACCAAACCAGGCTGGGGGATGAACAGATTGAGAGCAGCCCTGCCAAGAAGGACTTGGGGGTGCTGGTGGATGAAAGGCTGGGCATGAGCTGGCAATATGTTCTTGCAGCCCAGAGAGCCAAACGCATCCTGGGCTACATCAAAAGCAGCGTGGCCAGCAGGTCAAGGGAGGAGATTCTGCCCCTCTGCTCTGCTCTTCTGAGGCCCCATATGGAGTGTTGAGTCCAGCTCTGGGATCCCCAGCACAGGACAAACATAGACCTGTGGAAGCAAGTCCAGAGGAAGGCCACAAAGATGATCAGGAGTGGAACACCTTTCCTGTGGGCATAGGTTGAGAGAGTTGAGTTTGTTCAGCTTGGAGAAGCGAAAGCTCCGAGGAGATCTTGTGGCTGCCTTTCAATACTTACAGGGATCTTACAAGAAAGATACAGACAAACTTTTTAGTAGGACCTCTACAACAAGGGGTAATGGGTTTAAATTAAAAGAGGGTAGATTCAGATTAGATAAAAGGAAGAAATTTTTTGCAATGAGAGTGGTGAGACGGGGGCACAGATTACCCAGTGATGGCCCCACCCCTGGAAAAATTTAAGGTCAGGTTGGATGGAGCTCTGAGCAATCTCATTTAGTCGGAGATGTCCCTGCTTACTTGAGGGGGGTTGGACTAGGTGACTTTTAATGGTCCTTTCCAACCCAAATCCTAGAGCTGGAGGCAGTACTCCAGGTGGGGTCTCATGAGAACAGAGTAGAGGGGCAGAATCGCCTCCCTCAACCTACTGGCCATGCTCCTGTGATGCAGCCCAGGACATAGTTGATATTCTGGGCTGCAAATGCATGTTGGGCTGCACATTGACAGATCATGACGAGCTTCTCATCATCCAACACCCCCAAGTCTTTTTCCTCAGGGCTGCTCTTAATCCATTTCCAAATATATCAAATTATTTCTCAGGGGACTTCAATGAATCTCTTCTTTTACTTCCTCTGTTCAGAATGAGACATTCCTCTCTGTGTTTTGAGAGGAGACTCACAGTTTCAGGAGATATTTTGAGTACATAATTATACCATGAACCACAGACTAGTTGACAGCTGCAATTGCTGACTATAAATTGACAGAAGAATGGTAGCACTTTTGGGTACCTGTGCTTGATCTGCTGCTGATTTTTTAACAGCAGACCTAATAAAAGACTGTGTGTGGGCTTCATACCTATAACAGATGCAAACAGTTCTGGAGTGGAACTCCCTGCTGCCATGAATGTGGCTCCAGCAACATCTTCACTCAAATGTAGTTTCTGGAAGAAAACAATTGGTAATCTCAACACTGCTACTGTATTTACATTGTGGAGTTCTACAATTATGTGTGTAACTGAATAGTCAACTGTGGCTTATATGCAGCTGATCAGAGAAAAGCATCTCAGCAGATTCAAAAAGATTGTAAACATCTCAAATTGTTTTCATTAATTTACTTTTGAAACTCTAAACACAATAATTCAAGAATTAAGGGCAACTCTTGGGGCTTCTAAAATTTGAAAATAAAAATCCATACAAGAAAACTATAACCTCTGTGAATAAATCTTACAAACAGCTGGCCTGATTCTGGCTTCAGTTTACAAATCTGTTAATCAAAAGCGAGTCCGCTGACACAGATAAAATTAGTCCAATTAGACACAGAGGCCTGTGTATGGTAGACAGATCTATTTTTATGACAGTGTCTCTTAAGCTCTAATAGGATATAGATAACCTAGAGTTCTCAGACCAGCATAAGCATGCACAGCTCCACAAGTGGGCTGCATCAATTTAACACCATCTGAAGATCTTTCCCTTGAACTATAAACAGGTTTTATGGAAGAGCTTTTTCCTTTTTGAGAGTCTCTAAGCTCATCTTTAGTACATTATTTTTCCTTCAAGGATAGAAAAGTAATTAGTGACAAAGGGACAAGTATAAAAATCCTGTATTTTTCATGCAATTTGGCTGAAACCATTTTGAGCTGATGATAATGGCATCCTACAGAACTTGACAAAACATAAACACAAATTTGATCTATTACCAGTCATACTGTTGCAGGAGCTCAAACCTAAGTGTGCTATACGAACTCTTCTAAGTTGTTTTAACGTTCAGCAGAAATGAGACAAGAGGTAAAGATTTTATGAAGTATCAATAACCAGAAACTGGTACAACCAAGTGGTATAATTTAAAGATGGTGACTAAGGTGCACACTGAAAACAGAACAACTGAAGGGAAAGATCCCCACTGAGTATCTTACTATTATTGACCATCTCCCTTATTCTTCTATTTGTTCTTCCATTGATAAGTGTAAGTACACAGTTGTAAAAATAACAGGAATTTAGTACATATTGCCATAGGAAAAAAGACTGTTTAACTAGCTACAGGAGTTCTTCAGAAAATGGTCACTCATATTTTTGTTTAAAAGCAAAGAAGATGAGATTTTCATTTTGCCCTCAAAAAGGAATAAATATCTACATTTATATTGTGTATTCATTTTGCAGTAGTTCACCGAAGTCTAACTTAACACAACATTTACATGCCAAATATAAATTCTACCCTGTCCCCATCAAATGACTTAATGTAATTTTTGCAAAGTCTTCTCAACAATTACATAAAGGCATTACATTTACTTTCGTTTTCTTTGCATACAAAATATATATTCTCTTTCCATATCAAACCACCACACATTCTCCTTTTTCTCCACTTTATGCTAGAACTGCATAACACTTCCTTTCTCCTTGCTGATACAGTGGTAGATGTGCAATTAGATTTCCATAAGACATTAATTTATCTGTTTATGATTTCTTTTCACAAGTGACTTTTAAAACCAGGAGTACAATAATAAACCCAACTCATCCATAACCCATATCTCTCCTAGCTACATGCTTCAGGTATTTTAGAGTGAGTTTTGCCATTTGATCTCCTTAAATCTCAGATTTTTTCTGCTTCAGTGTGGCCACAGAACAAGTGTGCACAGAACACAGGTTCATTTTCTGATGGAAGCTCAAATCATTTGAAAAGGATCAAGGCCAAAAAGTTGACAGGAATGAACTGCAGACAGCAATGACACAAATGTTTGATTCTATAATATTCTCTAAATAAATTTCCAAAAGAGTAATAAAGTTCTTTAACATACCTCACAAATTTTCTCTAAGGATGGAACAAAGAAGTCATCACATACTATGGCCAAAGCATAGAACATATAAAGAGCCTATAAAGAAAACAGATTCAGAAAATCCTTCAGATTTTTTCTGTACATGAAAAGAGAAAATAGGTAATGCTACTTTTATTGAAACTAGCAGAAATATATAGCTTTATTTTGTATTCCATTCCAAATAAAAATCTCCCTGCACGAAACCAGATTTTTGAATGTAAGATTTAGTTTAGAACAAGAATGTTTGTCAGATCCTTGAATATGAAAGGTACCACAGTTTGACAGAATAGGGTGCCACAACAGACTTCACATAAAGAAAAGTAATAGATAAGGCTTACAAAGTTACATAATCATCTCCTATATTTTCAATTAATTATCAGACCAAGTAATTAAATAAAAAAGTAATACCACGTTGATTAACTCAGGAAATAATTACAATAATACTCAGGAAATAATTACAGTTGGAAATCAGCAGACCCTGGCCATGCATCACCGCATCAAAACACCTAGGAATGGTCCTGGTTCTCCGTATACATGTGATTCTCCCACTGTCTTATGTGGCTTTATGTGCTGTGCCCATGCAGTGGGTCTAATCCTGCTACTGTCCCTCAAACATAACTCCTTCTTACTTTACCTCTCCTGAGCAGGGAATGCAAAACTGGAGCCTGCAGGCCTTACTTGCTTTGTGTTTTCTACAATAAAATGTAAAACTCCACACGATATTTTCTATATTTCTTCTGAGTTGTTTTTAATTACAATTGCATCTTTTGCATAGAGGCACAAAAGAGAGAGACTCAAGAATCTTCTACACCAGGCTCAATGTCATTAATAAAGGAATCCCAAACTCTGTCTATGTAAGATGAAATACAACCAGAAGTCTGTGATCCATGCTGCCAGGATTTTATCTCCAAGAGGATGAATGAATAGGCATTGCAAATTCAGACTTGCATAATTTTCCTAAATAAATCATAGAGTCATAGAATCGTTTAGGTTGGAAAAGACTCATAAGATCATCAAGTCCAACTGTTGAACTGACAATACCAAGTCCACCACTATACCACGTCCCCAAGATGTTAGCTTTTAAGCATTTGTACTCTACAAATAGATATATTAGAAATACTGAAATCAAAGTATTAGAAACATGTTGATATATACAGAGCTCTACTTAGTAAGGTCTCTACAATGATTAACATCTTATTAAAAAATAAGAACAAAAATAAATAACATAGAAAACAAAAATTAAGCACACCAGAGAAAAACTTACAGCAATAATATGAAGCAGAATTCCTCCTTGCTGACGTTCTTTATTTGTAAATATATCTTCAGGAAATTCATGAATGGCTGAAAGAGAAAGATATGTTTTAAAAAAAAAATTACAGCCTCTATAAGTGGAAGAGTGAAAAATAAGGATGCATCTGTAGAAACATATGATCAAACATAAGTGTCTCTTCTGATGTATTACATTATAGTTTGCCATTTCAGAATTTCTTCTTTGTAGAAAAAACAAAGAACTGATATTTAGGTGTTATTATCATCACTCCAGTGATTTAAACTAACCTCCACTGTACTAAGAGCTTCACATTCTTAAAGCCTTAATTATACTATCATCTTCTCTGTGATAGGCACAGGCACAAAAATTCATCTATTTCTGACTTTAAGTGTGTCTTGTCTGAAAAATTATCCAATGATTGTGACCTTCTATCAGTCTCTTAGCTATAAACTATAGCATTCAGCAGTCTTGCAAATCATTTCACAAAGATTCCAAGTACTTTCTAAAGAAAGTCTACTATCTAAATCTGTTGAAGGAAGAAATTAAGCATAAATGGTAGGTGAACAAGAGGAACATTCAAAGACATGAGTTTTGGGATTTCCGACTGACAGTGACTGACAAGACAGGCAGGGATAAAGATCAACTGTGCCTCAGACAGGAGTCTGGGAAATTTAAGGGTGAAAATTATTTCACAGAATCGTAAAGGTTGGAAAAGACCTCTGAAATCACAGAGTTCTACCTTTGAATGAACACCACCATGCCAATTAAACCATAGCACTAAGTGCCACATCCAGTCATTTCCTGAACACTTCCAGGGATGGTGACTCCACCACGTCCCCAGGCAGCCCACTCCAATGCTCAACAAGAAATTCTTCCTGGTGTCCAACCCCCACCTGGCTACAACCTCCTTTCAGGTAGTTGTAGAGAGCAATGTCTCTCCCTTGAGCCTTCTCTTCTCCAGGCTAAACAACCCCAGCTCCCTCAGCTGCTTCTCACAGGATTTGTGCTCCAGACCCATCACCAGCTTTGTTGCCCTTCCCTGGGCATGCTACAGCATCTCAACGTCTTTCTTGTAATGAGGGACCCAAAACTTAACACAGTACCTGAGGTGCAGCCAGTGCTGAGTACTGGAATCCACTGGAATCCAAATTAATTGAAATCAGTAAATTATTATTTAGAAAGGTATGTTCCTTTCTACAAGGAGTTGCAGATGTAGCTTGACAACAAGATAAGCTCCAGATGGTTCTAACAAACTTACCATAATATACTGAATGGTGGGGAAGGAAACAGAGGGAATATATGATCATCTTCCCCATATTCAAGTCTGGCACAATAAAGAAATTCTTAAGAGCACAATATAAGATATTTATGCCGTCCCAATTTCAATGCCATATTTTCTCTATTTCTTGATATAATTCTGCAAACAATAATCATGAACATAGAAAAAAAGAGATTGAGGTATGGTTGATGTTTTTTAGCTACTAAACTTAAAACACGCTAACCCAGCCTTATTTCCAGGAAATGTTGCACTGTAACTCTCTGAAGATTACACTTTTTAGAGGATCTTAAATTTGAATTACCTGTAATCACCAAACACACTTGAAAAATCTTAGCTGCAGTGAGAGGATAATCTAATTTTAAAGATCCAAATGACTTCTCATCTACTCAGTCTTTCAGTTTTAGATTAATACAAATATGTCTCTTCTCATCTGTACTACACACACCTACATATATTGCAAATGTCTAGCTTGACAAAGACTTGAACAGTTTCTCCATGTAAAGTTGAACTTCTTTTAGCTCTGTTTTCCTTACTGCCCACTACTATAAATATATTGTTTTTAATTAATAAAGTGGCAACAAGCAATGTTTAAAACCTTATATACATAAGTCATACCTTCCTTCCAACATTCAAAGTTACCATTTTATGAAATCTTTCTAAATCCTCTTAGTATTTGAGAACCACTATACTTTTGTTAAAACTACTAACGCTCTGCAGAATATTTAGCATAAAACAGACATTCAGTAGCAATGACTGACTGTAATTCCTTTATTGATTTGCATTAGGCTTTCCATTAAGTTCTATTCTTACTGTTATGTTCTGACTGAAACCAGTACCAGCATGTGGTATGTTGAATAGAGCTTTCCTAAGATATGGGTGCATCTTTTCTTTTACATCTCAGACAGCAAAAACTATACACAATTGCAGTAAATTTTGCTTGGGTACTCCTGAGTCTGATCCTACTCCTAGGGAAATGTTCTATTCCTGGCCCTCCTTTTTTCACCACCAGGAAAAATGAAAGCAATAGTGGAAATAAATATATAAATGCATCAGCACAATAGCAAAATAATACCTAATTGCTCACATTCAAGGGTATGCAGAATACTTCAGTGACTAAAGACTATCAGCACAACAGTTTCGAGGATTAGCTTCAAGAAAGTGGTCTGAGCTGCTACAGAGCTCCATTGTCTTCAAGGGCCATGATTTGCACTGTAATGAGATTTGTGACCTTATGGAACAGTCTAAGAAAATAGCACTGCCATACAATTGCAAACCACACTGGAAATAACAGAAATTTGCCTATCAAGCCAAACAAATCCAAGTAGTTCTAAAATCAAAATATGTGAATAAAACTTCCTTATTTTTGTTTGGTTTTCATCACTGTTACCCTCAGACAACAAAAAGGATAGTGGAAATATACATAAACCAGGAGAAAACTGGTTGCATTGTAGTTTTAAGACAGACAATGTGTATTCACAGTTGACATTGTTACAAGTAAGCACCCAAAGCATGTGGTTTTAAATAAATTCTGCCTATTAACAACTAATCTTAGCTGAAGCGATTACCAACTAAAAAAACATTAAGGAAACTTCTCCTTTGTCAGAAAAGACCCAGAGCTGCTGGCACCTTACACAATATGGTTGTTCTTACATCACTAGCTGAAACCATGCCCACGTGGATGTATTCAGGGCACGTGTACTATTTTTCGTACTGCATCCCCCGTTCTGTCCTCTGTCTCCTCCATTCAAGATGCAGCTGTGAGAATACACGTATTCCAGCAGTGCATTAGGACAGGAAAGAACAGAGCCCTGGCCCAAGTCTCTAGCAATGATAATGGGACCCTGCACATGAGGTAGATCCTTTCACATAATCGTATGCAAAGGTTTGCAGCTCCTGTCACAGGTGTTTGTGTCAGAAGCACCATCCCCTTTACTGCCCCCATACAGCAGAGGGAATATATGCCTGTCCCTTAAGATGGCAAAATGCACGTGTCACCTGGGAAGTATTACCTACGTGGTGATCTCATTCAGTTGACTGTAAAATATTTCACAGTATAGCTCAAACATTAAAATATTTCACAGTATAAATATGGTCAAGTCAGTATAAACTGAAGTTTTGAGAAGCATGAACAACAATCACTATCTTTCTAATATTTCTAATGGGAATTTACTTATCCCAAGTTAATACTAAATTGGAAATCAGAAGTCCAGAAGATGTCAACGGTAAGAGCCAGAAGATAAAAATGAGCCTAGACATCTGATCACAAACCAAATACAAACCATCTTTACTGCAAACTGTCTTGCTTCAAATATAGTAGTACGGTGATAATAGTATTAGTAATAAATAAATACGTGTAACAAATACCTGCTTGCCTCGCAGAGGTAATATTAAATGAATTAACATGAAGACAACTTTTCTCAAAGATAATGCTCCTCTCTACACGGAACTCATGGCATGCAGTTGTTCTCACAAAGAGACACTACAAAATCTTCTTTAAAAATCAGTGAAATGAAACAATGCTCTGGAGCTTTCTTCCTTAATGAAATAGCTATCTACCAGTCAGTTCCAAGGCACAGTTTGGAGTTTTTTGGTATAAACATTTACTGTCTTTATGGCTTTATTATACAGATAATCATAGGTTTTGTCTAACTGTCATCTATAAGTTCTGTATACCTCATCTACATGCACTGTTTTTTATTTACTAGTTGTAAATAAAATGATTTTATTATTTTAAACAATTATTTGTTTTTCTTACCTACTGCTTTGATAACCTGGTTTCTCAGGAAAAAGCTGTTTGGATTCCCTTGTATCCTAGCTTAGGCCTGGGAATTCAACACCACTGAACTGAGGGGGGCAGTGGTATTCCCTCATCTGTTTAAACTGACAGAGAGGATATGGCTTTATCAGAGTTTGAGAGAGCACAGTCTGCCTTCATGGTACAATGTGATTTGTGTGCACCACAGGGCACTGCTCTACTTCACACAGATATTTTCTCATATATGGGAGACAGAGCTATCTCGCTGCCTGAGTGGGAGCTACATCTCCTTGGTTTCTACTGGAAAGAGAGAGAACAGATGGGAGAAGGAGATGAAATGAAGAGCAGTACATCTAATGGGGCTAACCTTTGCCAAAAAAAGGAAGGGAATGAACACCGATCATCTTAAACTCAGCTAGAAGTACAGAAATATTTATCCTGCTGGTACTGTTGCAAACTCATGGCTCCTGCAGTTCATCTTATCCAGCACAGATTTGAGGAGGAAGGAAGGGCACCAAAAAGCCAAGTCTATATTGAAATTGTCATCATTCTGCAGGCTCACTCCCTCTCTCCAATCATGAAATGAGTGGGGAAACAAAAGCAGCTTATCCAGCTATGACTTGGAGGGGACACCACCACCTTTTTCTCTGAGTCATGGACCTAAAAAAATCCTTTACTATGGTATGACAGAAAGGATGATTCACCCTTGACAAAAAGCTCTGGCTGAGCTGTCTGTGGCTAAAGAGCTATACAAGGCATGCAAATAGCACACCTCAGAACAGAACAGAACCTAAGCGCAGCTGCACAGCATAAGCTGTCTGCATGGCTCTGGAGTGAAGTGCTGGCAGGCAGCAGCTGGGGTAACCCCGGCATGCCAGTGACACCTGCCTGGACTTAGGCTGTTACCAGATTAATCCTGGGTGTCGTCAGAGCATTGTTCCCACACGCCCTATCCCTACTGTGACAGGCAGGCTGCCAATGAAGTTAAATTTCAAAATCTCCTAAGCCTGACAACCATCTCAACAACCACGTGGATCTCTGGTTTTATAACCTGCCTTGACATGTGATTTCTTCACCTTATTAGCAGTTGATTTACTCACAGCAAACATGCCAACTCTTAACACCTGCTAAGCGTTCAACTACATTCAAGCCTACTACAACTCTTAAAATTTTTCCTCACAGGGAAAAGGAATCCATAGATGTTTGGAGGAAGATGTGCAATCAAGCTCCTGTGTTAAGCAGGAAGGGGGTTAGTCAAATATATGCAGAAGCCCACTGTCCCTTCTAGGCACGTATCTTGCTCCTCTGCCCATGTTCCTCTGTCCCTTCAGGGCATGTTACATTTACAGACTGCACTGCCTACTTCTTTGCCCGGGCCTTCGGGCATTGCTGATCATCAGATGCACCCAGGGCACCGGTATAAGGGGAAGAAGGACAGGCAGAGACAGAACTACATACTTCCACCTTTACCCCCTTAATAATCATATTCACAAGCCAGCCTGAATATTTCAAGTTTTTATTATTTGTTTAAGCACTGCAAGCAGCTTTCGGCACCTCTGCACTTAGTGTATTTCAGCTTATATGCAACTCCCTTTTCACATTCCAGATCCTCATCTTTCCAAGGCCTGGTTTTGTGTTCATACACATATAATTGTGCCTCAGTGACAGTGAACAGACTCATTATTGTGTGAACTTTTCTATGTCCGTCAAGCAACTGCATGCATTGTTACCAGGTCTCAGCAGCAAAACGTAAACAGTTTGTGTGACAGGAGCTGAACTTGAAACAGACTTCATGGTACTTGCATTAATTTATAATTCTGTACTAATGTAATCTGCTAGAAGATTTTATTGAAAGCCAAAAAAATCAACACTTCTTCCAACAACATCTCCCTGAATGCCAGAGGGCCTATATCAGTTGAGTTGCAATGAACGGAATGTCTTAGAATCACTCTTGCTTTCAAAACATTTGTGACTTTAGCCTATACTGCTCTTCAAAATCAGTGCACTGGGAAGATTTTTACAGAAAGATGGTTAACGACTTTGAAAGCATCCTGAAGGCCATGGGAGAAATTCCTCCCATAATCTCTACTACCAATGTCAAAAGGGTCCTGTCATATTTCATGTATTAGCTCAGGTGCTGAAGTGATGGCAGTTTTAGAAACGGCTGTGGTGACCTCAGCACATGTAGGTAGTCCCAGGGAATGACATAATACACTCATCAGATCCTCTTGCACAACCAGTGCACTGTCAATATTGTGACAGTAATTGTGTACTTCAGAAAAGAATAGCAGGTTATTTTTGCTCATAGAAAAGTATTGACCTGTTTTTGTTACGTAGTCTAGCGTTGACACCAGAAACAAAGTGAAACCAAGGATCTTAGCATCACAGTGAAACTATATTTACTCAAATATAAAATGAAAGTCCTCCTTTTTAATAATACTTCCCAAATTAGATACCATAAATTTGAATGGTCATTAGAATCATAAATGTGCCATAGTACATTAAAGGTGTATTTTTAAAGAATTACAGGAAGCCTAAATTAATGAAAAAATATAAATCTCAAATTTTAAAATAACTCTTTCTAAAATCACAAGCTAACAAGTCCTTAACTCTAAATTCTCAGTTAAGAAAAACTGTATACTCAGCAACTGCTTTTATACATGAAAGCTGGTAACTTATAAACCTTACAAGGATCAAAGAAGACATAAATAACATTTCACTAATAATGTTGGATGCCCTCTGGAAAAAATAGGAATTACCAAGCTTTAAGCTCCCATTCCCATTAAACAGATGTTTCCAGTTTTCTGTAGCAGGATGACATGTGGATTTTCCCTCAAATATTCAGTTCAGCTTCTACTGGATACTAACCTAGGCACCAGTGTTACAGCAGATCAGGAATGGGCTATTCAAAGAAAAACACGTTTACTTGAAAAATGCTGCAAGAACATTTCTGCAGAGATACCACTTCAGTAAACTCATTTTGTGAATTACACTACCTGGACAGAAACAAAGCATCCCAATGAAGTGCAGTAAAATTATATGAAACACCCAACTTCTTTGACAGACATTTGTGCATCCACGTAATGTGTATGATGCCAAAGATCAAGCTTTCTCTTTGCAGGCAAAGTACCATACGGTGGGAGGCACACTAAGCATCCTCCTCCGTCGCCCTCACCTCACAAACAGTAGAATTATGAGCAAATTTTATCTCTGTGGTATATTAATTCAATTTGCATTGCTCAACCTAAAAGAGGACTGCCAAATGCAATTATATGTGCAATGGTAAGTGAAAGCTTATGAAGCAAATAACTGACTCAATTATCAACTATGAAATCCATTTGATATATGATTGTGAAGGATGATGTATTAATGAAATCCTTGAAAAACTCTCCTTCCATCAGCATGAAGTTATGAAAATATCTACACAAGAATGGATTAGTCACAATAAAAAGCAAAATTATTACCTTATTAAATCCTGGACTTACTTTGAGTTTCTTTTCTCTCTTATAAAAAAGTATTTGCACTCATTAAGTCAATGTCAAACAATGAAACAAAAACACATTAGGAATTATCCATCAAAGAAAACTGAAAGTCACAGTGAAATCTCAACTCCTGATTTAGGGAGTCAGTGATGACACAAGTATTCCAACACGGGGAAGCATCGGCATATCCCATGGCAGTATTTCACGTGTACTGGCCTTTGTGTTAATGGATTTAACATTCTCAAAATAACTCTAAAAGGTTTCTGAGGTTTAGAATCATATTTCCTTTTTTTTTTTTCTCCCTGGCCTTCAAACCAGTCACAGAATTTCTGAACTCTTCTAACTCTTCACTCTTCGTGATTACGGCACTGGCTTTCCACAAAGCATGTGTGTATTCTTCAAAACCCCACCCACAGACACCAACCTTTCTATTTCACAACTCAGATTCCTCAACCAGGATATTAAAATGATTTTCACTTTCTCCCCTTTACTTACTGTTGCATACCACCTCAGCTCTGTTTACACCACTCTGAGCCAAGGCTGGCAAAACAGTTCAAACACGGGCAAGGTCCAGCACTAGTGCAGCTTATTCAGGCATGTCATTTCCCAGCTCAGGGAGAATAATTCTGGCGATCATAACTGAATAAACATTGTGGAACAATATAAACAGGTTTAAATTGTACTACCTCACGACTGCCCTATGACTTAACCACAGACATCAGTAAAAAATGGTGTCTTCTACATGGAATTCATCTCTGGTTTCCCACTTTGAGCTTCATACATTTGAATTCCCTCTCCCCTTCACCTTTCTCTCATTTTTTGCTTCCTGAAAGTTGATGGTTTGTATGATCTACAGCATCTTCTTTCATTTGAGAGAGAGTGTGCAGTGTTTTAGCCTCAGTTTGGCTGTGTTCTTTTTAAATACAGATAGAAAGTGGTGTCCCTGGCAAGATCATTGCCTGATAGGAGCAAAGGTTTGGGAAAAGGGATAATGACTGGATTAACTATCAATACTACGACTCACATAAGAAAGGACAGTTATTGAAAGGTCAGGCAATTATTCATCTCCATAGAAAAGAATCATTCCTTATGTTTTTCACAGACAAGCCTTTCAGCTGCAAACAAGCTGGAGAATCAAACATTGCACTATGAGTATGAGGTCTTGTTTTTTCACTCCCAGTCAGACTCTGAAATCTTTTCCAGAACTAAAGGATGGAAAGTACTTACGCTCATCGTTCAGCCTATCCATTCATAAACTCAGTTTGTTCACCTCACAATAAGGCCAAGGAGAGGCTGCCTTGTCTGACATGTCAATAGCATCTGCAAGGGGATTTCACTACAGATCTATTAATAAACCGTACTTCCAGGGAAAATGACAATCTGGTTTACGTAACAGTAGGCTTTGAAAATCAACTAGACAAGTTGTAGCACTTCATTGAAAATACTACAAAAAGCGAACATAATTTTAAGACACTGTGGACTGGTAACCCTCTCAAATGACTCGCTCCATCTGCCACAAAAGGACACTTTTACAGATAGTGGGTTTTTAACTCCCCAATTTTGTTACTGAGTATGCATGAAGCTGCTCTTATCTGTAGTGTTGTTGTATTATGCCTAATGAACAGCTTGAAAATCAGACCGCTATCTCTTCCTTGGTTCCCAAAATGACTCTCTCAGTAGGTGTACAAGGAACAATCACCACAGAAGTTGGACTTGACAGATTTCCCTACACTACAGAATTTCATATAAGGAAGAAAATCTTCCCTTGCTGCAAGCAAGAGGGATCAGTTAAGTGAATCTGGTCCAAGGTAGAAGTCTTCTTCCTCTCTGAACATCTGAGGACCTCATTTGGCAGAGGTCACCCATTTCAAAACTGGGACGTATTATTGTTCCACTGATACCACGTAACAATTGGATCAAAACTGCACTTCAAAAAGAAAATCTGGCTATCAGTAACAGAGCTAATATAAAGATGACCACATTCATGAATGGATATAGATGGAGGGACAGGAAATAACATCTTTCCTCATAAAATATCACCGATACTGTTCCATGAACATCTCTGCTTGCAAACTGATGATACAAGTATACTTTTCTGTACAATCGAGTTCCTTCTTCCTACCCTTCTTACTACCTCCTTATACCTGCTGGAGGTAGACCTCAACATAGAATATGAGGCTATTTCCTGCCTGATATACCCCCAGTAGAAGTGACAACCACATCCAAGATGGCAAAATGACTCGCAAAATTTGACTTGACCCAAGTCAGACCACAGATTAAGAATGAACTGCTGGCAGCCAGAAAAGCTACCAGGTTTCTTGAAAATGGAACAGATCACATGTAGAAAACACTGAGAAGGAACAAATAAGCAACCGTCAGAGCTGCTAGAGCAGCTATCATTCAGAACTGTGCCTTCAGCACAGTTAATGCATAATAATAGGGTTTTGAATCCCTTCTACTTCAGTAAAAGCTGCAGTATGGCTCATTTAAAAACAGCTGTATTGGCACACACTATTCTTTTTCCCCAAATGCATGGAAAAGGAAACAAAATCCAGCATTTAAAATATACGCAATCCAAGTAGGGATTTGAACCATCCAGGAAAACTGTAATATTCTAAAAGCCGAAATAGCACAAAAACTATACATGGCAAAGACTCTACCAGACTAAGATTAAGTTAAATAAACTGCTTTTCTAGAAATAAATGGGCATGGGGTAACAGAGCGACAACAGACTTTAAGTCAGGCCTACAAATACCAGAGAAAGACATAAAATAAAGTCAGGAATGAGCATTGTTTGATCTTTTCTTAACTAGAAGCTTTTCTTTCTGGATATAGAAGGGAAATTATGGAAGAGAGGTGTAAAAAGACCTACTCAAACATTTATTTCACCCCCTGCCAATTTAGGATTGATTCCAACAGTGAGTTTTCTTGTGCTTTGTCCAAGAAGTTCCTTTAACCAAGAGGGAACAGGTAAAATTCAAAGGCACTATAATAGGGCAGAGGAAGACCCTTGAGGCTGTTCATTATGTGACCTTTCCGGAGCCAGAGTTCCCAAGAGGGTTCAGTACAGGCAAGCCAAGATTTCCAAGAAACTCAGACACCATGCCCAGTCCTTATAAAAATCAAGCTGTTGATGCCACAGGCTGAAATCAGCTGATTAATTAGCTGAATTTTGCTTTTATTTTGGAAGAAAGTTGAATTTTGAAAAATTGTTTCAAAAAATTGCCCATATTAAGCTCTAAAAAAAACAAACCCAAACCCAACAGTGTTAAAAAACACTGGATCTATAACGAAGTCAGGTTTTGAAGTCAAGTATTTAGGATAATTTTTTGTTCCATGTACCCCTTGGTGCTTTGAAAGACTCATTTTCAAATGAAAAACAGAAGCACAACATTTTCTCCCTGCGAGCCACACTCATGTGGTATAGTCAATTCTCAGTACTTCTTTGTAAACCATGTAATATTTATTTTTTATTTTTTCTGAAACTATGGTCCTGGAATCATGCAATTATGTAAGAACATCAGCTTTCACTTAAAACAAAAAATCTGCTTCTAGCCTATGTGTTTGCAGAAGAGAGCCTAAACCCAAAAATCTAAAATATATAAAAAATGCAGAAGGCAAACAAAAGAGAGACCCAGGCTCACAATTTTGTAGGGCCAGGTTTACGCTTTCTGAGCACACAGGATTACTAGCATTACTACTTAGTTCACATGCTTTAGCTCAAAGCCATAAATACATGAATATTCCAGCATGCAGTTTCTGCTCAATAATATAAAATGATGTCAACATGTTTCTTTTACCATAGGCTAATGTCTGCTTCACCTTTTCCACACAAGTAATCCCATCTAAGGCAACCAAGATTTAACACTCCAGCTCCTATGTCATGATTTCTTTACTACATAAATAATTTTTCAAATGGCAGATTTGCAGAGTTCTCTGTTATTCTTCCCCAGAAAATATCCCTTGGGGCATTTTCTCACTACTCTAGAAACTCAATAATAAGCTGTAAACACTACTAGACTACTTCAAGAATGATCTCTTTTCAGTTCTAGCCTTTACTATATACTTCAGCAGCCTTGCATTTGATACGAAATCTGGTAAATAAAAATCATCTTCTTAGAAGATTTGGAGACTTCCAGATATGTAGCAGCCTGTTGAGTGGCACTGCACATTTGAGGGAGGGAAACTACAAGCATAGTAATTATTCCAGAAAAAAAAGTGATCTTAATGCAGAATAGAGGCAAACAGCAGGAGAGTCCACTGCTGGAAAGTAATAAGATACACATTACAATAATTTTACAATCCAAAATTACAGTCTTCACAATGTCTTCAACCACGTGAAATCTCATTCCATGACTATTTAGTATCTGTAAATGAATGTTGGAATGAAGCTCATACCAATTCATATTAAGAAGGACAGACATACCATGCTCCACTTGGAGCAGTGCGTACACAAAGCTGAGTACAGGGCCAAAAGCCACTGAAGCGAAATGAGCAAAGGAAAGAATGACGCAGGGGGAAAGGTACATAGATTTAGTAACGTCACAGCCCAATCATGAAAGATCCATACAGGGCTTTTTAGACTTCAGAAGTTAAGCATAGAAGAATGTACAATTTAACACAACACATCTCTCTTTAATCTAGCCAAGTCAGCTACCATTAAAAGGGGAACTACTGTCGCACAAGCTTCAGCACATATGGCACAAGCCCAGCTGGAAGCCTGGATATGTAGGTCATAGCTGGAGCTGCTGCTTCACTGCTGCTGGTACCACAAATAGTTCACTTAAACTCAGGTATTTCTGCATTACTGCAAAAATTCTCAAGCTATTAAGTTTGGAATGTTGCTTTCTAAAACCAGGCATCCCACTGTCACAAACCTGTGTGCATGTACTGTCTGAAACCAAGCCAGAGAGCAGCACTTCTCATGCCAAAGAAGTCATCAGAAGTGCAAACAACTTAAAGAGTGATAGCAAACTTTAATTTCTTTCCAAACTTCACTGACTGATGAGCAAATCAATGAGTTTCTCCAGCTTACTCTGTACTGGTTTACTACACAGCATGCATACAGACTATGGCGTAACCCTCAGCAGAAAATCCCAAATCAGCACATCAAAAATATATTTGTATTTGATGGACACTTGCATAAGGCTTAACAGGCACCAAACTATATTGTCTGGCCTTGAGAAGTGAGAAAGGTACATTTATCTGGACCATCAGAAAAGCATCCGTGAGAAACAATCACTTTTTTAAATATCACTCAGGCAACTATAAAAATAAAGACAGGGAATTATGGAGAGTTTCAGAGCATGTAAGGAAAAGAGTCAATGACTGAAAGCTACAGGGGGTGGGGAAAATCAGTTAAGTATATGCACTAAATTCTCAACAAGGGGAGAAATAGAAAAATGACATACTCATCATACCAAACAGTAGCAAGTATTTAGGCCAGATACATTATAAAGCACTCTCTGAGACCATATACATCAAATTAAAAAAGTATCTCTCAGAACACCATCCAAAATATTCTTAAGAAACATCACACCAAGATGGTGCCCACAAAATACAGGTAGAAATAGCTAGAAATAGCTCATTCAAGAGTTCTTCTTTAGTCTGGTCTGAATGAGGCAAGACTCCAGTGTTACCCACATCATGCTTCGTGCAGTGCCATTCAATGCACCTAAACATACAGCTGCAAAATATACAGAGTACTTTCACGTCTGCCCATACAGGAACAATACTGCATTACTCTTCTATCTTAAAATAAGCTTATACCATCTTTGTCTCATTACATTGAGTGGTTCAGAAACTAGTTTTGCTCTCCTAATACTGGTTTAGATTAACTGAAAACTCATCTTTACAATAAGTATTAGAAATACACAGAACATATATACACATTCTTTTTATATTCTCTACATATACCCATTTAGGTTTGCCTCAGTTAGGTGAAAAAAACCCATCATGCGTAAACAAGGTTGTTCCCTGTATTCCTGCTGCGCCCCAGAATACAGAGCCGGTCCTAGCAAGAAATATGATATAATACAGCTGCAGAAGCAGAAGGGTGCTGAAAGAGTGGTTAGAAACAGAACAAATGCGGACTAGGACAGTGAGTACTCAAAGACAGCAGAGCCTTACCACAAACTTCATCTGCTTTCAAGTGATGTAAGGAGAGCAGAGCTTTAAACTGCTGATCTGATCAATCATATCTCATCTGCTCAGAAAGCCAGATCTAACATCTCAACAGTTATTTATATGCCCATTTTGGATTACTAAATCTATCAACTCAACTTATAGCGTCACTATGTCACGTAACACCAATCTTTCACAGTCAGAGGGAAGACAAAATGTACGAAAATGCTTCAAACTCTTTGTAACTCACTCCAACAGCCTGCCAGAATGTAGCTGATGAATATAGCAAGCTTACTGACCTGTTCACGTATTTCAATTTACTTGGAATCAAGGATTTGCAAACCAGTTATAAACACCAAGGGACACACTACTGTATAAGTACCATTTTTCTAGTTTTTTTGTTCTATGAAAATGCTTCTTCTGGTACCTTGCAATCATCAATTACTGGGCATAAAATGTTGTACCTGGTCTGTGAAACAGTAAGGTCTGGTAAACCTTTCTTGCCCAATAATGAATTATGCCTTTTAAAATCCTTAACTTGAGCATGGCACTGCTTTGATTCCAGTTGGCTAGCCAGTCAGAAAGCACTAGTTACAGCTTACTTCAGCACATCTCATCAGCCACTAACACAATCACTCTGCAGTCATTCAATCACTCAGTGTGAAGCTCTTGAGTTATTTTCCAGTGCAATTGCTCCCAACTATGTTAAACTAATCTGAGATAGATCTTTCAAATTAATTTTGCAGTGAAGACACAAGCTGGATGATAGAATATGATTTCCCCAAATGGATGGTGTGGTTAATGCCACAGTGGGGAATGATATGTACTAGTTTGATTTCTAGCAGTTGTTTCATCCACTAGAAAAACCTCTTCCCATTCTTACAGTGAAAACATAGATTGTGGTTTAATACAAGACTGGGCAGTTGACCAAGTAACAGCTTGTTTTTATCAGTTTGGGTTTTTTTGTTCTTAAATTTAACAGTTGGGCGATTTTGAAATGTGCCTGCAGATGAATCAACAACTTTAAATGGTTCAGTGAGCAAAATGGTTGTATGGATTTTTTTTTTGTCAACATGGGGATTTTAACATATTTCTACTTTGCAGACATAACAAATTAGAGTAAAAGTCATTTCAGTTCTATTTTCGTTCCCTTTAACTCTCATTTCTTAACCATATTTCTGCTGAAAGACTAATATTGAAATGAAGAAGCACAGCTCTCCAAAAGTTACTCAAGCTCAGCTTGAGATTCCAGCCCACATATTTTTCTTTAATTAGAAAGGTTCAGAGGCATAAACAGTGCAAACACTGTAAGTGCGTGATGTTGCTCTCAAGTTTGAGTTTAGAACTAGACAAAAGAATTCTGAAGTAGAAAAAATGTGTGGATGGCACATTTCAACAAAGACAGAAAAAGTTCTCATGGTGTTTCATAACAATTATAAGGCACAAATCAAGGACCTAGATTCCATAATGGACTGTGAGCATTTGTGTCCATTTAGGGTCATCAGCACAAGTCCAGCCCACCAATTACAGAATTTGCTATTAATATTGGTCTCATTTCAATTGCACTTCTTAATTTTAAAATCAGGCACCTATTTAAGTACTCTGATAAATCTCCTGTGATGATCTTATATAAAATAAAGTCACCAAGCAAAGACATATTTGCCTCTGCAGTTTTCACTGAAGACAGTTCAAGCTGTAAATAAACAGCAAAACTACATTCTACTAGACGACAGCACTATTTACATTGGGAAATAATTACATTTATATATAATACCAGCGATATGTTATATATATCACTGGTAGGCAAAACAAAATTCTACATATTGAGAAACATATGTTGACATTTTAACCATTAATTATACTCAACAGGACTGGTGCCCTTTTCCATTGGATTCACACCAGTAAGGGTAACAGTTTATACACCTACTATAAAAACAGCACAGACAACATAAAGCCGAGCTAGTACACAGGCTCTGCTAAATGTTTGAAGCCACCATGTAATGCTTTCTGCACAACTGATGGTGGAAAGTACTGCGATATTGATGTCAGACTGGGCTCCTTATTTCAGTTTTTAATCTAGGCATTGTGGACACTATCCTCTGCTGACTGCATGGTGAAGCCGTGATAGCCCTGGACAGACATGCTCTGAATTACTTAGTCACTCTCTTAAAATGTGATGCCTCACCCAAGACAAATTTCTCATAGAAAGCCACTGGAATATGACCACTTACGGAAGCAAGGGTAATGCCCAAATATTAGAGAATTCCAGCCATATCCAGTAACATACAGTGAACAGCAGCCCGAGCTAGGCCTCACCCCTTTTATTCAAGGGATGGTGTGACAGTTAGGAATGTGATTGCCAGACTGAAATCAACTCCAATGTTTGTGGAAATATTACAACTTGGACGCAAGAGGTGTTTCACACTGGAAGAGGCCTGCTCTGGTTTTTGGATGTGACACATCACACTTAAGATTGGACTGTGAATGATAAAAATGTAAGGAGGTGACAGATTCTGACACATACAGTAATAACTGTAGACCTTAACAAATACCAGTAATATATAGTAATGACAGAAGAGGCTGCAGCCAAGGAAGAGTGATGGAGAACTGTCAAAAGGGCTCCTCTGCCACCTCTATCAAGTGGGAAGAAATTTGGTTGGAAACCTAAAACAGGCACAACTTCCAAGAAAAGCAGGATGGCACAGCTGTACCAGCAGGCTGAAGAGGTATCAGTGGTAACTGGAAGAAGCTGAGGAGGGGGTGGTAACTGTCTAAAATTAACATGTAAAGAGGGACCACTGTACCCATGAATAACAGACTTGAACAATCATAAGACAAGTAGAACCTTTTCCCAATAAGGGCAGCCATCTTAAGGCAGACTAACCTTCCAAATAAAGCACTAGTAAAGGTACTGACAAGCAAGAGTGCTGTAGAAAAATTAGATATAGGATACAGAATAATGTTAATGATTACAGTGGGAAAACAATACAGTCTTTACAAAGTCACCATTCTCCACACACTTGATATGCAATCAACTATTTGATTTTCAAAAAAAAAACCCTCCACTCCTTCTGGCATGGCTATGGGTTAAGGGATACAGACTGCAGGAGGGAAGAGTTCAGAGAAGATGCATCAAAACCAGTTTGTGTGCATTTGGCTTAAGTGTCAGCTGCACTTTAAATAAGCCTTTAAATACTACCATACTGACATGCTAGAGACATGAAAGTGAGATCACAGGCCTGTATATATTACAAACAATCAAAGTAATAGCCTAATTTTGCAAGCAACTTCCTACAATTCAAATCCAACAAAGCATAGCTGCTAATCACTTCACACAAAAGTCATGCCATCATTTTAGCATGTTTGCCTTGTTTAGAAAAGCTGAAGTAGCAGATTATCTTCACAGCATTCTTAAAATTCCTTATTACATATAGACTACTTGCAAAACATATGTACCTAATAAAACTAAGCATAATAGTTATTACCATAAGAACAAAAAGAAATCATAGACAATACTACACAGCATTAAGAGATCACTTATAAAGTAATTGCTACAACTCTAGAAGGTTTTAAGGAAAAAAATAGCATGTAAGAGAAGAATCACAGAATATGCTGAGTTGGAAGGGACCCATAAGGATCATTAAGTCCAACTCCTGGCCCTGCACAGGACCATCCCCAAGAGTCAAACCATGTGCCTGAGAGTATCATCCAAACACTTCTTGAACTCTCTCAAGCTTGGTGCTGTGACTGCTTCCCTGGGGAGCCTGTTCCAGGGTACAAGCACCCTCTGGGTGAAGAACCTTTTTCTTGCATCCAGCCTAAACATCCCCTGACTCAGCTTCATTCCCTTGGGTCCTGTCACCACAGAGATCGGTGCCCACCAGTCTGCTTGCCCTATGATAAAGTTGTAGACTCCAATGAAGTCTCCCCTCAGACTCCTTTTCTCCAGGCTGAACACACCAAGTGACCTCAGGCGCTCTTCACACAGCTTCCCCTCAAGGCCCTTCACCATGTTCATTGCCCTCCTTCGGACACTCCAAACCTGAGTATCTTTCTTATACTGAGATGCCCAAAACTGCCACAATATTCAAGGTGAGGCCACCCCAGTGCAGAGCAGAGCAGGACAATCCCCTCCTCGACCGGCTGGCGATGCTTTGCCTGATGTCCCCCAGGACACGGTCGGCCCTCCTGGCTGCCAGGGCACTGCTGACTCATATTCAACTTGCCATCGACCAGGACCCCCAGGTCCCTTTCTGTGGCACTGCCTTCCAGCATCTCATTCTACAGTCTGTACAAACATCCAGGGTTGATGAAGAAGAAGAAATCAAAGACTTTCTGTGAAGACACAAAGACCTGAGAAAGAGAAGACTGAAACAAGTGCCAAGAACACCAAGTATAGAAAATCAAAAGCATGGGAAATTACACAAAACATGCACATTAAGGAATAGCTACTAAGAGGCTACTAAGGAATAACTACTGATGTGTCATTTTTGACTAAACATTCAGGGATGTGCTAAGGAGACATGAAGACATCCAGTAAGAAAAGCCTGAAGAGCTGAGAAAAGAAAAATGGGTTAGAAGCAGGCACAGATACACATACACATACTTAGAAATTAACCATCAGAGAAATTATAATTGAAACAGAGCTGAAGATGTTATAAAAAAGAGAAGGCAACAGAAGGAAGAAACATGAATAAGGCCAAAAGAAAATAAAAAGGAGGTCAAGGAAACTATGAGTAAAGCCTAAGATATTCAATAAAGCCTGACACCACAGAAGACAAGATAGGAAGAAACAGAGGTAGTGACAGTACTATCAGCAGAAACATACAGACAGATCGAGAATTGTCCCAGTGATCTTTCTAAGGACAAGGACTCACAAACGAATCACAATTACTCCACATATTTCATTAGGAGTGAACCTATGGGAACCACAGATGTTAAAAACATTTTAACCAAAACAGTCAAACTGTAATGCCCATCAAAGAAAACTAACATGTAAAGAGCCTGATCAAACACTATCAGTCAGGTATAACTTGCAGTTCAGAGCAGGTAATCTGCAAGACTTCAATAATTTGCAATACTAGTTTCTGAAACACAGTAAATGAAACTCAGAAGTATTTACTTAAACTCAATTATTTTCATGGTGGCTCTTCCCAGAAAAATTACTGTACATTTTGGCCCAACTCAACATCATTTTTCTTTGATTTTAGAATCTTCTCTCTGCAAAAATCTAAATTATTTTTTGGCTGACATTTAAACAGTATTAATTAATAAATTGTAATAGTTAGGCTACTATTCTGTCTTCAACTCAGGCAATACCCTGACACATAATCTTGATTAAACCACTTGAATTCATATCATTCAGATCACCCATTTCCCATCTCACCATTTTGTCACTCCTGATGACTGGGATGCAAAAAGGTTTTACAATCGAAATTTGGTAAATAATAGTATCTATATCAAATGGCAAGATAAGAAAATACTTCCCTTGTTATCAAACATAAACACGCCAGTAAGAATAAAGAATACAATTTCAAGACATCTACTGAGATGTAGCAGATTTGGATCATCTATGTTTGTTAGTTGGACTTGCTATTACTTTGATCTTTGTCGAAGCTCAGTTAACAATATCAAACGTGTGCTAGTAGTGTTTGTCTATTTCTGATAAATGTGTCTGTAATATGTGTGTATTATTTTGGTGATTTTGCTGAAAATATTTCAGACTTTAGAGATACCAAACATAATAGTCTCAAGATTTTGCCTCTTTCTTACATGGAAATTCAGGAAAGGAAAAAAAACACTCTAATGTGAGTACATGCTGTGCAGAGTCCCAAAATAGCCACTGTGGTCTCAGAGAGAGCAATATTAGACAATGCTACATTTCATGTTTTGAAGTATTAAACTACAAAGTCTGAGACTATCTAATCCTGTTACCATCTGCCTTTCCACTAGCAAAAAGAATCACTGAATTACAGTGGCAAAAACAACACAGCTTTTTATCGGGTGAGTTAAAGCAGACTGACTACACTGAGCAAAAAATGGAGTTGAATAAACTGGAACCCTCTTCTTCTACTTCCTCTTCTACAAGTAAACCCCCACTTAACTCAATATACTAATACATCTTCCCTCTCCCATTTGACCATATAAACCATATAACCCTCCTGAAGAGTTTCAAATAACTTGCACTCTAGCTTTTACTAAAACAAAAAGCAAGCAATATAATGTGTTACCAGAGACATATTAGAAGACTGTGCTGTTCTGAATGACCATACATAATAGCAACTCCATTCCTAAGAAAGGAAGAACCCAGCATTAAGGGTAGGGTGAACGTTTTTATAGACTATCAAATATCACTTTCAAAGTTCTAATTATTAGAAATCTTGCCATTATGTTTATGATGAAATAGCCACTAAACTCCACTCTAACTCATAATAAAACTTCAGGGCAGGGTGTGTGTCTGTGTGTTGTGTCATGCAGAAGATATTTAGAGTGTTTGTTCCAGTTCTGTCCCAAAGACACAGTCTAGATGACCCGAAACTTGTCTTCCAGCCCTATGTTTCTGTGACTGGAGGTGCAGAAGGTCCATCTGGATAATTTATTCAAAGGCAGGTGCCCCAAAAGAAGCCTGAGCATCATGACCATAGATCCCATTTCTGCATGACCATTTGCTGTAATTTCTCTACCTCTCAGTGTCACATTTCCACCTTGTCACCCATGCTGACCTCAGCCTCCCAGTCTCCTTGCACCAAACTTGCTCTTAAGACCTTTTTTAATTGCACTGCTAATCCACAGCCTTCCTATCTCTGCACCACTTGTGGGATCTTCTTGCATCTCAGTCACTTTCCTACATTTTATTTTAGACCCTAATCTTGGGAGTCACTTTAAAACATGGGTAAACTTGCTTTCTCTAAGAAGGACAGACATTGACACATGCTATACTAAGGCAAAGTCTAGGGCTGTGCTTCCTGTTGAAACCTGGGAGGGGATAAGTATCCTTCTAGGTATCCTATTTGGCATCTTGCAAACTGACAGACCCCATAGAAGTAAAAAAAAATACAAGAGAGAACAATTTTTCAGGTTGCTTTTCGTTTTCTGAACTAGAACATATTTGAAAATGGTTAGGAGGAAGCTGTAAGAAAGCAATAAAAACTGCATTTGGGTTTTGGTTTAGGGTTTTTTATTTCAAGAGATTGTTGGCCAGAGCAAGGGTATATAACATTTTCCCGTACATTTTTTTCTAGTCTTTTCAATATACAGGTCTCTTTCATATTTCAATATAGCCTTAAATAACTAATAATTCCCCCTTCTCCTTCTATTCCCACCTTCTAAAAGTTCTCAAAACTTTTTGTAATTCTGGCCACAACAGGATACAGAAGGACTGAGATAAACAGCTTTTGTCCCCTACAATGAAATGAAGCAACTAAGAAGTCAGAAGCGTCATTCTTGGCCTTACAAAACTGCAGGACAATAAAGAAAATCTTATTAGCAAAGGAATAAAGATGCAAGTTTTCAAGGATGACTGGAGGATATTATCCTATTTTGATTTTATCCAAATTGCATACCCAAATCCCTTAATCAACTGTGCAAATTTCAGCTAGGAAGTTCAGCTTCGATGATGCTAGAGGAAAAAATTCTCAAATTCTAATTTCCATGTGCACTGCAATGCAATGTAATGCAAGACACTACACTTTGTGGAGCTAACAAAAAATTCCACTAAGACTCTGAATGTTTTCAAGTAAAATTACCAACTTAAATATTTCTAACATGCCAATTACTTCAGAATTCAATTTCAAATGTCATGTAAAACAGAATAAATATCTATAGCTGAAAAGCTGCCATAGTGACAGTCTAAGAGTTCAGCTGCTAATACTGTATGTAAAGAATCTGAATCTCTAAAATAAGATCAAGGATCAAGACGAGTCCCATACTGCTTCTACTCTTCTCTTTTGAGAGAATCTGGAATCAAAAATAAGTGCCAATATACAGTTTATCTTCCGAAGAAAGCATTGACTCGCTAGGAGTAAGAACTGCATTGCAAAGCTTATGTATTACAGCACCACCTGGTGTGGATTACCACGGATACAGATTATAAATGGACAAAACCTACCAGGTCATCTTATTTCGTGTCAACCAGTGCAGAACATGTGACTATAACATACCTCCAGTACTTCCCATTTTCATTTTCATTTAAAATTATTTGTTTTGTAAGATATAATTCATATCTAACCAGATTTCTGAGCAATATTTCATGCAGAAGTAGCTCATAAAATTCCAGTCACATAGTTCAGTTTTAATTAACAAATATGTGGTTTGTAAACCCTGTGACTTCCCACTTCATGATGACTGTCCAGCATGCAAGATAACACACCTCTATCTTAGAAATATAAGTTTATTAAGTGTTGAAAGCAGAAAAATGTGAAATCTCAATGTGAAAATGTAAGGTGGATTGGCAAAGATCAAGATACAAAGCAGCATGACCACTCAAATTCTATGAGAGAAGATCTTTCTATCAGGTGATGAAGGAGCATTCTGCTGAGATTATGTAGAGGATTACACAGCACACTTAATTGCATTGTGCTTACCTGTTTACAAGCTTAGCAAGTCATAAAAGATAAATTAATTCTCCCATTATTCTACCAATATTAGGATAGACAACCTTAGCAAAGCATGTCTGGAACACACTAAAATGTCTTAAGTATATGGTACAGAGGCATCCTATGCACTGCTTTATAAAGTGTTCCATTTCCCTTTAGCCTTCTCTGCTAAAAAAGAACAGTTACTGTATGACACACGTAATCCAAAAAACAAAAGGCCTTATTTACGTATTCTATTGTCATAAATGAAGAATTGCATGAAACTGAACAGAATGTGAACTGGTATAGTTTAGTGGAAAACCTGCCCCAAAAGCCTCTATTCCATCAACCAGACCATTTTCTTGCCAAAGACAAGAAATGGGTTGGTGTGCTCCGCTACATCGATTCTCTTTGTCACGCACAGATCTGAGTGCTTATATTTATTTTCTGTCCCAGGCTACTGGTAGGGAGGTGCATCTCTAGCTAGGTACAGAGCGTGCTAGCATCTGTCTAGTCAAACAAAAGGTCTGAATTTAGCACAGAATGTAGAAATCTTATTTAATCTGCAAAATTCTGGTGTCTAAATATTCTGCAAAATGGATTTTCCAGTACACAATAATCCACTATCCTCCATTCTGCAAAGAGAAGAGCATTCTTGGCAACAAATAACAATACAGCATTCATGGACAAGCAGGTATATCTCACTATAAATACATACAAAAGAAAAGGTGAAACTAAGATGGAAGGATGGACACAGCTGCTTTCTAAAACTCTCAACAGTAATATTATCAACATTCTTGCTCTGTCGTTGCCATGAGTTTGGATGAAGGCCAAGCAACTTGCAGACAGGCCTTTCTTTACAATCAGATGCTTGCTAAGTTTCTAATTACCTCTCAAATTCTGCCAGACACTTTTGGCAAGTTTTAAATGGACTTTTTCTAATTGCAATGCCATTACAAAAAGTAATCTGATAAGCTAAATAATTTCCGTAAGTTCTGAGTCTGTATGCAAAAAGCTTGTGCACACTCATCACCCATCGTCCTGTAAAACAATCTCTTGAAAACAGACTGAGCATTAACACTGTCACTCAAGCTGAAACAGCCCACAGGTACCGGTAAATTTCTTTTATTAGAGTTTTAATTTTGAAGATCTGTTACCCAAAAGACACCACCTGCCAAGTTCTTCAGAAATACAGAGGAGTATGTTTCAAAGAAAGAAAAATCATGAATGTTAGTCACAAATACACACTATGCTCAAGTGGCACTTGAAAATTCATTTTGCTGTGTGCTTATCCCCTTCATTTCTCATTTTATGTGTATATCACTCATTTAAGTTTTCCTTAGGACCAGTCTTTGCTTATTTTTTCACCCTCTTTTCTTTGAGGTTAAAAGTATGTGTTGCCAGAACATCATCAACTGTCGGCAACTAAATTAGGTAAAATAATATCACGCAATTTTAAAAATAATTTTCAAAGAAATTACTCCCTCTGCAAGAAAATTAAGTGAGCAAAATATCTGTAAATCCTTGTCAGTAAACTGAAAAAGCAATTAGGTCTATGCTTTTGATAAAGAAAGCTGACAAGAACCTTTCACCTCTTCTGTAAGATCCAATTTGCCTTAGAAATTTCTGATTTCTCTTTTGATATACAAAGCAAAAAAGAAAAAAGAGAAAATGAAAGATCAAGTCCTTTTGGACTTGTACTAATGAATAATGTATATTATTATTCCAACCATTGTATCAATTTTCTACATCTAAACTTACAGTTTATCAAACATCCCTTTAAAGTTACCATACAAATAATTCAAGTATGCTTTTTTACCAAAAACAGTACAAACTGCTTGAAAAGTGGTTAAAATTATGATCTCCATTCTACTTATCTATCATCAGAATCTAAACATTTACCTAATAACACCAAATGTGTGCAAAAATGGGTTTAGAGAAGTCTCACGGTTCTTGGGAACTGCTGAACATAGCTGTCCAGTTTGCTGTGGTATAATTTTTTGCCTACTGATTTAAAGTCATGTGTATGAAGCCTTGGTCACTCTTAGCACAAAAATGTCTTCCAGCTTATCCATCACTACTTTTGGTGTTAGAAGGGAGAAAGCAAGCCATTTAGGTTCTTATTAGAATTACACTCTTCATTTGTGGGCAGTCCTGCTTCAGGAAGACTGAAATTTTTAAACAAACAACAAAAAAAAGGACTCAACTGAGATTGGTCAGATGTCCAAGAATCTGAACATCTGTAGTTCTCAAAAAGGAAGAGGCAGAATGCCCATTTTCTCAGATATTCTTAAATTTAATTCCAGTGTGTTTTCCCATTTCCTGAGAACCAAGTCAAAAAACTAAAGACAAAACATCAAGCAGTGATCAACTTCCACACATTGGACAAGATTTTTTTCTACAATCAAGTTTCTAAATGCTAATTACTGTTCTTCCAAAGAAAAGAAACTGGTGTGGTTTCCTTTAAATGGTCCCTTTGATAGGGATTAATTTTTTTAGTGCTCTCCCAATGTTCAGATCAGAAATGCAATATTGTTTGTCCTCTGAATATTTCATATCAAATTAGCAAACATATGCAAAAACCAATGAGGTGATATCCTAGCATAAGTTTCCATCACAGTGAATGCTTTTTCCCTTTTCCACTTGGTTTGTATAGATTTGTACATTTTGGAGCCAGAGAGGACCTTTCTGATCAAGTATCTTCATTTTCTGTTTAACCTACTGCAGGATAGGTTATGCCAAGAAACCCCACATAATCATTTGTTTATTAATCCACTGGGGATTTAAAGACAATACATTATGTTGCTAAGTAATCTATTTTGAAGCTGGATTATGCTCATTATTAAAACGTTCATTTGCTTTTTACTGTGAAATTATCATGATTTCCATTTCCTGCCAGATGAAAGTGCCAGTTTTTCAAAGACTTCAGGACAGTTATACTCTTTTATATCAGGTAAGGATCTCATATCCCAGGGTATAGTTCTGCATCATTACTGCTTAAGACATGATGAGATATAAAACTGCAGGATTTTCAACAACTATTGAATAAATAATTTCAAATTTCTGGTAAGCATATGGGCAATGAGGCTTTCAGTTCAGTCAGGTATGGGTATTCCTGTGTCCCCGAGTCACAGAGACAGACACAAGCTTATCTCCATAAATGATTATAAAAAGCAGGTGCTGTTCCTGGCAGGGGCTCTCAGCAGCTAATGTAGTATATCTACATATTATAGACCCAAAGAGGATTACACTTTAGTGCTAAAAAAACTTATTACACTTGAATAACTTAGTTGCGGACTCAAACATCATTGTACAAACATAAAGCAACTACCAAATGTAGCAAATTAATTCACATCTTATTTAGGCAAAATAACAGTTACCCAGGTCTTATATACATGATGCAGGTATTTTATCTGCATTCTTCTTCATTGTTTCAGAAGGGAAATTGTCAGGCTTATATACCCACACCAGTGGGCACAAAGTGATCACAAGCTATTCCTTGGTATTCTACACAGAGGTAAAATGCCTGCTGCAGCCTGTTCCGTGAAAGCAGCATCCCACACCACATCTTTTCAGAACACCCTGAAAACCTCAACTGTACAACTGTTTCTAATTTGCAGTTCAGATATGGAGAGTAACCACAGTGAAATGGTTGCAGCGACTAAGACTGGAGAGAGTCTGTGGCTTGCAGTTTCCCTTGACAGGAATGACTGCTGCCTTCCATATGATTCTAGTAGGGCTGGTGAGATACTGAACCCCTCAGTGATGCTGAACACCCCTCAAGTGTCGCAATTGTAAAAACAGCTCATATTGCAGTGAATCCATACTGCAAAAAATGAAGAAAACAGCTGAATCCAAAGAATTTCTATGTCTACTCAGAGTCATCTCAGGCTGGTGTGATATTGGGACATTTTAAAAGATCTTATTTTTAATAAAATGCCAAACTCTCCCATTAAGCAAACACATGAATAATTTTGTTAAGGAAAATGTGAGCTACATTACACATCATAAACTTTCAATATTGAGAACAAAAGCATTTAAAAGTGAGGATTTCAAATGTCAAGAGAAAAAATATATATGAATTAGCTTATAGAAACTAATTACTAATCAATTATTAATATGTATATGAATCAAAAACATGCACATAGAACAGGTGACTGTTGCGTTTACATGTTTTAGCTGTTTTCCATATCTGAAAATAACAATTTGGAAGTTGGAAGCATCAATGGTAACAGACCCAGAAGGAGTACAGGAGGAACAAATACTAGGAAGGAAAGGAAGGATAAAATTTACAGATAACAGGGAAATGATCAGATTCAACAACTCAGCAGTCTTATCTACATTAGTAGGGGGATAGAAAGAGAGTGAAAGACTGGGAGAGTGGGAGGGGGGGAAAGAACCACAGGTTTGCTGAAAAATAGGCCTTGCCCAATACATTTTTTGGCATGCTTACTCCCTCCCATTTCTTACTGTTACCTAATAATAACGTTAAAAAAGACGTGGTGTTTGGCTACGAGACATATGAGATAAAGCCACAAGCTGTCTCTCTCCTGAGGGTTCACCAAAGGTGACAGCTTGAGTGAACGAAAGCAAAGTTTCCAACACTTCTGGAGAAGAGCAGCTTGGTTTTGATGACAGTTAGGAAACAACTCAGTAAGAAAGATATGAAAGTCACTGCCGCAAAGATGACAGTGAAACAGTAAAGAGAAAAAGGAACATCAATTACAGACATCTGAGGGATCCCAAAGAACGACAGCAGTGACAAATTACTTTAGAAAAAAAATGGAATTAATAGTACTTCAAAACAAAGAAAAATGTAATTTACATGTTGTGAGACGGTCCTTTAAATAAGTGCATTCAAAAGAGGAACAGGTGCAGAGATCCTGCTCTTCTCATGCATCAACAATCCTTCCAGTCTCTTCAACTAGAGGGCTAGATATACAGGAATTCTCCTTAAATAATTCCAGAGTGTTCAGTGAGAACTAGGCACTACTGTGAACAGACCACACTGAGAAGTACTTACAGGCTAGAGGGAGCAATATGTAAGCTTGAGCAGCTATTAGAACACCTAAACTAGACACTCATGGGTTTAAACAAGAGTTAAGCTCTTTAGCGAGAGTTGAGCAAACCTACACTACTGGATTCTAGGTTATTCTACACATTAAAAATACCTCTAATTACAAAGAGAACATGTATCAAATAGACCAGCATCACTTCTTATCACTGCAGTACCAGCATTCCACTAGCAATAAAAATCAAGCTGTTTCCTTAAACAAAATGCTTATGCCCTTCAATTACTACATACAACCAAAGAATGAGAGCCACGGTGTGGCCAGCAGTGGTAAAGCTAGTAATAAGACAACAAAATAAAACTGTAATGTTCCTTAGTTACAAAGTGAGTTTCACCTTAAAGCCCCAACAACACCTCCACTACTGTCCCAAGTTTTAAGCAATGAAATAAAAATCCACACTAAACCCTGGCTGCATATAGCCAAATGGAGCGTTGATGCAATATAAAACAGACCCAGTTTCATAGGCAGTGAACTCCAACTTCTTTCTAAGTGGCAGGAGAGAAACAACTGCAGACAGATCCCATCTAATGCTGAAGACACTGTACATAATTGTAACCCCTAGACATGTGGAGAGCAGCAAGAATTCTGTCTCAGCTTTAATTCTTTGGTTCCAAAGGCTTTGGATGCCAAGGAATATACTGGATGCCAAGGAATGTTTGATTAATGAAATTGAGCAGATTTCAAAAATTCTGCTTAGATGGAGAAAACCTTGTCCAAAGCAATATAAGAACCAACATTTTACACATAATCTGGCCAACAAAAGGAAGGAAACTAAGTGGTTCTCAGATATAGTCTCTGAAATGTATTGTTGTTCCCCAGAAGACGCATGTTATATGCAGTGTACCAATCTACAGCAAAATGAAGAGTTGTATTTGACTGACTTTTTTACAATCTATACAGTATGTTGAGCTGAATCAGCAGAAGAAACTAGTAATCCAATGGTAGTTGTCAGTGATAAAAAGTAGAGTATAAACACCTGTGTATAACTTTCAATGCTTGCATTTCTTAATTGCACTGTTTAACAAAGCACTAAAAGTGCACATAACAGTAGCTTAAATAGTATCCATAAACTTTTCTGAAATGGGGCCTAAAGCAGTTTCTATGTGTAGAGAAGGCCCATATCTAGAATGAAAAGACAATTACATAGCAGACTACTTCCCAGACCAACGTGATTCTAAGCTCATTTTCAAAATGGCAACGATGGCCTCAACTAAATCACACCCCTGCCTGTAACACATTTACAAACTTTTCACTGGTTAATATTTAGAGTTCCCTCATATTGTCATGGAGCTATTTCAAATGGAAAATTTTCATGCCCATGTCATCAGAAAGAAATCATCTGCAAGACTGCTGATTTTTTTAAATGTGGCATAGAAAGTAATTTGTTGGTATTATTTATGCCTTTAAAAATTGCTAATTTCTGCAAGAAAAGAACAACCTTTCAAAGCTCTAGGTACTAGAGAACACAGTGTTTGCAAACTCTATTCACCTGACATAAAAAACCCAGAAAATAAAACATCACAGTAATGAGCGATGCAGAATCAGTTCTATTCTACTGTCTGTAGGTATTTGGTCATTTGATATACCTGCACTATTGTGTTTGATTATCAGAGCTGCTGAAAGAATGTTTAACCTCAAAAAACACATCTTGAGTAAGGAACAGTTCATATTTGAAATAACCTTCATGAAGGCAGGAATCAGAGGCTCATGATCACCATCCTGGCCTGCACATGTATGTTCAGATATCAAAATACAGTATTTATTAGATCTACACTCATCATTAGATCTGTATAACTGAAATCATTTATTATTCTCTGGATTTACACCTGAGAGCAGAAAGTGTCCCTCAGTCCTTGGTTTATCTGGGTCAGGGAGGGAGATATTATCCTGTTAAAGGAAGAATCACATACAGGCTTAGATTTCTTTGGAAGTCCCAGAACCAGAAAAACACTTTTGAGGACATGTTATGGGCATTTCAGTATAGCACAATACAGGCCTGGGGAGCAGAGTAGCCTTCCTAGGTGGTGCTGCACCAATGCTGATACTCCACACATAATTAAAAAAAAAAAAAAAGTCCCAAATAGTGGTAAAACTGGAAGAAGAAGTTCCCATCTTGTAAGTGCCCTGCCGCACAATTTTTTCCCACTTTTTTTCTGCCCAGCAGCCAAGCTTTCATGAACCTCTATTCTAAGATGCCTTCAAACAGAGTTCTTTACCTGGAACTTTACTTGAGCTGCTTAACAGCACAACAAAGGTACCAGTAAATCAGAGTAACAAGTCATAAACAAGAGGTCAAAGATTAGGCCTTCTTAAGTCAGTTTTATCACTATAGTCAGCATCTGGCAGAAGGAGCTTTAAGATTTCATATACTTCAAGACAATTCCTACCCAAATCGACTGCACCAGAAGCAGCAGCCTAGCACCACTACTCTTGCCTAAGACCAGGTTCTGACAGACTGCCTGTACTGGCATATGAGAAGTTCTATATATCCCTTTACTCACCCTTACAGACACAAATGCTATTAAAAAAAAAACAAACGTAGGGTCCGCTATAGATCTCTGTATCTTTTATGAGGTTTAGATGGGTTTTCTTCTCTCATTCAGTTGTGTCATATGTAATGAGTGTGGGACATAATTGTGTAATGTATGTGTGATATCCATGCATGTGTATGCAGGTAATGTGAATTTCAGTCATTGGGTGTATAAGCATCTTGCACTGTATTTTCTTATTCTATCAGCGTCTCTCCTCCATACATATAACCAGAAAGCACAATATGAAGAGAATCAAAATACCCCCTTTATAAGCTGAAAAATATTACATTGAGAAAAAAATTTCAGCTAGATGTTTTACCACTGTTAAGATAGCACATCTAGTAATCTGTAGTAGTAACAAACAGCAAGCATTATCTTCCTTACAGGACAATAGGTACACTGTTTCAAGAGACATTTGGAAAATGGTTCGCAATTACAATGCTTTTTAGATCAAAATGTACTCTGCAATTTCTTCTCTTTTAGCATGGGTTCACAGATGACTCAATTTTCTGACAAATACTTATTTAATACTTTTGCTTAATAGAAAAATCAGTGAGAAAAACAGAAAAATACTGATGGATGATTCCCTAACAAGGGTAAGGTGCAGACTCTTTCAACTTTTTTCTTTGCTTTCTGCAAGCCCCAAGTGTTATTTATTGTCTGCTGACCAGTTCTGCAGATACTACATGGTCTGTACAGAGACTTGGTGAGGACCTGAAGGGAATAGTTGGTATGAGATCGATAGTTCATGCAAGACGAAACCTCCAGCTTTGGCTGTAAACTCAGAAGAAATGAAGTGGTGACATGACAGTCATTCCTTAGGAATAAAAGCACTGCTCTGTGCTAATCTTGAGCATAATCCTATGTATGCATGGAACACATAATAGTTATAAGATAGATTTTGTTTCTCCTTATACAAGAGATCTTTCTTTTCAATGGTATTGTTTCATGGTTTGAGAAGGTGCATCCCTCTCCCACAATAACATCAGTTCAAAAATAAGAAACTGAATTTTCTCCGAGATCTCTGTTTAAGAACAAATTCTCTACCTTCACCAGTGCCTGTTAACAACATGTTTAAATGTTCTCCTGAATTAAGGCCATAATTTAATTATCTATTGCATGAGATCAAGCTGGCAGCCTATTTTAAAATATTTCCTTAAAACATCCACAGATGTAGATTTATATAATTAAGCTCTTTTAGATCATTTAATGAGGTTGAAAAAATGTACTAATAGTAATTCGTCACTTGGAAGCTTGTGCTGTTGGACTTATGGTTACTAAGGCTGCCTGCTTAGTAGAACAAGGGGACAGGAAAATACATATTTGTGGAAAAAAAGTAGCACCTATTAAACATTTTACTTAAGAACAATTTTGCTTTAATATCTAAAGTAAGCAAAAACAGAGTAGGATGCAGTATACTATACAAGTTTTATTTATATTCACTTGGGATGACCTCTATTACCCACTAGCAGATACAAACATTGGTAACACTAACAAAGTGTTCACACAAGTTGTATTCTGCTCCTGCTTACATCACTCACCACACATGCACATGTCAGTGACAGCAGGCATGTGACATGTAACATAGGATCTCCCAGATGGGCAAATTAGCCCTATGGGATTTTAGATAATTATGCCAGATAAACACAGAATATCAGGTTGAAAGTGGACCTGAAGGATCATCTGGTCCAATGTTTCTTGGCAAAAGCATGGTCTAGATAAGATGTTCCAGCACCTTGTCCAGACAAGTGTTAAAAGTGTCCAATATCTGGGAATTCATCACTTCCCTGGAGAAATTATTCCCATTGCTATTGTTCTCATTGTGAAATATTTTCCTTTTGTGTCCAATCAGAATCTCCCCAGGAGTAATTTGTACTCATTACTCCTCATTTTTTCCACATGACTCCTTGTAAAAAGAGAGTCTCCACCTTCTTTGCAGCCACCCTTTAAAATACTGGAACATGGTGATAAGGTCTTCTCTAAGCCTTCTTTCCTCAAGGCTGAACAAACACAGTTCTCTCAGCCTTTCCTCATATGAAAGGCTTCCCAGGCCCTGGATCATCTTTGTGGCCTTTCTCTGGACCCTCTCCAGCCTGTGCATAGCTTTTTTGCATAGTGGGGACCCTAACTGAATACAGGTATTCCAGGTGTTACCTGACAAGTGCTGAGAAGAGTGGGATAATGACTTTTTTATCTCTGCTGGCAACTCCCTTGTTGACAAAACCTGTTGGCTTTCCTTTTCCACAGCAATGCATTGTTCACTCATACTGAGCTTGTCCACCAGGATCCCCAGGTCCCTTTCCACAGAGCTGCTCCCCAGCTAGGTAGATCCCAACCTATGCTGCACTCCTGGAATATGTCTTTCCAGGTGCAAGACCTTACCCTTGTCCTTGTAGAGCTTCCTAAGGTTCTTTTCAGCCCACTCTTCCAGCCTATCCAGGTCATCCTGCAGGGTGGCTCTCTCTTCTGAAGTATCCACTTCCCCACTCAATTTGGTATCATCAGTGAACTTCACCAGGGTACACTTGATCCCATCTTCCAGATCACTTATGAAGATATTAAAGTGTTGTACCCAATACCTCTAAGGGACCCCACCAATGACAGGCTGCTGGTTTGAAAATGGGCTCCGTACCCCCCACAACACTCTGGGTGCTGCCAGTTCCCCACCCACCACACAGACCACTTCTCTAGACCCTAACTCCTCAAGTTCCTTAAAAGAAGGCTGTGGGAAACTGTATCAAAAAACCTTGAAGAAATCCAGGTAGACAATGCCCACCGCTCACCCCACATCAACCAAGTAGGTTACTTTGTCACAGAACACAATCGAATTGGTCATGCACAGTTTGCCCTTGGTGAATCCATGCTGTCTATTCCCAATCACGTGCTACATCTGACCTGTGACAACCTCCAAGAGGATTCATTCCATAACTTTCCCAGGGTCTGAAGTAAGACTGGTTTCCTGGATCCTCCTTTAAGCCCTTCTTGCAGATGGGGATGACATTAGTCTTCTTCCAGTTTTCTGGGATGTCCCCTGATCTCCATAACTTCTCAAAGATTACGGAGAGTGGCCTCACAACAACATCAGCTAGCACTCGTAACATCCTTGGGCAGATATTTTCAGGGCCCATCCGTTTATAGGGGTCAAGTAACATGGCTTGCTCTTGCAGTGTCATCTCTCAGAGTTCAAAATTCAGAGTTCTTTTCCAAAGAAATCTATATTTAACAAGTACTTCAGGGCCTACAATTTACATACAAGTGTCCAGAATCATAAAAATATGCTGATCACTGAGTGCCTGAAAGGGACAGGCTTGGTTGCTGTTCCAGAGGCAACAGGACATTATGGAAATGCTCTGCTATAGCAGAGGAACACAACCACCATTCTTGAGTCTGTCTACTCAGACACTGTATGTTTCCATTTATTTTCTTATTAGTTTGGCTGGTCAGACAAATTTCTACTTGCTGTGCTACACTGCACCCATCTGACTGATATGAGGCGGACTTGCTTTTCACAGAGGGGAGAACACAGAACATAATAGGCCTATAAAGACAGGAAACAAAATGTTTCAGCTTTGATGTTCAACATGCATACCGAGTTTGTTTCCCTACAGGAAAAAAACCCCCACATATAATATTCATTTTTAAGTCAAATACACTCAATCAGAACATACATACTACTGAACAGACAACATCCATGTCAGTATTCATACACGGGTCTGGGAGGTGATGGATGTTCCCCAAAAGGGGATAAGGTAAATAAGTGAACACGAGGGGGAGCTGTAAGTGTACAGGGAGAGAGGCACAAACTGTACCACATCAATTCCTTGTGGTAGCTCAATTTCCTTAGATTTCCATTAAATATGTTCAACTCCTTTAGCTAAAAAGAGATCCACACTACAATAAGTGCCCCAAGTTTATTACAGTTGCTTCCATTTTTTGGATGGAAGAAGCATTGCTATGTATGCCCAAGGATTATGAGGTCTAATTACTATCTCAGCTACGGAGCTGTAAGATACTCGGCAAGTGAAACCAGTAAGCAGTGAGACATGCAGAAAGCCTGCAGCCCATACACATTAGTGACACTCCACACAGGAACTAGTGATAAGGTACAATGAAGATATAATGACGGGGAATTGTCTAAATAAATAAATCAAAAATATATAGTATAAAGAATATATACAATGTTTCTAACTGACAGATCATGTGTGCATGCTCAGAAGAAGAACAAGAAATCAATAAAAAAAGCACTCAAAGGTACACTGTAGAAGGTAACATCCAGTAAGATGATGTATGATGTAGTGTCTAAGGATCAGCCCCAGCTTCTGTACACTTGAGCCTTCTGAAGAACTGAATCCTTAGTGCAGGTTTCAGTCATGAGTGAAGAGCACTGAGCTTCTGCCTGGAGCAGTGAGCAACAGCAGCACCGGTGGCTGGGCTGCCTGACTAAAGGAACCTGCATGACAAATTTGGCAATGAACAGCATTTGAGGAGTGAGTCAGCAATGCCTACTTGGTGAGAAAAGTAGATTTGGAGCAATCTATATTAACAATGCTTAGAAGACGAATTGCCATCCTTGAAGGGCAAGGAGAGAACAGGAGTCCTAAAATATTTCTAGTGTCCCATATAAGAACCAAACCCTGGCAGAAAGAACAGCTGCCATTTTGAAATCACGCTCTCTGTATGTAGATAGTGACAGTAAGCACAGTATCCTAATTTTTACTTTCTGAACTTCTTTACTACATGTAATGAATAAGAAATGAATAACAGAAACGTCCAGTTCTGACACACCTCTTGTCACTTCTCTATGAGAGACTGGTGATGGCTGCAGCAACACAAATGAGACAACAAAATGTCATTCAAAGTCATACATACATAAGCTCTTCTAAAAACATTTTTGTCTCTTGAAGAAAGCAATTCACAAAAGCCTAAGGCAAATCAAAGCAAAATGAAAAGTCATGGGCAAAATGTAAAGAAATATAATGCAATATCAAATCAAGAAAGAAGCTGGTCACATTTCTTTCTACCATCTTAGCTGGGCCTTTACCAAAATGTACTTAGAACTGTGTCTCTCCACAATGAATTGTACTCACATAACACTGACCGTGAAGGATGCTTTTTTTAGAACAGAAAAGTAAGACACACCAAATTCATCTGACTATCAGTGTGCAAGGTATTTGGGATGCTTTTCTCCACTAAGGGTAAACATGGTCTACCTGACTAACAGTCTCAATTTTAAATGGCTAATGTCACATGGAAGTTACTCTCATCATAAACAACCAATATAATATGCATTACAAGGAACCAAGCTTTTAATGGTATATGCTCACTACTGTCTAAAGAGCCAAATATTCCACAGTTAAAAAAACTCAAACCAACAACACTGCCATCACTATTTCTGAATCAGTGAGTATCATCTAAAATCTGCAGCTAAAATACCTATAGCATAAGATATGGTATGTTATTTGAAAGGCCTGTAATTTTCTCATTAAGTATTTTCAGGAAGGAGTTGTTTCAAATGCAATGTTCAATTTGAGAAACAATTTAAGTGTATCTTGGGTATAACGCTACTGCCTAGTGTCAAGTATTCTGTGGTTATGACTGTCTTTCTGTTTATAGTATTCTGCAGTTTCTATTAGTGTAGCAAGCATTTCTGTCTAATCCACGAAACTTCATTGTACTCTTGTGAGACAGAAAAAAGTATTTTTAGTCAAACTCCGTAAACGAGGCCTGCAATATGGAGGATTAGATCAGAACCACCAAATTTTGGGATAAAACAGGACTAATATGAAACTTGAGTAAATAGATGATCCGGAAAGTTTGTATTAGCAGTTCTCTATCCCTAGAGGAAGCAGGAATTCAGCATCTCCCTATTTATCTTGCAGGTTTCCCTAGGCAATTTTGCCTGCGCAGAGCTACTACCTTCATGTTGGGAAAGAGACAACTTTGGCTTTTACCTGAGCAACACTTCTCTCCAATAACAGGGCAAAGCAGTACTGAAATCTGCCAAAGCCTCTGGAGAGACTAGATTGTTTAGGAGTGCTCCAAGTACTCCTTCCACGCCTCAGTAAGGCTGAATTCAGCACAAGCCACTGTTACTTGGGCCATTTTCATTTAAAAAGTTAAACCTAAAGCCTCCCATTTTCAGACTAGCATTCTCACATCTCACTGGTCAATAATTAAAGGGAATATCACCTCTCCTAAAAAAAAATCCCCCAAAAGAAAGAGTTTGTAACTGTCTCAACTACAGACCTAAAGTTGATTCATACAGTGCAACAGTTTTGCATCCTTGCACATTTAACAATAAGTCAGTCCAAAAAGAGAGAGAAAGTGTTGCTAAGGAAAACAGCTCCACCTGCTCCACAAGAATTGCCACCTTTTAAATGTCTTCTCCTACAGCAAGAGATTTTTGGTCTCTGCTACTTCACTGTCCCTGAATAGTTCTTTTGTGTACTGCATAAGATTCTGTACTGAGGGAGACTCGTCCAGTCCTACCCGAGGCACTTGTCAAAAGCTCATTTTGTGTTCAGAAGTCCTCACCAGCTTCACTGGAGGAGCTGCGAGTATGATTTGGGGTTAGAGACCTGCATCACTTCAGAGAGAAAATACAGTTCTTCTAAAACACGGCAGAAAGTTTTATTTAACTTTTCCCCTACTGCTGAAGTGCCAGGACGCCCAGGTCCCTAAGGGTGCGCTTAGTGAGATTGCCAAAGACATCTAACTTCAGCTGAGATCCAGAGAACTGAGAACATTTACTCCAAAGATTTCACAGAGAATTTATCTATATCTAAGTAATGAGGCTTTTAAAATCCCACTCTACATCCCATTTCCCCCTCCTGTTGAAGGGAATTTTCCTAACTGACATTTATGAGAATGGACTCAAGTAGTTTTCAGTAATGTATCAGTTACTTCACTGTCAGAGAAACAATTTCTGTGGACAGGGGTACAATTCACACTACAAGAACATTTTGCTTTATTACACTTCTAGTATCAGTTCCATAGCTTTGGAAGTACAGAAATAGGTAAAGAAATTAATCTTTAAGGGGGACACAGTACTTTCAGACCACACAGAACACTTGTCAGTGTCATCTGGCACATTTCTACAGGCCAAGGACAACAAACAGCCTCAAGCACAGAGATTTATAGCTTCTCTTCTACCACCCAAAGTCATCTACCAAGATTCAAGGTACTTCGGTGCATTAGATAGCACAGGAAGATTGCCTGGAAGTAGTTTTCATCATCTGAGAAGGAAACACAAAGTAGGAATGGCTACTTTTACTTTCCACCAAACAAATCAGTTTCACTGTGATCTTTTTCAGATGTATAACCCATGAATTTTACATTGGTTGTAGAAATCCACAGAAATGCAGTTTAGCATCTCCCACCTGTACCAATTTAAACACTCTTCTTGAACAGCAATTATAATAGTTTTGAAATGTCCTTTTCCTTGGTTCCCTTCCTTCCTCCTCCTTACCTACATACTAATAGTTTTGATGACACAGGGATATTTCAATACTCTAACGATGAAATTGAACATGTAAATGGTTTCAAGATGCAATCAATTGAGAAAATAAAAACACCTGAGAGTAACTCTGATTTTGTATGATATAGTATCAGAACAGTTTCTCCTTTTAACATTATGAACAAGCTTCACAGACTAATAGTCCAGTTCAGAAAGAAAAATTGTTTCACAAAAAACTATGAGAAAACTTTAAATTTCTTCTCTTTTATAACGTGCACTAGTAACATGAATTAAGAATACTGTCCGAGAATGCCAAAATAAAGGATATTTCTCTCAGTGGAATTAAGATTTTAATACTTTGCCTTTGATCTGAATTACACAGTATTCTTTAAATCCAAGAGCACAAAATTCCAGACTTCCGTAAATAACCTGGAGCTTGCTAGCACAAATCTGTCAAGTAACAAATCCCTCTTCATCTCTCCAAAGGCTGCATTTTTAAAGGTCATTAGATGGTCAGCTCACACACTAGATTTACAGACCATGTAAATACAATAGACAGAAGACATACAAAATCTCAACTTCCCACTTCAAGTAGCACTCCTTAAGAGTGTAAATCAGAGAACCTACATGCAGGTAATATTTGCAGATAATAATAGCAAGATCCTAGCTTCCACTAGATGAGGCAGTCCAATGCTGCTTTTGCTGTGTTTGGAGAAGTCCCACTGATGTAAACAGTGGCTTAGGAAGGGCCAGTGGGGCCACAACACTAAAATACTACTTTGAAGAAAAAAACCCCAAAAAACTCAAAAACTTTGATTCCTGCATGAATCTAAGTCCATATTTTGTCTGAACACAGGCTGAAACATGAATGATCCTTCGTGATGGAGGTATTGGAAATGTCTCAATTCAAAACAAGCTCAACAACTTCAGGTCAATTACATGTTCAATGCTAAAGTTCTGCACAAAGTACTAAATCAGAATATTTGCTCAAGTGAAATCATGAATTAGATCCAACTTGAGTATACTTAAAAATGTGCCCTTCAAACTGAAATGAACACACTGCAGTATGGAGTGTTGTAACAAACTTCCAGTTCTAGACAGCTTTGTCCTGAGGCAGAAATATTCCCCTCCAGGTAATGCCATCTGTGTGCTGGTACCTCAACTGCATTCCACAGTTTCTGTTTCCAAGAAGTGGACCAACAACATGTCAATTAAATGAAAAATCAATCAAACATCAAAAGTAAATAAACACAAACCTCTAAATCTAGCCATATATTTACACTAACTGAGAGACTGGACTGTTTCTGTAATATAGAAGTGCAACCGTGTTTGTGTGGGTCATTCCCTCCAGCCTGTCCTCAATGCTATGTGGGAGGTTTACACTAATCAGCTTTTTCTGAAGTTTAAAACTGTAGCATCACATCAATAACTGTTACACAACATCAAGAAACAGGAGCTGTGATGATTTATGAAAACCAACCTGGTCCTATTTTCAAGTATCGAATTAGCAGATATTTTTTCCCCATAAAATTATTTAACATCATAAAGTTAAATATTTTAGTTAAGAACTAATAGAGTGATGCATGATGTTCTAAAAAGCCAGAGATATTTTACAGTGAGCATAAACTTACCAGCAATTCATATCGTACAACAGTACGATTTTTCTCACAACTTTAAGTATATGTTTCTAACTTCATATACTGTATAGTGGACATTTTCCCAAAAGGGAGAAAAAGCACACTACTTTCCCGAGTTTGTTTCAAAGAAAATCAAATTATCCGAATTATCTTCTCTGAAACATAGACCATTCAGCTCAACAGCCAGTAAAGACAAATTTCTATTCTTGTTTTTTGTTACTTTGCAGTGGTAAAGCTGCCTGGCACTCACAGCAGCATCTGAAGAAACACCCATGGCATTTAAGCCTTTTGCATTCTTTGAAAATCTTTCATCTAACAGAATTTTTCTCTGAAGAAAAGAGGGGGGAGAAAACCCCAAAAGAGATAGGGAAAATAACATCAAACACATATCTAGTCAAAGCACACATGTGTTCACATATCAGACTTCAGGAAGAATCAAAACATAGTTTAACTCTTGTTAATCTCATAATTGCAAGAGGCTTTTATCCATGGCTGTTAAATAATATGATCCAAACTGCCCCTCCAAGATCAAGTGTATAAAGTCACTGTGCAACTAAAATACCAAGTCATGGAAGGGTATGCTACACCACTTATGTAGAGAAGAGAAAGATTACTATTGTTTCCAAAACACTCAAATGCGTTTACCAGCAGAATATAAACACATTCATTGGGAACATAATGACTGTAACACTTTGAGTTTTTACTCCTGTAAATGTCTAATCTAATTACACTACTTGAAAACAAACAATCCATTTCTTTTTCCCATATTAAAGATAAATTTTACAGGTAGAAAAGGAGGAAAAGTATTTTTGCAGAGGAAAAAAAGAGATGATTAGAGCAATGAACCGAACAATTTGAGGGTAAGAAACGGGTGCCTCACTGACAAGCTACACTATATTTACAGTCACTCCAAATCAGAATTCATACTGTGGCATCTAAGTAGCTGCAAATCTACCACTGGGAAAGCCAAGATCATCTTCATTCTCTATGGAGAACAAGGTTTACTATTATAAAGATGCTTTTCCCATTCGGAACCCAATCTAAATGAGTAATATTTGTGAAAGGGATAAAGGGATCAAGGTTCCCCACTAGTGTTCAATTATATTTTTGCTCCTGGTGGGGGAACAGGAGGGGGGAAATTCCTTCACTCACTTTTCTGGAGTGAAGGAATATAGGGTAAAATCCCAAAAGGTAGTCACTGCTGCAGGCACAGCTAGAATTGAGAACTTCCTGCTTCCCATGAAACACTGATTCTCGATCTCTTGCAGTAAAGATTGGTGTATAAGGTTATTATGCAGCCCTGCACATTTCATATCAGGGCACAGAACTACTGAACACGAACTTCAGCTACTAGACTAAAACTGCCATTAAAACAACAGACAAACACATCTGTAACTTACAAAAAGAGATGCAGTATTTTGTTGTAAAGAACTCCAAAGAAGATGAACAGAAAAGTCTCTCCACTTAGTACAGTGACTGAACTTAGTTTTCTATACAAGACAGATGATAATCTGTCTTTTTATTATAATGCTCAAGATGTCAGTTTGCAGTCATGTCTGTAGGCACTCCAGAATCAGGCGATATCATCCCCTACTACAGCCTGATCAGAGCAAGATGTCACAGGTCTTAGCACAGACAGGCACACAGACAGTGTTGTCCAACACAGCCATTTTCCACCCCACACTTTGGATACAGGAGGTTCTCATCTCTTCCACAAGTTATCAGATGTGCTGCCTCTCACAGCTGAAAACCCTTTGGAGGACTGAACTGACCCACACACCACAGCTGAGCCCCTGTCAGAAAGCACCTGGCAGAGGTGCAATCTCTCTTCCTCAGAGCTGCACTGCAGAGCTTAATTCAGAGTCCAGTCTGGAGTCAGCAATGTGGTAGGACCAAAATATTTGAAATTGGTCCCTGCATGGAAGGAAAGAACTTCAGCTGTGAAGACTACGATTTTATTCATAAGAAGCATAAAGTATATGCATCACTATTCCCATCCCATTTGAAATCTCATCCCAGAAGAACAGTTATGCTAGTGGCATTTGTGTAGCATTCCACCAGGCAGGGGCTGGAATAGGGGAGAAAATATCAAATTTTTAAAGTGTTCAACAAAACCAGAAGATTCTGCAAATAATTTCATGCATTCCACCAAACCTGAACAATTTCAAAAGCCACTGAGCTTATAGAAACATAGTCCTTTATAAGACCCTGAAATGCTTGAATGATAAAGGCAACTGTCCTTTTTTCCATGTAACATTTCTCTTATATGTGCAAACTGGTCTTGCACCTATGTCTATGGGTACAAACTGGTGAAATACTCAGTAAAAAGAATCTCACAAGCAGTTTTTTAGGAGAGACTTAATCATCTTTAGCAAGTCTGCATTTTTTTTCTTTAAAGAAAAAGGGTCCAGAGTGCAAAATGGATATCTTCACTGTTTCAAACCCAGCTATAAATACTACTTTCAATTTAAGCAATTTGAGCTAGTTCTGCTAACTTCAAGACTACATGAAAAGTAATATTATTTTGACTTTCAAAACCCCATAAGACATTATAAAAATAAAACTCTGAGTTGAGTGGGACCTGACTCTTTGCTATACAGAAGATAACATTGAACCAAGTTGACTAGATTCCCATTACCAGTCTGCTGTCTTGCAGAGCAAGCAGCCCAGATCCAACCTTTAATTACCTAAGTAGTACTTACTAAACTTAGTTGCCCTAAATATCCACAGCTTAAAGCAGTTCTGGAGATGATCCCAGATAGTCTTTCCAAGTAAGAACACTCTCAACACATGCTATTGCTAAACAATCCCGTATAACCAAATAACTATAGTAAACACACGTGGTATTGAAAAATACAATTGATTAATTGATTAACCTCAAATCTGAAGTACTTGTTCCGCACTTAAAAGTCAGCTGACAGAGAGAAAGTCAGAGAAAAAGCTCCCCCTCATACTCTCATGAAATAAAAAACCCCTCCAAATTTTTGAAGACCTTTGAGTCAGGCACAAGCATAGGTTTGCTCATACACAAGAAAATACTCAACTCTTTCTTTCCTTTTTCAGCCTGCAAGCAACAGGAGGTCCTCATTTTATTCCTGGTATAGCAGCAGATTGTTCATGTTTTATACAGTCCCTCTCACACAGCACTCCCAAAAAGCATTCCCCACTTCTAGAACCATCACCATAGCAGAGACCTGCAACCTTCCTAGTCACAATTTTTCAACTCCATTCTCTGTGGATAGAAGTTGGCCCAAAGATGAGTCAGCCATGCATGTACTCAACCCCTTGTACGAGCAAATGAGATCTTTACTTTCCAAGGTTTCTTCTCCCTCTGAGTGGAGGACATGGAGAAAACTTAAGTGCTCTGTAGTGTAGCCCTGAGCTGCCAGTTATAACTAGCTGGGAAGCAGTAACCACTTTATTTATTGTGAAAAGTTGTATTTCTAATTTTAAAAAGCACAATAAAAGAGTCAAGTCATGAGTTGATCATGAAGGAGATGATGGTGATGGTGGCAGTAGCAACAGCTCCAGGCTCAATGAACTTAATATGGCTATAATTTATGATTATGGAGGGAAAGAAAACACAGCTTAGCTACTGACTTTCTCTGCAGATTTTCGATAAGTCACTGTAGTGGGTTTCTGTGGCTGGGTTTTGGTAGTGGGAGGGCAGCTACGGGGGTGGCTTCTGTTAGAAGCTGCTAGGAGCTTCCCCTAGCAATGCCAGCCAGCTCCAGGACGGACTTCCTGCCACTGGCCAAGGCCGAGCCAATTAGGAGTAATAGTAACGCCTCTGTAATAACATATTTAAGAACAGAAGGTTGTGGCGCAGAAGAAATTCCAGCCAGGGAAGAGCAGAGTGAGAACATGGGAATAACAACGTAGACACCAAGATCAGCGCAGAAGGAGGGGCAGAAGGTGCTCCAGGAGCTGGAGCTGTGGCCCGTGCAGCCCAGGGTGGGGCAGCTGTGCCCCTGCAGCCCCTGGAGGACCATCGGGGTGCAGAGACCCCCCTGCAGCCCATGGAGGAGCCCATGCTGGACAGCTGGATGCAAGAAGAAGGCTGTGACCCCATGGGAGGCCCAAGATGGAGCAGGGTCCTGCCAGAGACCTGCAGTCCATGGAGAGGGAAACCCAGGCTGGAGCAGGTTTTTCCCAGGTAGGACTCATGGCCCTGTGGGGACTCACATCAGTACAGTTCATTCGCGAAGGACTGCACCCCACGGAGGGGCCCACGGGACAGCAGTTTGGGAAGAACTGATGCCTGAGGGATGGACTCACGCCAGAGATGTCCATCAAGGACTGTTTCCCATGGGAGGGATCCCACGGGAGCAGAGGAAGGACTCCTCTCCCTAAGCAGTGGCAGAAACAACAACTGACCGCAACCCCCATTCCCCGTCTCCCTGCACCACTGGAGCGGAGGAGGGAGAACATGGAAGGAAGGAGGGGGGGGGAAGGTGTTTTTAAGACTCTTTTATTTCTCACTCTTTGTCTTTTATCCTGTTAGTAATAAATATAAGTACTATCCCCACTTTGAGTCCGTTTTCCCCATGAAAGTAATCAGCAAGTGACCTCTCCCAGCTCTTATCTCTTACTCATGAATCCTTAGCTGGTTTTTTTTCCTCTCTCCTCTGCCCAGTTGCAGAGTAAGAGTGATAGAGCGGCTTCAGTGGGTACCTGGCATCTGGCCAGGGTCAACCCACTACAGGTCACTTTGCCTTTTTCAGTCTTCTTTTCCTTGTCCATTTCCATTAGGTGCTCTTAGGGACTGCCACTGCATGTCACAACAAGGACAGACAACACTACAGCTCTACAGGGACCTTCTACCCTCAACTAGCAAAACATGACTGAAACCAGACTAACTAATAAGCTAGCTTTGACTTCTTCCCTGTCTAGCCAATCCTGGCTAGCCAATCTCCTGAGAGCACCCTGATACCCATGGCTCATGAAGTGAGAATCAAGAAAGGAGTGAATGATAATATTCCAGACAGTTTGTTTCATGCACTAATCTGGAAGGGTCTACACAAAAATAACAAAAAATGGCAAATAGACATTGGGAACATCCCAAAGTATCAGTGCAGGCAAAGGAAGCAGACAAAGAACAGCAGCAACAGGGAAGAGAAAGGCTTGTAAAAAGCTTCAGAAGTAAGAAAAACCCTTACAGTTTTAGGCAACAGTAGTTAAAGATCCTGTGGAGGGATTTAAAAAAGCATGACATAATCAGGCAAAGAATGCAAACTTTACAAAGGCATGAAAAGTAAAGGGAGAAAATTCTCACCAAAGAACTAAGCATGTCACCATCCAGCTCTAAATATGTAGGGCAGAACCCCAGCTGCTGTAAACTATGTCGAGGTTGTAATGACAATGGAGTTAAGGCAGTGTACACCAGCACAGACATGCCCTCAGATGCTCTAAAGAACAACTGTCTCCCTCCAAGAGTCTGTGTTTGTGCTAGGAGCTCACAAAACTCAAAGCGCAAGCTGATTCACAGTAAATAGGGGAAGGGGGTAATAAATCTGCTTTCCACATTTCAGTCAATTTAAGCTTCTAAACATAAATTTCATCCAGAAATTCTATTCCAGAAATTTAAATGTTTCCCACCATCTGTGAACATTTTACATCTTGCTATTCAAAGGTTTAAACACCTCTGAAATAGATCCAGTCATGTTACCCTCAATCCACTAAACTGAGTGCATCATATGCAGCGGAAAAATAATTCATCAGGTTTAGGCGATCTCAGAGCATTGTCCAACAAGCAAGTATGTATGGAAACTGAACAGGCAGAGTCTACATTATCACCTTCTTGCTCACAGGAAGGCACATTTATCACTGTTCCTCACAATGGGTAGAGAGTGTCACTCTAAATACTGTTATTGCAGCACCTGTCCTTAACATTAAACCGTTAATTTAATGCTGCAAAAAAAGGAAGCAACTGAATGAGCACACACGTATGTAACCTGCCATCCACCTCAAGTGTCTGCTCTGCTGTACTTCAACTTACCAGAAGAGTCCCAGCAGAAATGAATTTGGATGCTTCTAAGGCTATTACAATTTCTACCATAACGTCTTCAATGTTTGTCAACTTCAAAGAATAAAGAAAACCACCACTCTTTATTGCCTGAAGGTCTTGCCTCCCTGCAGAACAGGACTGATGCCAATTTAATTGTCAACAGGTTCATAGAGTATTTTCAGCCTGTTATGTGGGTAATCACATCTATTCTGTAAAATGTCATTGGCATTAATGAATGCAAAACTAAAAATGTATAAAAAAATTTTGTAACTTCTGAAAAAAATCAATTATGAGGGTTCTTATCAGAAGTATTAAAAGAACAAAGTTTAAAATTAATTTACTGTAACTGCACATTGTGCCTAACTGTATTTTTAAATCAGTCATTTTGGCTCTCAAAAAAACCCATTGAGATTCAAAGAGAGAGAGCTGAGGCTCAGTAGGGTCTGGCTTGCTTTATATCTACATCCAGTTTTATGTGCCAAACACAAGACTAAAAAGAAGCCCTTTTTAGCTCAAGCTAAAAAGCTTGAGCTCTTTTTACAGACTCCCCTTGCTTTTAATTCTAGATTTCTTGCCCAACCAAAACCAAACCTCTCACCAAATTTTAATTTTTCACTTTCTCTTAGTGCTGTCTCTGCTTACGACTTCCCAGGGCCTACCTCTTTGCCTTGCTATTACCAAGATTCTCTCATCATTCACTGTTCAAATTCAGTCTCCCTTCGCTCATGTGTCCCTTTCATCTATCCTCCAACTCCAGGCTCCCTGACTGGATAATCTTAGTCTTTATACTACACAGTTCCAACCTCCAAACTCCTCTATCCCTCCTGCAGCTTCCTGTGAGAATTTTCTATCTCCAGGTGCTTTTCACAATCTACTTCCCTGCAGCCCAGTTCTGGGCTTGTCCAGTTCTCTCTGAATCCTCCACATTGGTGGTCCAAGTTATGGATTGTTAAGGCACTGAGAGCACAGAGATGAAGAAATAAATGCATAGTTTTAACATCCGTCAAACAATCCAGTGCCTCATGAAGACTGTCCTAGGCCAACCCCAAGAGTATGGATTAATGCTCACAGACTGATTTACAGTCCTTTTCAACTCATACAACAGTAAAATCAGGTGTGGTAACAACTGCACATGATACAAGACAAGACAGCAGCACTTTCTTTCTCAGCTGCAGTACATGGAGACATGTTACAAGCAATAAGGTAAAAAAACAAGCAGTGAAATCGAAATTGCTATGGATAAGGATGGGTAAAGTTAAACACAGCTTTTATACCAACAGCACAATTTTCTAAGTAGAAAATGGAGCAGGTATCCACACCAAAAGGTTTATCTGCACAGTCATACCAGTGAAGAACACATCTAAATACCCACACATTATCCCACACCAAGGGTAAGTCAGTCAGCAATACCATGGAGATCTGCATGCCTAAGTCTCATTAACTTTGACTCTGAAATCCCCAATTCAGGATTTCAAATATGGCCTGAGTGAAACATAATTCATTTGATTTCCATACCAACTCACAGGAAAACTCAGGTTGGATGGAACTGAGGAGGTCATATTAGTCCAAACTTGTGATCAAACATCATTTTTGCAGGAGCCTAGGTAAAGACTGAGGTATGTGGATTTGATTCTTTGTTCTATCACATATTTTGACCTCAGGCCAGTAATTTACACAGCTACTGTCTGCCTGAGTTGTCTGCAGTTACAGAAAGACACGTTGCACTATTACTACATTAATATTTGAGAAATGCTTAGGTAATGTGGTTTGAAATATAGGCAATCAGACATCTAAATACTAAAGCTGGAGTTTCTAATATGGGAAACTAATATGGTTTCTAATATGGGAAACTTCAGATCTTAGTCTTAGCAGTCCAGAGCATTGAACCCAGCTGTTTTGTTCCAGTCAAAGAAAGTAAGGGCCTGCGTTCACAGACGTTAAATTTAGTTCTGAAGTGGCTACATTTTAGAAATGCTCATTTTTGTTTCAGACCTGCTTTCTGGTTTCAGAGCAAAGACTTAGCTTGTAAAGTACTTATCCAGTGTGCTTTAACTGGACCCAAACCAACTATAAATAAATCTGAATCATATGAAATAAAGATTATATCAAGTATTACTTTTATTAGATTTAAGAATATACAGCAATATAAAAAATCCCTGTTAAATATGTTTCATTTGCCTTTATTTACTACATCTCTAAATGGCATTTTAGTCTGACACTAATTTACTGTGTGTTAAACTACTTCCTGCAAACTTGACACCTAGACCTGGGGATATAGATAAATTACCTTCGAGTTCGTTTTCTGTTCTCAGTTCTCCAGGGGATGCTGCTGGCAGGTTAAGCCAAAGCACAGAGAGATGTTTGTCTCATTTCTTTCTACTATTTCGGATGCCAGTATTAATACACTGCTAGAAGATGAACAGCTCAGAGAGAAAGATGGTAATTTTTCAAATTCTACCTTTAATCAAAGCACATTTTCTACACTGGTTCACAAAACAATAAGCAAAACACTTTTCCCAACTAGCTTGAACTACATCTGCCTGCATACCCACTTAATACCCATACTCATAAGCCAGGCAAAGAGTGTCAGAAGTTCAACCTAAATCTAGGTGTGAGTTCTGATTAGGAGACCTTGAGAGTCCCATGAGAAAAACTTGTCATTAAATGTTTGCCACTCACTCTCATCTAGTCCACTAAAAGCAGTTTTAAATAGTAACACATCTGTCTTCCCCAGAAACAGAAACCATTGAAATCACAATCAATCAAGTTTACCGCTCAACAGGGACAAGAGTGAGACTGCAGACACCGGGTGAGGAGGAACAAGCCAAAGTGAACCCAAAACAAATAAAACCGCACCAGCACATGACAAGTGGCTACAGAAATAAGCTACATGATAGCTGGTTAACAAGTCTTCCAAGTACATAAATATATGCACCTGTGCATGCATACATAGACATTCATAGGACACTGCATCTATGTGTTATGTGAATACCATATGCACAAAGCAACTAAGAAATTTTTTCTTAAACCTTTCCTTGTTTTCATTTCCTTTTAGATCAACGCAAAAATAGATGTTTAAGGCTGGCAAACCTTCCTGGCCTTTGAGAGCATAAGACACTGGAGTAACGAAACATTTTAAATCCACATGTATGCACTATCGGTAATTCTATCCTACTACAACAGTTGCACATTTTCTATGCATCAAGGCAGACAGCAAGTCTGACTAATAGGCGAGTGGGGAATATTTGCAAATAACATAACACAACACAGTAATTGCCTGTATTACCTCAATGAGAGCACAGTCTTTCTGTGCTAGGTATTGTATGAATGCATAGTAAGAGAACCTGCAGGTCATGCTGAGCCTACTAATTTAGGCAGTTCATGAAACAAAGGCTTACAGCGAAATTATTAATACCACCTCCTTAAAAGCAGAGGTCTAAGGCACTTAACTCTGGTACAAAATGGAAGGTTGATCTAGGGAAGATCATGAGCACATTGTTTAAAAGAAATACATATTATCACATTGATTAAAGAGAATTTACATCAGCACAAAATTACATATGCCACCAAAATTTATTATGCTAAGTTTATGATCTTATTTATTAAAGTGTCTACAAGCATTAAGAAATAAAAAGGATACATCAATCCAGCATGTTGAGAGTTACGTCTTTAAATAAGCACTGCGTTTGTTAAATAAAACTGATAGAAAGTGATGGTTTCTAGTGTCTTTACTACGAGTGTACAAGAAATAACTTTTTCTATCCCTTTGGAAAATTACTTTGAAGAGTCAGTCCTTTTTTAGACATCAATTTTTGTAGAAAATATAAGAGGCTCTTGTCCTCTCTATGGTACACTAATGAAACTGTCTAAGACTTCTATAGTTTCTCTACAATGCATCACATCTTACATGAATCCCCAAGGTTATAACTAACAGTGTAAAATATACACAGACTTAATGACTTTCGATCCTGACTCAGAACTAATTTATACACATGCTAATGAGAAACACATTTTATTTCACTGTAGAGGACTGATTCTTTCTCTGTCACTGCATGAACAGAAAATATTGCTATAATGTGCCCTTTAATTCCAAACTAAAAAGGTAGCATGGCTCAGTAACAATGGGAGGAGCGTGCCCGAACAAAATTGCCAGCTATTTAAAATCAGTGTAGCTCATGAACTGTCCATGGTTGACAAACTGCTGGACAGAAAACACCACTGCCTCTTTCAGTTTCAAGGCCTCTGACTAGTCAGAAGATAATGGAAATATATTCCCATATACTTCTAACTCACAGGAAGCAATTTAAGTATTTTCTGTACCATATACAGGATTAATTGAAAACGTTCACAACAGCGAAGAGTCTGGATCAGTTGATGAACAGCCTAACATGACCCAGTGGAGTCACACGGTGAGAAATACCATGCCACCCAGTCACCCTACCTAGCAAATGCTCTGGAAACCTTACTTGGAATTCGGGAGGACACACAGTCATGGAAACGTTTGGAAACATGAGGCAAGCCATTGGAGCAGAGAGGCTACAAATCAGACTTGCTGGGCAGATGGCACTGCAAGCTAGTGAGCTGATGGCAGATGGAAGTGAGAGCTTCGATAAGGCCAAAAAATTGGTTGCAAACTAAGGAGGTATGTTAAGATGCTAGAGACAACTACTCCCCCTTTCTGATTGCTCTGCTTTAAGTGAGGTCAGATCAACTCCTCCTCCCACAGAAATCTATCCAGAGCCATGAGGAAAAGGTAGTTTGGTTTACCTCAAAGAGGAACACCCACAGCAGCCATCCAGCCACAGCAGCCACCCAACACCAAATAAGCATAAGATTCATAATTCAAAAATTCCAGGCTCTCATAAAATTTCTACCATCCAGAGCCTTCTACATGTAATCTACAAATCCGTCAGGCTCCTGGACAATATGAAGACCTCTATCTTACCATGGCAGAGGAGCTTTCAACAAAGGGGAAGTTTAAAACTAGGAAGGATCTTTGATGGAAAAATGCTACACAACACATTAACCATGGTGAGGATTTGGTCTCAGTCCAGATTAGAACCAAGGTTAGCTTGGTGCTCACAAATGCTCCTACTTCTTTCTGCAGCTGACCTACAGTTCCTTTGCTACTGTTATGAGATAGAAACTTCCCATAACTCCTTATGATTGCAGAATAGTTACTATCAGAAAACATATGTAGTACCTCTTAAGATAGTCACACATATCAGTCCTCTGATAATAAAAGCAAACTTTCTCCTCTAGGCATATATATACCCAAACATACATATTTTCTTTCCTTTGTCAGAGCCTCAGGGTTCCTTTTTAAAGCTGCATTGCCAAGACTTCAAAGTTTTTTCTGTTCTGATACAATGGCCCCAGAAAACATGTTTCCAGAAAAACACAAGACAAAATTACCTGCTTCAGTAAATGAGACTATCTTGGACAGTGTAGGTTAAGTGAGCTTCTAGCAGATAGCAGCTTCCACAAGCTTCTAACACTACTTCTAGAAGCTCCTGGAGTTTTTATCCCAAGATATATAAAGGGCGAGCCTTTGTTATGACTGTCATGAACTGCAGGGATCTCATGGTCTTATAAACTTCTATAGCTGCCATTTTTAACAACTGGGGATTTTTTTTTTTCCACTTACATGTAAGCAAGAAAGTGGGGTGAAGTGGTAAATAAATTAACTCTGTTGAAAGCCTTTGGGAAAAAGGAAGTAAAACTGCAGAACTTGTGTAGGAAGCTAATAAAAAGAGAGCACAGCAATAGCACTGCAATGACACAATGGATTAACAGACTCTCAGCAAGAACTTGCATTTTCCAGGGTACTATGAAATTCTTATACCCTAAACACACATAGGAAAACATCCACATAACATAAGAAAACCGCTAAATACCATACAAACCCCCAGGCATTTTTAGGGCCCCTTGTGTTTAAAGCAGACACAAGAGATGGCATAGGTAAGAATAAGTACATGTCATAAAGGAGCCTACAGAGAACAGTGTATTCATATTCCAACTGAAAATCCACACTCTCTCATCAGTTTTCTATGCAACTTTCATCAAGTCTCTTGACCTTTCCTGGGACTTTTCTCTCTGTATTCATATGCTTACAAGCTACATTCCCACAGAGATGAGCTATGCTACTTGCTCCTTTTTTGATAGGTTTTATATCACTGTACCTTATTCTTATTACATGTCAAATCTCATTCCCAGGCTACCAGACAAGAATGAAAAAATTAAAAAAAAAAACAAAACCCAAAACAAACCAACACCAACCAATCCACCAAAGAAAAAAAAAAGAAAAAAAAAATCAAAATAAAACAAACAACCCAGTCCAAATCTACAGAACTTGTTACTGAGCAATAACAATAATAGGTTCTTATGGACCCATTCCTGTCCAACAAACATCAACTTCAGCTATTTTCAGATGCTTACTTTATTTGCATCTATCTTACATCTAGCCACTCATGCAGCATCTCAATTCCCCCTTCAGCTGCAGAAGATACACAGTGATAAGCTGTACATAACTGCAGAATAACAGGAAGTGATTAAAAATGCTACAGATGCAATCCTTCAGATTCGATCTGTGAATCTGTGTTCTAACAGAAGAAACACTTTTTAAAAGAAAGGCTAATATCATCACTGTGACTAGAAATCATTAATTTAATTCCAGTCTCGTGATATTTTTCTTAGAACTTCAGCATCCTGAGGCAGATTTGGGCCTCCCTTGTGTCCCGCTCTTGTGATTACAGAGAAAAGTGCATCTCAGTGACCTGAGTTTCAGAAAGCAAATCAACATGACCCAACTGTATTTATCTATTCCAACTGCTCTTACACTAACCTTGCAATTTGAGAGGAATGGAAGGAGCTGAACTATTTGTTCTAAACATGTGAAGAAGTCATCACTGCTCCCGAAATTCCAATTTACATACAATTGTATGTTTTCCCTCGGCAGTGTTATCATATCATCGTAAAAGAGTTCTCATTTGTGCTAAATGGAAATCCCCGTCAGAACTTGCATAGGCATCTTTCTGATCAAGCTCCTACAGTTTTGTGACCCTGGCTCCAGGTATGCTGCCAAGTGTGTGCTCAGACATGATTTCATTGATGCATTCACATATATGGAGGAAAACGGAAGAGGAGTAGGAAGGAATACTAAGTGAGGGGGACTCTCCTAGTGCCTGGGGCTGGCAGTATCCTAGAACTCATGCTGTCGCTGTTTGCAAGAAGGCACAGACTCAATTGCCATCAAAGAGTTGATCAAAGAGTCATATTAAAAAAAAATCTCAACTTCAAATTAACTTGGCTAGCGCCGTTGGCAAAATGTCTCATCTCCCACACACCGTAAACCACAGAGAGCAAGGAGAGAGAGAAAGGAAATACACATTGGAAAGACAGATGGGAACATGAAAGCATTGTAGACTAACACTGATACTAAAATGCGTCATCTATTCCTGCCCTCAATCAATTCTTATTGCTTGGCCAAGATAGATACCCTGAAGTAAAATGGATTCCAGGGTTTCCATATCACTTAACTCATCATCTCCCTTCACACAACATACATTCCTACTCTGAATACATAGTTTATCATTAAACTAGCTAAGCATAATGTATAATGGTAATGAACACAAATTAGTGTGCTCAGATGTCATCTCAAACACAGCATGTTTAGCTACCCATAGTTTCAAGAAGAGCACACCTCTCATTACTACTGCAATACACTCAGCATCAGCTAGACAGAAATTAATAGGCACCAAAAGAAACAAAATTAAAGAAATCAAATTGTCAGCACTAGTCTCATGATGACCCCCAAAACATTCTTTTATCTGAACATTAACTCTTGCCTTTGATAGATAAAATCACGTCATTACATAGCACTATAAACCTTATTTCTTCACAGAACAGTCCTGGGGCGTTTTTAAGTTTAACACTTTAATGTTTACATGTCATTGAAGCTTGGTCATGACGGCACTACCCAATACATCTCAAAACATCACAAAGTTTTCCCATCTTACCTGGCTCTGTACAGTTCTTTTCTTCATGTGTTCCATTAGGTGATGCCATCAACCTTCTATTCCTCCACAGTTCTGATATGGTACCTCTGTCTGCAACAATTGGTTCTCGTCCTGTATTAAATAGAAAGAGGTTATGCCCACTGATGCTGATTTTTGCCTACATCACCCTACCCGGACTGTGTGCACCCACTGGCGAGGAGCATGGGCAGACCATCAGAATGTAAGCGCACCAAAGTCGAGATGTGACTGGAGCACGTGCCAACAGACGTATGCTGGGTGCTCCCACCTACAAAGGATGTAACCAGCTATGAAGGTGCAGTAACTGAGCTGTTAACATTCCCTGGCCATCAGAATGGCTGTGACCCACAATAGGAAAATATGCTGCAGCAAGCAAATGCTGAAGCCTGTACCTGTGAAAGACAACACTTAGCAGTTCCTATAGATGAAATTAGCCCAGCAACACTGACATAAGCAACAACCACACTTCCATTTTGTCATCTGCATTTGCATGCATTACATCACTGCTTTCACAAAAAAATAAAAATACATATGGGCATGTTCCAGTTACATTTTAGTTTATTCTGAGTCTAGACGCTGAACTTTTCAGTGTTGGGTATATTTGATAATATCAAACCATTCATAATTTGTCAAAGAAAATGGAAAGTAACTGCAGAGTGAACCCTCATAAGTCTTAAGAAAAACAAACTTCTTTAGAAGTCAATGGAGCTTTTGACTCAACTCATATTCCAGAAGCCTTCTCAATGAAACCTGCTAAATGGAGTACAGAAGCATTTGTGATAAAGTGAGGTATGCAATTATAATAATCAAAGAAAGAACAGAACCCCTTAATTAAATCATTTCCACCTCAATCTTACCCTTTTCAAATGAACATATTATAATAACAACAAAAATTCTTCCATGGCTGATCTTAAAGTTTAAATTCAGTCATCATGTAATGGTTGTGTTTTGTTACAGTAACTCTTGCAAAATAAAAAATCTAGCCTGGAAGTTAGATTTTCTAGACTGTTTCCTAAAATATTCTGAGCCACAATTATAAGAAACATAGAGAACAGATGGTCAGTGTTTATGTATAATATGTATTGTAAATTAGCCAGCTGAAAAAAAACCCTACCTGATGCAGCATACCATAAAAAATTAGGTTATGAGGGATTTAGTTGATAACCCAGGAGATTAAAAACTTTCATTAGTCATGACATTTTTCACGTAAACCTAAAAAAGTTCTAGAAAAACAACAACTTCAACAAAAAAACCCCCTCGAACTATGCAAACATATTCATACTCGCATTACTTGTTTTCACAAAACAGTAAGTTTATGAAAATAAATAGCGAGTGCAAGAGAAAAAACCCCATAGGCATGACAAACAGTTCTAAATAAAGAAACCAACAGTACACTCTAAATCCACAATTTAAAAAACAAGTTGAAAGTTTTAAGATGAGCAATATGCTAATATGGTCTAAGACGCTGAATTCTTATATGGATGGCTTATTGCCATCCTAGATACCGCTCAAACAACCCAGGCAATAATTTGAGCACAAGAGCATTATAAAGTATGACAAGGTCCAGCAGATTTTTCTTCCCTAAAGCACGCACTTGAACTTCAGCTGTAATTTAAGCATATGGCCCATCCTAATTGTGCTGAAATCTGATTTTCTTATATTAAATGTAGACGTAAGATCTGGGGTTAGTTGATTTTGTTCTTAAATCCTCCAGGACTGCTGGCAGCCGTATCTACAGACCCAAGTGCTGTCCCAGCAACCTTAGACCTTGTATTTGAGGGATGTGAAGCATATTGCATGAAGAGGGCCTGAAGCTGCACACTTACAGCCCAACCATGTGGTTAATTATAAATTCATCAGTTTCCAAAGCATCACTTGCACAAAGGATGCACAAGACTTTCTATAATACTCTCTGTACAAAACACGAAATTAGCACTGTTCCTTGCCTAAAATGCAGAATTTTCTGTCATATTCATACTGCAACTGAGGGGCAAGATGTTAGGGGTGTGTGTGAGATTGAGAAAAGCAGCAGTTGTAGCTGATGGAGGTTTACAACCTAAGGACAAAATGAAAGGTGGCCCGAAGTTGCAACGGGGACCACAAGCGGCTGGAGAGAACTCAACTCTGATGCAGCGGCAGGGGGGAACTCCTTCAGGGCCGTTCCCAGGCACGCAGCTGCCCCGTGATGCCCCTTCGGTCCCTGGCCCGAGAGGCACGGCGGACTCGGGACCAGGGAGCCCTGGACTCCCAGGCGCCAGCGGCGCAGCTGCCTCCTCTCCCCGGGGCATCCGCATCCACGCCAAGCATCCGCCCGGCGCAGGGGTTTCTCCGGCGGAACCCGCGCTGCTTCCCCGCCCGCAGGGGCATTTCCACTGGGAGACTCAAAACGTGAACAGCCGCTGCCGCTTGACCCCGCCAAACCCCGGCTGCTCCTGAGACGGCAGCAGCCCCCGGGCCGCCCCAGCCGCCCGCCCGGCCCTGCCGGGGTCCGCCGGTCCCGCCGCCACCGCCACTCACCCGCTCTGGAAAGCAGGCTGGACATGCACCAGGCGAAGAAGAGGATGGCGCAGATGAAGCCCAGCTGCTGCAGCAGCATCTCCCGCCTCTTGCGAACTTTCCTCAGCATAAGCAGCATGGTCTTCGGGGGGGCGAGCGGCGTCTCCTCCGGCTCCATCGGAGCGAGCGCGGGCGCCGAGGGGGCGGCCAGCGGGGTCGGTGGGAAAAGCGGGACTCACTCCCGGCAGCTTCCCGCGGGCGGCTCCATAGCGGGCGGGCTGCAGCGCGAAGAGAAGGCGATGCCCAGGGCCTCAGGTCGGCAACGGCGCGGCGGAGAGGCAGGTGGCGGCGG